>CM038792.1:323881147-324481147 GCA_021764765.1 Vicia sativa | reverse complement strand
ATGGAGTTTGAATCTCATAGATCCAATACCTGCAATCTTGCAAGCTTTGTTGTTTCCCAGCAATACAGATCCACCATCTTGATCACATAATTCCTCGAACAAGTCTTTGTTTGGAGTCATGTGCCAAGTGCACCCAGAATCCATAATCCATTCCTTTGACGAGTTGCTGCTCGAAACCACAAGAACATCAGATGAGTCGAAATCATCTTGAACAATAGCTGCATTGCCATTATCCTTTCCTCCATGATCTTTTAGGCGTTCAGGGAATACTTTTCTTGTGTAACCCTCCTTCTTACAATGATAGCATCGAATACCAGATGCTTCACCACTGTAAAACTTCTGCTGACTTTTACCTTTCTTCTTGTCGAACTTATTATCCTTTCGCAAGAATTTTCCTTTAATGCCAAACCTTCACCAACCGTCAAGGTTTATGCTCCTTTCGCTCATTCAAGTCCTTCGAATACAAGGTGATTGAACCTCTTCAAAGGTCGTGACTCCTTCCATACAAGAGAGTTTCTTTGAAGTGGGCATATGATCCGGCAACGCAACAAAGAACAACGCTTGATCTTCATCATCAATCTTCACATCAATATTTTCAAGATCAAGAATCAGCTTGTTAAACATATCCAACTGCTCAGCCAATACTTTGTCTTCAATCATCTTGAATGAATACAAAGCTTGCTTCAGGTAGAGTCGATTCACCAACGATTTAGTCATGTATAAATTTTCAAGTTTCACCCATAACCCTACCGCCGTCGTCTCCTTTGATACCTGTCGAAGAACCTTATCACCAAGGCTCAACAAAATTGCGCTGCAGGCCTTTTCTATCATTGCCTTCTTCTCACCGTTAACGCCTGCTCATGGTCGACTCTCCTTCAACGCTTCCAAACAACCCTGCTGAACCAGTAGGGCTTTCATCTTCAAGCGCCACAGGCCGAAATCATTCACCCCGGTGAACTTTTCAATCTCATACTTTGTTGAAGGCATCTTCTCCACGCTCACCGCACCAATTTGTTGTGAATCGGATGCCTTGGAAACAAAATATAACTTTGTTGCTTAATGTAAGGAAAAAGAATGAAGAACACGATGAACACAAGG
The DNA here is from genome assembly GCA_021764765.1 of Vicia sativa. Taxonomy (NCBI): domain Eukaryota; kingdom Viridiplantae; phylum Streptophyta; class Magnoliopsida; order Fabales; family Fabaceae; genus Vicia; species Vicia sativa. The sequence continues at coordinate 324,480,049 of CM038792.1, read as the reverse complement.
ATTGGTTATTAACTGCTATTCTTTTCTTTATCTTCAAAACAAGATTACAAGTATACAAGAATAACAAATAACCCTCTCACCCTAAATTAGGATTTGCAATATACAATGATGAGAGACTAGTATGCTATTTATAATAAACCTAACATACTAAACTAATGGGCTTTTATCACAAATACCCATTACAAGTTAACTTAGGGTACAAGCTAACTTAACCAATTGGACATAACAAACAGGCCCAATTCGATGCTAACAATCCTAGCATCCTTCGACCCAATAGGGTTTGACCCAATAGGGTTCGATCCAATATCTCACAATACCTATACTACTATCATACTATGCAACAAACTTTTATCTCATAACTAGAGCAAAAACAAAGCGCCAACCTATTATATATTATAATATTCAGATTTAAACCAACAAACGATTTCCCATGAGTTCTTATATCAGAAAACATTCTATTAAGTCCAGAATTACAAATTGACTCTACAAGAACCGTTTTTTCAATTAAACTCTTAGTGATATGTTTTATGTTAAGTATAGTGAATATTGTTGAATATATTCTTGTGTCAGAAAATATTTGATTAGATTTGATTTAGGAGTGTTAAAACAGTTTGTTACACACATATTTGATTTTAGATTTAGATAGATTTGATTTAAATCTAAAATAGAATATATTTGATTTGACTTAGGGAGAAAGCTAACCTAAATCTATAAATAGAGGGAGTAACCCCTATTTTTTGTAATTGAATTCATTCACAGTATTATGTAGTTGCAAAGTGAATAATAAAGTTTCCCACAGTTTGTGGGCAGAGAGAAACTCTGCAGAAAATAATTCTTTCTTCTTCTTTTTTCTTTAATTGTTCATTATCATTGTGTGGTGATATCAATCTTGTTGATCAAGATTGGTAGAAATTCATCATAAATTTTGGTGGATTTCCATCATCTGGTATCAAGAGCTCCGGTTAATCGATTCAAGGGAAGAAGCGATCAAGAACGATTAAAGAAGAAGAATTCACGATGTCAGTTAGTTATGAGAATGCGAATTATCCAACAAGTCTTCCAATTCTTAAAGTAGATAGCTATGAGAATTGGTGCAAGCAGATGGAGGTTTTATTCCGTTGTCAAGGTCTTTGAGATCTTATAAAGGATGAAGTAGAAGAGCTTGAAGAAGATGCTTTAGAAGAAGAAAAGAAAGAACACATAGAATCAGAGAAGAAGAGTTATAAAGCTCTCTTTATAATTCATCAATGTCTGAGTCCAGACAACTTCGAAAAGGTCAGTGATACAGAATCTGCAAAAGAAGCTTGGGATATTCTTGAGAAATCTTTTGGAGGCGCATAAAAGGTGAAAGAGGTGAGGTTACAAACTCACAAGAGAACGTATGAGTTGCTTTAGATGGAAGATAATGAAAGCATATATGATTTATTTACTAGAGTTACAAAACTAGTGAATCAAATCATGATATATGGAGAAGCACTAACAACAAGAGCTTTTGTTTCCAAGATTTTGAGATATTTGTCTCCTAAGTTCGACCACGTTGTGGTGGCTATCGAAGAAGGGAAAGATTTGTCGAAATTGACAAAGGAAGAGCTTTGAGGGACGCTTGAATCACATGAACAAAGGATGAATGAAAGAGATGTAGAAAAATCGAAGAGTAATGTGGCTTTGCAGGCACATTCAACAAAAGAAACCAAAGGCAAAGGAAAGTGATTCGGCAGAGGTAGAGGTGGCTATAAAAATTCGAATGGTAGAGGAAACCAGAATGAAGGAAACATGTCGACTCAGAGAAGACCATACCAAGGCAACCAAGGAGGTGGTGTTGCAAATAGAGGAAGATATGGTGGTCGAAAGCCTGACAAGAGTCACATTAAATGTTACAATTGTCAGAAATATGGTCACTATTTTAGTGATTTTCCAGAGAAGCGAAAGAATCAAGAAAGTGATGCAAAGTTCGCTAAGTATGAAGAAGAAGAGATATTGCTGATGGTCACAACAAGAATGAAAAATTCAAGGATCAATGGTACTTGGATTCAGGATGTTCATCCCATATGTCTGGAAGGAAAGATTGGTTTGTCAATCTAAAGCCCTCAATGAAGAACATGGTGAAATTTGCAAATGACAATACTCTAGCAGCTGAAGGTATTGGAGATGTTATGATCATGAGGAAAGATGGCAAAATGTCAGTAATTTCAAATGTGTTATACATTTCAGGTATGAAGAGCAACTTGCTTAGCATAGGGAAGTTGGTTGGAAAGAATTACAAAGTGACGGTCGAAGACAAGATGATGAGAGTTGTTGACGCGAATGGAAGATTAATCTTGAAGGCTCATATGTCCGAGAATAGAACCTTCAAGATCGAACTTAATGTGATGGAGCACAAGTGCCTTTCGACTGCAGCTAGCAGAGACGAATGGATATGGCACTATCGACTAGGACATCTCTGTAACACCCCATATTTTCAATTATTACTAATTTAGAATTTTAATTATTAATTTAATTAAAATCTGATCTTTGGGAATTATTGAATTATTGAGATTATTGAAAATTAAAATAAAGAAAAGAAATTGGGCTTGTGTTGTGATTAGTAGAATGGAGGTGTAAGTAAGTAAATCTTACAAACTCTATTTTATTATTTTTATTAATAAAATAAGGAGTTGGAAAGAAAAAAAAGAATTAGAGATCAACAAAAGTGAGAAGAAGAGAAGAACGTAAGAAGAGAAGCAAGAAAAAGGAAAAGGAACTCCAAAGTGAGAAGATGGTTCAATAAACTTGGATAAGGTAAGGGGTGATTACTCTAGTTATTATTCATTATAGGTTTTGAGAAAATAGGATGGATGGAGTATATTAGGAATCCCAATTTAGGATTTTGAGGTTTAGGATTTTTGACCATAAATACATGATTTTTGATGAAATTGATGCAATTGATGATATAGTGTTATTGTATGATATTATGATATGTTAATATTGCATTATAATCATGTATTTGGAACTGTTTTGGTGTTGTTTGTGGATGAGTTCAAATTTGGATGAATTGAGATAACCATGGTTGCTGTCAAACTGCTGTATTTTTGCTACAGGTCTCGTGGTAAACGGTTACCCCAGGGTGGTAACCGATTCCCACTGTGTTGCGTTCTAAAAAAATTGAATTTTGGCTTGGGTAACCGGTTACCCTATAATGGTAACCGATCAGCTCGCTACTGAAAAGAAAAATCACGCTTTTGAGTACGTGATAACCGATTACCTCCTGGTGGTAACCGGTTACCACTGAAGCTTTTTGGAAAAATATTAATTTTGAAAAATTCATAACTTTCAAACCGTAAGTCCGTTTTAATCGCCGTTTTGGACATCATGAATTAAATTAAATGTTCTATCTTATAAAATGAAGAAAATGGCAGTAGCTCGATTTTATTTTAAAAAGTTCCAATTTTCCTAAATTATGCTTGGTTTATACATTGTTTGCATACTTTGGCTTATATGTAACGATGTGTTTGTTGTGTTGTTGTTATGAATGCATAATGTTGCTGGATTATATATGTTGATGATTGCATTACAGGTTGGAATGTAATTGCTTACGTATGTTGTATGCGATTGAAGATTAATTATGGTAAATTGTTGTTATCATAATTGGTGTTGATGTGCATGCATACATATCATTGTTATGATGTAGCTAATTCCCATTGTGGAATTAGTTAGTTGGCCAATAACCGTGTCCGGGTTGGAATGTGAGGTGAGGCTATCAATGTCTGAGTTGGAATGGAACAAATAGTAATACTGTATCCTGGTTGGAACAGAATAGTATGGTGAATAAAATTCACTTTTGGTACCACATGCATAGAGTCGTGTTGCGTTGCATTATTGTATGTGTTATAACATGATTGGAAGCATTCCAGTGTTATAATATGATTGTTTTATGCTGTTGTACGTTAACGACTTATGTATTTTCTGGTGATGAAATGATTGAATCCGAATATGCTAAATAGGGTGAAGTAATTGCTTATGATATTCTGATTATTGTATGAATTTATAATTCTTAATAATTATGATGTAGTCTCACCCTTACTGTTGATCATTTTCAGATTGAAGTTTAGCAGCTTAGGCGTTGGCGAGGATAGCTCGTAGAGTTAGATTACGTTATTATCGAGTCCGATGTCATGCTCTAATTTGTAACACTGGGAAAGTTTGTTTTAGAGTGACTATTAAACTATTTCCTTGCTTAATTGTTTTACTTGGATATTTATTTTGTGGGATTAAGGTATTGACCTTATTGATGATATTTTGTGGATTTTGAATTATCCAAGTTATGGAGAATATTCCGTTGTGTTAAACATGTTGTTTAATTATTTCAATTGATTCCGTTCTTCAGAAAAGCATGACATTGTGTGAAAATTATTTTAAATAAATTGTGACAACCATGTTTACATGTTTACTATGAAATTTATTTTATTTTCCGCGAGGTTTTAGAAGGGTGTTACAATCTCAACTTCAGAGACATCAGCGATTTAAAGAGGAAGAATATGGTTTCAGGATTTCCAGAAATCGACATTCCAACCGAAGTGTGTGAAGAATGTGTGAAAGCGAAGCAACACAAAAACAACTTCAGCGAGGATGCAGGAAGCAAGTCGAAGGTTGTTCTCGAAATCATATACTCTGACGTATGTGGACCAATCCAGGTGGATTTGTTTGTAGGTAATAAATAATTTTTCACATTGATAGATGATTTCATTCAAAAACTGTGGACTTACATGATCAAGAAGAAAAGTGAAGTGATCGAGGTATTTTCCAAATTTAAGTCTATGGTCAAAAGACAAAGCGGTTGAAGGCTCACAGTTTTGAGAACTTATGGTGGTGGAGAGTATGTATCAAAAGATTTCGATAGGTTATGTGAAAAAAAGGGATTATGCATGAGGTGGTGCCACCCTACACTCCACACTAGAATGGGACTGCAGAAAAGAAGAATCGAACTATCATGAATATGGTTCAAAGTATGCTTAAAGACAAGAATTTACCTAAAGTGTTTTGGGGTGAAGCTATGTCGACTACAACATATATTTTGAACAAATGTCCGACAAAGAAGCTGGAAGGAATTACTCTAGAAGAATGTTGGTCTGGTGTAAAACCTAGCTTGGGTTATCTAAAGGTATTTGGATCTATTACACATAGGCATGTGCCAGATCAATTGAGAAGAAAACTTGATGACAAGTCAAGTCAAATGATTCTAGTAGGATATCATTCGACAGGAGGTTACAAGTTGTTCGACCCAGTTAACAAGAAGATTGTGATCAGCAGGGACGTGATCATAGATGAGTTGAAAGAATGGGATTAGACTCAAAATGTCAAGAAAGATTCAGTGAGAATCTTACTTGAAGAACCAGAAACTCAAGTCGAAAGAGAAGTTCGACAAGAGAAACCAGCAGTTATAGATCAACCAAGCACAAGAAGACCTTAAAGAACAAGACGCATAGTTGCAAGGTTGCGAGATTGTGTGGTTACATCAGATGATGTGGTTGATAAAGAAGGTGAGTTGGTACATTATGTTTTCTCTGCAGATGTCGAACCTGTCAATGCAGCTGAAGCATTGAAAGATTCGAAGTGGGTTAAAGTAATAAACAAAGAAGTGAAGTCAATCGAAGACAATAACACTTGGTCATTTGTCGAATTACCTCAAGGAAAGAAGGAAATTGATGTCAAGTGGGTATACAAAGTGAAGATGAATCCTAAAGGGGAAGTAACTCGACACAAAGCAAGGCTAGTGGCGAAAGGATTTCTCCAGAAAGAAGGAATCGACTTTGATGAGGTTTTTGCACCTGTGGCTAGGATCGAAAAAATTAGATTGGTTGTTGGTTTAACAGAAATAAACAGTTGACACATATGTCAGATGGACGTGAAGTGTGCATTTCTGAATGGATCGTTAGACAAAGAAGTTTATGATAAACAACCAGTTGGGCTTGTGAAACATGACGAAGGAAGTGCAGGTTGAAGTATGCAAAAGACTAAGAGCTATGATGAACATAGATAGATTAGACATAATGAATTAGGTGGTGTGTTAAATATAATTCTTTGTGTCAGAAAATATTTGATTAGATTTGATTTAGGAGTGTGGAAACTGTAACTCCCCGAATTTAATTAATTATATAATTAAATTATATAAGAATTTAATTATTGGATTTAGACGAAGTTTGAGAATTTATCGGAGTAATTGGATTTATCGATATTATTGTAAGAGGCGTGTTTGGATTATTAAAAATAAAAGTTGGATTTAATCAGTTAAATTGGAGGAATAATGTTAAGAATAATATTATTTATTTATGGGTTAATAGTTATTTACCCCCCTGCAATATAGGCGAGTTTTGATTTACCCCCCTTTAAAAATTTTTTTTTAATTACCCCCTATAATTTTTGGGGACCCCCTTAAGCGTGTAAAAATCAGGGTGGTAAATAAAATATATATATTTTTTAGGGGGATAATTTTTACACCTAGGGGGCAAAAGACTTAAAATTTTAACATTTTAAGGGGGTGATCAAACATTTTTTTTAAAAGGGGGTAAATAAAAACTCGCCTATATTGCAGGGGGATAAATAGCTATTAACCCTTTATTTATTTTGAATAATTTTATTTAATTAGATTAATTTGGATTGTGAGTGGAGAATAGCGAAGTGGAGGTGTGAATATATATATTAGGCCCATTAAGAAAATAATAGTAATTATGTTATTATTATTTTATTTATTGGATTAAAAGAGTAAAAGAATAGGAATTAGGTTTCGTAGAAAATAAGGTTTTGGCTTTTAGGAAGCTGATCGTAAAACAAGGTTGCGGACAAAAGAGGAACGAGGATTTTGATGGAGAAAAATGAGTCGATCGGTGAATTTCTGGGAAGAGGCAAAGATTTGCACTCGACCAGAAAATAGGATGTATCAGGGAGTTAAACTGCCTTGAATCCAGGAAAGGGTGGGGGTCTAACTCTCTAAACGGATTTATGATGAATCGTATATGGGATGAAATTGTATGGAATTATCTCCATTTGTGTAGATTGTGTGTAGAATAAATTGTTTGATTGTATACTAGTATCATTGGTGATGATTGATTGGTGAAAATACTAAAATACGTGAGTAATTGTTGTATGCCTGTGGTGTTTGGAATTTATGGGAATTAATTTGGGTGAATCAAAGAGGGATGAAAAAGAACCGGAACAAGTTAATTATAGGAGAATAAGGAGAACGGGACGAGCGTCTTACTGGTTCTTAAGAAAAAAAATATGCATGCATGTGGGGTGGGGCGACCGCCCCTTATGATATGAAGGAAGGAGGGCGACCGCCCTTATGGTAAGGGGTGGGGACAATGTTTTGGCTGTGGCGGTCATCCCATCAAAAGAAGGGAGTGTAACATTCACTGTGAATATTATTTAATTGGCTGTTAGTTTTGGTTATTTGGCATATGGATTCTTTAGTAAAACTTATTAATAATTGTATACATATATATACTTATGTGTTAGACACAATAGAGTAATATATGTAGTTAATTTAAATTGGTTTTGTTAATTGCTAATAAAAAAGAAACAAAGTGGCCCATGTATAAGTTGGACGTTCCATTCCTTGTTTCCATGCATCTCTATTTTGTCATATAAGTAAAGACATGTGAAGGTTTTATGATACAGTGACTTTCTTTGGTAAATTTAGTAATATATGCCTACATGTGCACATATATAAAAACATAAATATGTTTAGACAGTAGAGTAATATTTAAATTCATTAGTTAGAATTATCATGAAGTTACAAGAAATAAAAATAGCAGGTGTTTACTGTGGAAAATGGTAAACAACCGCTAGTCCTCCCTAAGTCCTCAAACTAAGGGTTACTTGCGAGATTGACCAGTTTATCTCAAGACACATGCTAAGGTTTTGGTAAATTGCACTGCTTCTATAAACGAAAAGGACCTTGGCACATAAACGGTTTCCAGAGCCTAAGGGAAACAACACAATGACTTTCCACACACTAAGAATTCTGACTATTGGTGACTCGTGACCAACAGTTTACGTTGAAATGTTTTGGGTAAATGAGACAGAAATAAGTGAAAAAACAGTAAAGATAAAGTTTAAAGTAAATTGATTGCATTGAAATAGAAAATATGGTGATTCACGTACATCAAAGCTTGAGTTACTCTTTCTTCCTTTAGCGCGGAATTGGGCAGAGTTATGGCAAGCAGTTTGAGAGTACAAATGAACACCCATAATTCTTAACATTCTAACTTATTTATAGTATTTACAAAGTAACTGCTAAAGATAATCAACGGACGAGATTCAATCTTTAAAAGCAACTTCCGCACACGTTTCGCCATCCGTTCAAAGCTTCTAACCCACGATCTTCTGAGGAAACTACCCACGATCTCCTCACTTTTGACTTCTTCTCGCTTCATGTCTTCAGAAGGAAACTGCCTTCAGGTTCGGTCTGTCTTCTTGAGGCATAACAAAATTTCCTAAGTCCACTAGCATGCGTCTTCGACAGCAGGAGCACTTCGAATGATGCCTTCATTCGACCCAAACTCCTATTGAATTGACCATCATACAATATGTTGACACAGTCTTATTTTCGACATTGTTTTACTCTGGTTGTGTTGGTCGATTTGGTTTGGCCTTCTGAGTCAGCTTCTCAACCGACATGCATTCTTTCTGGAGCTTCTAACTTGGTTTTGTAAAGTATCTTCAGAAACTAACTTCATTTTAACCTGTAGGTATTTTTGTCTTTAAACTGTGCCCTTAAACATACTTTACAAATTTCCAGCTAACAACAGGATAATTAGGCAATTACAGACATGTTAAGACAATAGTAGAGACAATAATGCTAGTATGTATTATTTGTAACAGGAACTGGTATTTTAAAGGAAAAATTTGTTAGCAGTGTATTAGTGAAATAAAACTAATAGAAGGTTTAGTTAAATTGATAACAGATTTAGACAACTAGTAGTGATAGCAGAATAATGTTTATAATAGTCCCGATTTAGCCGAATAGTCGAATTAGGCGGTATAATTAGTTGTCCGGAATTTAATGAAATTTGACGGGGTAACTAAGATAAATTAGTAGGTAATTGTGGTGCACTTATTTTGTTGAAAAGATGCTGGGTGAATTAATTTGCAGTGTGGTTGATAGTAGCAGTACAGACTAGTAAAGTTAGCAGTAACAATGATAACTGGTGTATTGGAATTGATAAATAGTATTGGTAATGTTCTAGAATCCAGTTTGTAGCAGTGTGGAAATTTGTTGACAGTATAGTATTGATTGGTAGCAACAACCGTGAATAGGAATAATGTTGGAATTAGCCGATTAGGCGAATTAAGCGGTATAGTTAGTTGTCGGGAATTAATGGAAATTTGTAGAAGTAGTTCGTATGTGTTAGTAGGTAATTGTGATTGGTTTGTTTTTGTGAATTATGTTGAATACGTTGTATTGTGATTTTCTTTGTAATTATTAGCACATTTCTTTGTGCATTGCATTGTTTGTGTGATTTTTCCAAAGCACTTGCTTTCTTCCTCCCTTTGTATCACTTGGTTCTTCAACCAAGGTGGATATTAGGATAGTCTCCCCTAGGACTTCTCAGTTAGGGTAGCTTTCAATCTTAGACATTAGGATATTCAACCATGCATGCTAACATAGGTAGATATTCCCTTTTCATCCTTGACATAGGACCACCTTTGTATGATAACATTAGGGATAGATCTAGGTAGTTCCCCTTAGATGTTTTTCTCACCCTTTTTTTTTTGCATATTAAGACTAAAACTCTTTCTTTATTCAAATCTCAAAACATGTTAATAAACTAAAATCGTTTCGCCAAGGTAAAAACAATCCACCAACTTCAAATCATTTTGTCTTTGGACCTTTTTTTATGCAAACCTTTTCGATAAAGGCGTCCCTTTCAAATCCAAGCAAGTCTCTAAGTGTGTGAGTGACCGAACATGATTCTTTCGATAAGCTACAACGCCACGCACAAATTGCAATCCTAATTGTGAGGATGCGAAATGGTATTTCTCATAAAAAACATTGTAACCCACCAAATATTTTTAGGAGAACTACGTAGTGCTTTCTTTTTGTACATAATATTTTGCATTCATTCATTTTTCCTTAGGAATAAGATGCAAATAGAAACCTACACCCATTAGATAGAAAATATAAGTGGATACCATAGAGTACTACATGTGTGTGAGGTGCTAATACCTTCCCCTCGCGTAATTGACTCCCTTACCCGATGTCTTGTCGAAAGACCATGATTTCTCCCACTCAGGTTTACTCGACATTTTCCTTTTCTCTCGTGGGATAAAAGACGTTCGATGACGACTTCATTGATATTCTATCCAATGATTTTACCAGTAGTTTCAGTTTGGTGAATAGTTTGAACAAGGATTTGGCCTTTTGAAATGTAATTTTTCTATTTTTCACAGTGAGCAATCGATTGCACATGTTAGAGCAATCAATTGCATGGGCTTTTTTCCCGCAAAATTTTGGAAAAACACTCAGTGCAAATCGATTTGCGCCAGAGTGAAATCGATTTGCACTGTAGTCAAAATGTTTTTTTTGCTTGGTTTTTGAACTGTTTTTCTGATTTCTCCTTTTCTACTCTATTCTATTGATGTTTACCTTGGATTGCAATCTTGAATGTCAAATTTATATTTAAGTTCAATGGACTTTGGGTGTTGATGAAGTTGGATAAATGCATTATAAATTCAAAACTATGAAAGAATGAATTATTTATGGTGCTTTGATTTAATGATATATTTAGTGCTTTAATCCACCTAGATATGTGGTTGAACTTAAAGATGAAAGAATTTTGAGAAGGTGATCCAAGTTGATCTATCATTCTCCTCCCTTTCATCTTATCCCATTATTATTTTGACTTGTGCTATATGTTTCCAGAGAATGATCTACATTTTATTTCTCTAACATATACGGTACCGACCTCGTTGTAGGGTGACCTCTATATAGTTTACTTGGCGATTGCTTAACATAGATCTACATTTTTTCCCTTTAATCGGAAAATGGTTCTTCGTAACCCAAGCTTTCCTACTTTAAATTGTCCAAGTATGATTAGGTATTCAGCTACGGCCGATAAAATTGTCATTTCATTGTGTAGAGGTTTTGATTTTATAAATCTTCTAATGATTCCTAATAACCTTTGACCTAGGCTCAAGGCTCAAATCATCGTGAACCATATGATTTTCTTTTGCCTTCTTTATGTGATTGATTCTTCGTGGCCCAAGACTTGATCTTGCAATTCCAAGGGTGATTAAATTTTCAGCTATAGCCGATAAATTCATCGATTTGTCGTGTAGAGGTTTTGATTCTATCAATCTTCTGATGAGTTCTTGTAACCTTTGACTTAGGCTCAACGTTCAAATTATTATGGATCATTCATGTAAAAAAAACGTCTAACAACTAATAATTGACTTACTAATTCATTAACAATTGACTTTTATTTTGTGCCTTTACTTTATGTCCTTTATTTTTGTGCACTTTACTTTATGCATTTTATTTTAGCATTTACATTTCATGTCATTTTCCCTTTTCTCACTTGAGCATTTATTTTTATGTCATTTTGAATTTGCTCACTTGAGCTTTCTTTTTCTTTTAGAAAATACTTAATAATCCAACTTAAACACTAAATTTGTTTTAATTTTTTTCTTGGACATGATTACTATTCCTATGCTTGTAGATTGGATCTTGGACTTAGGATTAGGACTCTGACCTCGGCTCGGAGTTTTTTTGATTTTGTTGTTATTTTGTCTGAGGTACTTGGGGTTTACTTTAAGGCATTGGGTTGTTTATTTTTTATGTGCAGGCTATTCTATTTATACTCGTTAATGAGTGGGATTTCCTTCAAATACAGTCGTTACTCTACCCAATTTTTGCGAAGACTTAATTTCATCTGAGGCACTATTTCATCCAAGACTTAGTATTTTTGTTCGGATACTTGGTGGTTTGTTTGTTAATCCCAATGATGGGAATATTGTATTGAATTCTTGATGTCAAGTACTGTTTTTCTATTCAGTTAGATCTTTCTTTACCTTTAACTTTTACCTTTTTTACATACGATATCCCCTTCATCTCCTCCTATCTTCTTTAATTTTTAAAATCTTCTCCCTCCTTTTTCAAAAGCTTATTATTTTTCTATCTCGAACCGCTTTCACAATAAACTTGAACTTAGGTCCATGAATTTTCAAAACTTTTTTCTTAATAAACCATTAACCAATTTAATAATACTTTGACATTTTTTTAAGACTAAAAGTCAATTAACCTCACTCAAACGTTTTGAGCCATTTTGGCTTTTCTCTTTTAAAATTTTTTCTCAAAAAGATTAGACTCTTGTTGATTCTTTGTAGTGTTGTGAACTACTATACTTTTACGATATGTAGTGAAGTGAGACATTTTCCACTTGGTGTTGAGTGATGCATGTTGATAAAAATCTGAGGTCTATCCTCTACTTTGAGTTGATGAAATTCTCCTTTCTCATAATTGTAGGTAGTAAGCATGTTTACCACTCGAATATAACGAGATGTCTATTCTTCTTAAAATTAACCAACACACAAATTTTAGTCTTTTTTACCCGAACTACACGGGGTTTTAATTTCAACATTGCACATTGTTGGTATGTAGGCCTATAACTCATTGGAAGTTCTATCAAATCAAAAATTGTAAAAAATACTTCTTTTCTCATCTCCGCCATCTATTTTTGTACATATTTTTATAGCCATATACACAGATTTTCAAAGAGGTTCCTACGGAGTACCGTAGATGTTTAGGGTGCCTAATACATTCGCTTTGCATAACTAACCCCCGTACCTTGATCTCTATTTATTAAGATTTTATTCACTATTTTTCCTAGTCCTTTAGATGAAATAAAAGCACGGTGGCGACTTCATTGTTATTTTTACGAGTTGAGTCAATCAAGGGCTTAGTCTAAAAAAAAAATTGCCGCTACACTGAGTACACAGCTGCTTGGAGTAGTTGTTCTCAACTTGTATGAATGAAATATATGTTATCCGAGTATAATATCACACAAGATGTTATGACATTACTATGTGACAACTTGTGTGCTATTAACATTTTCAAAAATCCTATACAACATAGTAGAACTAAGCATATTCACATAAAAAATCATTTCATTAGAGATCTTTTTGAAGGAAAAATTGTAACGCATAAACTTGTTATTACCGAAGATCAGATTGTTGATATCTTCACAAAAGCTCTTGATGCAATTCAGTTTTTAAATTTACGAAGGATACTAGAGATCTGTATCTATGAGGACTTATAGCAATTACTGATATTGTGTTGGATAAATAAAATCATGTATCATGATATTTTATTGACTAAAGAAAACGTCAAGATATTAGATTCAACTTTGTCATTGCACTATGAAATGACTGAGGGAATTTGTGGCTCATCGGTTGTAGTGAGCTCTGTTGAAAGCAAGATTAATGCATCTTCTGGTCTTGATGCTAAGATTCACTGAAACTTCTTGTTTTCTCTCTGTATACCTATTTTTACAACTATATGATTTTGTAATGCATTGGAAGATGTTCTAACCATATATGATGTTGATTACTCACCTTTGTCATATTATGGATAAAAAGAGGGAGTAATTGTAATATGTTGAATGAAGGATTTCTTTTGATCAAGAGGTGATTCTGTATTTGAGGGGGAGCATATGTTATTTGTTCGTTCCAGAAGTTTTTCTTCCTGGTTCCATCTCGCTAAAGTACTAATAAGGTGGTGCTAAACAAGTTTGTTCGGCATGATGTTCTAAAATATTGAGAATTATGTATTCTCTTGTGTGTTGTGTTGAGTAGTTTTTTCTCTGATGTGTTTGTATTTGATTAATATTCAAACACTAACTTCTATTACCATGTCTCTGACTGTGTGTCTCAAGTGCTTCTCAAACCTGGGCTACCACTAACTTTATGTGGAAGATGTGCTAATTTATTTTAGCCAAAATAAGCCAAAAAGGAGATTTTTAATTCTCTATGTTTTTGTATTGACATTATGTTTGGTAAAACTAACTTAGATTATACATTTTGAAAGAAGATGTTCTATCAAGCTATTTGCAACATGTCAAATGTGATGTCCTATGAAGGTTCATTTGACATTGTGTTTTTTATAGCTGGAGTTAGATATGATTTTTTTTATTTCAGGTGTAGAATATTCTTTGAATATTAGGCAATCTTATGTGTCACACATGTTGAAGATTGGAAAATATTCGAGATGTTTTTATGGACATTTGTTTGTTTCTAATTATAGAGATAATTAAGGAAATTTATGATTGATGTCCTATATTTGTGGAGTTGATTCTGCATCGCTTGACTGTCATCCAACTGATAATGTGAAGCCCATATTCAGTTATTAAAGACTATAAATAGAAGGCTTCTGCCCTAGTATCATGTAGAACTTACTGTGTGTTTATTAGGGTTTGTGTACTTAATTGTCAGCCTCTCGATTATCATGTTAATAAAAGAGTAGGACTATTTTTTGTGTTGTAAGTTTTGTCAATCTTTCCAAAGCTTTTAAGTAGTGAATGATTATCTGTTTTTAAAGTGAGTACTTATGTAATTTTCTAAGTGCTTAGAATTGTCCTGATCACTAGTTGTGGTTGGAGGGGATTTGAGAAGGGTCTCATACCTAGTCGATTCTTCGCTAAAAGTTAAGCAGGGTGGTGATTAAGTGAGAACTTGTAAACGTGGGAGTGTAGTTTCAAATTGATACTATTTTAGTTAACTTGATCCCTGGTTTGGTAGCCCCCAGATGTAGGTGTTGTTGTCACCGAACTAGGTTAACATTTCTGTGTGTTCTTTACTTTTCTGCACTGTGAAAAAAATCGTTTATCTTGTTCATTGGTTGTTTGTTCAAAGAAAGGTGTCTCGACATCTTTTAGGACATATGTGATTTGAATACCAAAATTTCATTACACAAATGCAGCTGTGTCATAAAACTCTTTTTATCGTCTTCGTTAACTATAAAAATTGATGTTATTCACCACACATTTTGCATATATATCTTATTATCTATTATTCTGGACTGTTCAAAGACTCAAATGATCGAGAATAATCCATCTCAAATATACTTCACTTAACTTAAAGTATAAAATCAATTCACACACCAAAAGTAAGGTACAATATTTAATCTCCATTTTTACTATACTCATTTTAAATCTTAAACCAACTTGCACGTTTGAGTGCTAACCATGCAAGTCCACTCCACATTGCCGTTAAAAGATTGTAGTCATCATTCAAGATCATCAATTCACAAACTACATCAATTTCTGATTCTCAAATAAAACAACTATTTCTTTACTTTATAAGGTAAACTCTTGACTACCCCTTGTAAATTTAGAGGTAATTTACCCCTTATGACATGTATAAATCAAAATTTGTCCTATAAAATAAAAAATTTAAAATCACATATTAATCTAAAATCTTAAAGAATTAAAATGATATCAAGAAAATAATATATAATCTGATTTTCGAGTAGGAAGATGTGGGTATGTCAAGTTTGAGTATCTAGTATAAAATAATGACTAACTATATCATTTATTCAATGAATATAAATTTTTAGCAACAAAAAGCTTTTTAGATTCATTGAATCATTGATGTATCTGATATAAAATAATGACTAACTACATCATTTATTCAATGAATCTAAATTTTTAGTAACAAAAAACTTGTTAGATTCATTGAATCATTGATGTATCTAGTAGAAAATAATGATTAAATACATCATTTATTCAATGAATTTAATTTTTTTTTTTTGTTTGTAAATGTGTCCGAATATATATATATATATATATATATATATATATATATATATATATATATATATATATATATATATTCGGACACATTTACAAAAAAAAAAAAATTAAATTCATTGAATAAATGATGTATTTAATCATTATTTTCTACTAGATTAATATCATGACCATATCTTTAAATTACAAAAAAAATATATATCTCTTTTCAAAAATTGTAAATAAAATTGTTCAATGTATTCTTGTGTCTTATTTTAGTGTCTTATCTAATAGTAAAAGCAACGCCTGTTCATCATACAACCTCTCTTGCATTCTCTCTCTAGCCTCAATGGCGCAAGAAGCATCATCCTCAACATCTTCTAAGATGATCTCATTAACAACAGCTGATGGGGATGTGTTTGAGATAGATGTCGCAATAGCAAATCAAATGAAAGTTGTGCAAGCTTTCATCGACGAAGATGAGGGAGTTTCCACAATTCCCCTGCCCAATGTCTTCAGCAAAGATCTCTCTTTGACTATCAAATTCTGCAAAAAAGACATCGCTGGAGAGATCACAAAGGATTTTGAAGCTAGCTTTGTAAAAGAGCTTGACAACGAGGAGTTGAAGGACCTGTTCCTTGCAGCAAACTACTTGAATGTGAATAAGCTTTTCGAATTTCTAAGTCGTACCATCGCAAAACGACTCGAGAATAAGAGTGTGGAGTACGCGCGTGAGTATTTTGGGATCGAAAATGATTTTACTCCCGAAGAAGAGGCAAAGGTCCGAGAAGAACGTGCTTGGGCATTTAAGGGACTTGATGAAGACGACGTTTGAGTCAATAATAATTACTATATCGTATTAGATTATGAATAAGGAGTAAAAATTCTCCATTATTATCTTGAGATCTATCAGTTTAATGTGCACTATTTTCCCTCATGGTATACCATTTGTGTTTAATTATGCTATTCCTGCTTTGATCAAATATTTCTTCTTAGGGTTCCATTATTCAGGATTCATTGACATTGATAATTTATGATTTATGTTTTGAGAGCAAAGTTGTGTACAATATCTTGTTTTTCTTTTCAACATGAATCTTTCTCTTTCTTAATTTCAAGAAAAATTTCTTTGATTATCTTCAAGATTCTTTAGGATATGATTGGAATCTTTCAAATAAGTGCTCAGTAAACAAAACATCAAGCCCTAGAACAGTCAAATAGAGTAGATAACTAATCATATCTTTTTGTCTACCTGGTTGCCTAAATCATCTATAACAAGTGAGAAAGTTATATGAATTAGAGTGAGAATATGTTTACAATATTCCAAATCAAACTTCTTTAGAATTATATTGGTGTATTTTTTAATGAATGTAAACACCATTAGAAAATTGGTTGATTTGAATACCAATAAAAATTTGAGTTCACCTATCATTCTCATTTTATAAGTTCATTCACTAACAAGGTGGCGTCCAATTGGCTTATTATAAAATAATTTTCTAACATAGCAGATAAAAATAAAAGTGTGTTTAAGATAACACGGTAATCTTTTTGTTGAAATAAAAAATTTGGGTCTTGGAGCACTACAAAAATAAGAGCTCTCAAGTTGTTATTCTAGAAGTGTAGTGAAATTTCAGTCATACATTGACCATTTTCTTTCATGCGTAACTTGAACTTTTAAGTAAATTTGAGGTGTGGTCAGTTGCATTAGAAATAGAGTATAATGAAATTTTATATTGTGGATTTTCATAATTTTATTATAATTTCAGTAGGAGAAATACTAGTTATATGTATAACTAAACATTATGCCCAATGCTAGTACTAGTTGTTGTCGTTTGATTAAACTAAATCAGTGCGGGTATTAAGTCCTGAAATAAAAATCATAGTCTTGAATAAGACTCTTTAAGATTTCCAGAACATATTCATTTGCTTGATTATGAATAAATTTGTTATTTTAAATAATCATTTGAATTTGAGGTATGATAAGTAGGAAACATGATTTGGGGCTATTTTGGTAAGATACTATACTATATGAATTAAGTTTTAATGCTTTAGAGCATAAGTTCAACGTTTGATGAGCAAAATATGATTTTTATTATTATGTTGAGTTTATAATGAGTGCCTCACGAGGAGGAAATTAGTTGATGTTGAGATGTGTGGTTCGGTGGAATCATTGACATTGCCTTACAAAAACAATGAATATTGATGTTGTATTTTAGGATTGAGATGAACTAGTGACGAGTATTGAAGATGGAGGTTGAGATGATTATTACATTTTTTGTGTAACATGCATGCATGATGTATATCTGAGTTTAGGTTGTGATGAGAGTCTTATGGTGATGGACTTGGACTTGCAATGATGGTCCTATGGTGATGGACTTGAGTTTGCGAAGACGATCCTACGGTGATGAACTTGACCTTGATATGTTGGATGTTTAAGTAATACACCTCTGAACATCTAAATAATTGCACTACATGTATTGAAGTAGAGGAGATGAGTACATTGTGTACATAAATTGCATTTGTGAATAATTGTTGTTGTGAATGGATTATATAATGGATTAGTTGTGCTAATTGTTCTATCTTTGTTGTTTTATGAACCATTAAGATATAAGAATGTATTATCACCCCAATTTTTTTTCTTGTGTTATTCATTACTCTTGTGGTGCAGACATTCAGGTAGAGTTCGAGGAGCATTAGATGTTTCTTGTTCCATTTTTTTACGCGAGTTATTGATGTTATTTGATTCATGATTTGAATAAAGTTAATTTTATTTTATGAGACAAAAGAAGATGTGTTTTAATTTTTTAATTCAACTTATATCATATTTTATGTTGAGAAAGATGTTAATGCTGAGAAAATAATATAGCACCCATTTTTGATTAATTATTTTCGCATGTTTTATAAATTAAGTATTTGGGGTTCAGGGTGTTACATAGTTGGTATCAAAGCATGTTGGTTCATTTGGTCTAGATTTGTGAACATGTTTATACCCTGGTGTACGACATGTGTGTGAAACACTGTTGACACTCTTTTTCTTTTAATCGTTATCCAGTTGAAGACCGCATGTAGGAATGAAAAAAGCGGGGGAGAACCTGTTGAGGGTAACATGGACTGCGATTTAGAGAGTCAGATGAGGAAGTCTTATCTATAGATGTTTCATTCAGATAATTTTTTGGTTTATTTTAATTTAAATGAGTTTAGAAGCTTTATATTATTTATTTCGGAAATCTATTATCTTACTTGGAATATTTGGGGTTCGGTAGAATTTTATTAGAATTATTAGTAAATTTATTTGATTAAAATAATAAAAATAATGACAATATGAGTTTTGGGGAGGAAATTAGAGTTTTAATAAAAATTAAGGATAAGTGTAGAATTATTAAGAATTGAGGAGAGTTTTAGAATTAATAAAAATTTATTAAGGTTTTATTTAAATAGATAAGGAAATTAGAGTTAGGGGTTGTTTGGTGAAAAAGGCTTTTTGGAGAGTCAGCGAAAGTCCGACGGAATAAAAAGTAGGAGAAAAGAGAGCATTCATAGTTGTTGCTTGAGATTTTCTACGAATTTTAGGTAAGGGGGATGAGGGAACTATTCATCTTATTAGTTTTTTAAGCATGAAGGATAGAGAGAATTGCTTATCCTCTTATTTTTTCCTTTGTTCTTGTTTCTTCCATTGGTGAAGATTTTGGATCTTGAGATGGTTGTGAAAACCTCTCTAGATTTGGTGATGGAATGTTGTTTTCGTGTTTGGTTCATCGCTGATTTTCATATCAATTTATATCTATAATACTATTTTTTTATGTGCATGATTATATTCTTTGGCTTGATGAACATGATGTGGATTTTGTGAAAAATTTATGATATGAATGTTTGATCTTTGCGTGATTGATGTGAAAAATGTTTACCATTCAAGTACCATCATTTGGTGTGTGTTTCGGGCTATTTGGAACTCAAATTAAGGAGATTTAGATCAGTTTTTTTTGAAATTCTGGTTACAGGCAGATTCAGGATGTCATGACCTCTGATCTGACATTATAAAACAAACAAGGTAGAATATACAATTAACAATGCAGAAAACAAAAGAACACAAGGAGTTGTTAACCCAGTCCGGTTCTAACCAACCTACATCTGGGGGCATACCAATCCAAGAATGAAGTTTACTATCAGCAGTATTAATTCGGTGGGAAACCTACCCGTTTACACTCCTCACTTAATCAGACTACCCAATGACCCTTCTACCTAAGATACCACACTTAGATATGAGAACCTCCGCTCACTTCCAATCACCTTAGTGATGTCTATCAGTTACTATCACACCAGCAACTGCATCAACTGCTTGGCTCCTAACGCAATCAGCTTGGAGATACCTCACTCCAAACACAACTAAAACAGTTTGAATATACCACACTTCAAACACAATATAAAAAAGTCACACATGTGACACAAACAAAACTCGTAATTTCTTCATAGCTTCTACCAAGGACACAACTACACTAATTGCTTCACAGCTTTTGAGTGAGTAAAATAATCCTCTTACCTACAGGCTTTGAGGTACAAATCAGTGACAATCCCATACTCCGGGTGGTTCACCTACAAACCAACTCTCCTAGAGAGTTGTTACAGACTTAACCCTAAAAACTACACCATTATAAATCGCGACTGGTACCGAAACTTAGGTTACAAAGCTTTTATTTATAACCTATTACCCAACTGGATTTGGGCCTTTAAGTAACAGCTTGAAGCTGTAACAAACTGTAGTAACAAACTTTCTACAGAAAACAAACAAGCAGATAAATTCTGCTACAATCAAGGTCCTTGCAGATTTTTCTCCTTATCTCTTGAACCTCCACAAATGCCTTCAAGATCACGCCACATATGATGCATAATATTCCTTGAATATTCTGCATAATTTAAAATAGAACCGTAACAAAATTTGACAGTTCAGTAGCATGATGTCTGATGTCTGATGTCGTGACATCTTCTTCGACACGTTGTTCCAGATGTTGAAACATTTCAACACAACATGTTTCTCCATTAAATAGAACTTCAACCTGCTTTCTCCTTACAAGTTATAAATCTTATTTAACCTATTGCTGCTAAATTAGTTTTACCAAACATAAAGCCTGTGACACCCCGATTTAATTCAATATTAAATAAGCGAGAATTAATTATTTAATTGATTAAAGTCTTAAATATTTAATTCATCTGGATTAACTGGATTATTTAATGAGGAAAGGTTTGGAAGGGTGCAGAGTAACGGTGGGTGTGATAGTAAAACACTCTACTAATTACTAAGTAGTAATTAATTATTTTAATTGGAATATTAAAAGGAAATATAAAAGGAAAAGAAAGGAAAAAGTGAAGGTTTTGGAAAATCATTTCACGTAGAGTTGGAGAAAGAAGAGAAGAGAGGAAAAGCCGCGAGAGAAACCGATCATCATCGCGAGTGGTGATTTTATTTGGTTAATATGTCTTATGGGTTTTGGGAACCAATGGGATGATTGGGTATGTTAGGAATTGGAATGGTAGATTATAGTATGAAACCCTAATTGTGTCAGTGGACGGAAAATTGATCACTAGTGTGTCGATGATAATTAGGAATGGATAAAATATGTTAGTTGATGTCAAAATGGTGTGAAATGGTGTTAGAATGGTGTTCGTGATATTATAATTCGTGTTTGAGAGTTTGAAATGGTTATGGATGCATAAAGTCAAAAATGATAAATATTGTTTATAGTGGAAACCGGTTCCCGTGGGAGGAACCGGTTCCAACAGAAATTTAATTGAATTTTTGTACTGGAACCGTTCCCTGGAGGAACCAGTTCCCATACAAAAATCCAGGAGGCTCATTTTAAACACAGGAACCGGTTCCTGTGGGGAGGAACCGGTTCCCATACAAATTTCCGGGCGTGTATTTTTCAAATTGTGGGAACCGGTTCTCCCTGAGGAACCGGTTACCACGTATTTTCCAAAACTTCTAAATTTTCAAAATGTATATTTTCTAAACCGTAACTCGATTCGAGTGCCGTTTCGTTATTTCTTAAATTTAAAGTTCTACCTCCTGGAAAAGAAAAATACTATTTTATTGAAAATTATTTTAAAAGAGCCGAGTTCGATTTTTGAAAATGTGGATTTAAATACGGAAGATAGTAATCAATGAGAATGGTCTGAGTTACCGGATGAGAACTAATGTATATCATGTTGTATTTTGATGTCCATTGTGATTTGATTGTGATGTATTGGTGAAATGACATCGTTTGGCTATGTTGATTTATTATGATCAGTGGAATAATGTGGCATGCTTTTATGATTGCATGCATATACATTTGTTAATTGGTTCATTCCCATTGTGCGGAAGTGAGCTTGAGCCAAGAGACCGACACGGTAGAGGTAGTGAGGCTAGATTCTTGACCCAATGGTGTGGGCGAATCATGGATTACACTGTCTTTCCACGAGTAAACGGAGCAGTGGGTGAACGCGGTTCACGATTGGTACCACATGCATAGAGTCTGCATTGCATATGGAATTGTAACATGTTAGGATGGTTTCCAGTGTTGCAATTGCCATTGTTTGCTATTTATACATGATCATTGTGTGAATTGTTCGTATTGTTTGTGATCCGTGTTGGTTGATGAACTAATATATTCAATTAACTGTTGGATCTAAGAACGATAATACATATTATATTGAATTGAAATCTCACCCTTACTTTAACATTTCGGATCCAGTGATTAGTGCTTGAGTTGGTGAGGATAGCCTTAGATTCGAGTCTTTGTCCGCGTGTCGTTGTCGTGCTCGTAGATGTAATCGGGGAAAACGATTGTTTGGAATCCTTTTATGGATATTTTAATAATTTTGAAATTTTGTTGATTTATTATCCCGGAATAACTGAGTAAAGTATTCGGATTTAATTATGTTTCATTTCATTGTTAAACATAATTTTGAGTATAATTTAATTGATGAGTATTCTTGTTGAAGCATGACGCTTGGTCAAATTTTATTATTTAAATTGTGACGCCTTCTTGATTATGATTAAATACTCTGATTATTATTTATAAAACGCGGGTGATTAGAAGGGGGTGTTACAATAGTGCTATCAGAGCATAGTCGGTCTTGTCATAGTGTCGTTATCCTCGTAGTATCGACTAGTGTAAGTAACAATGTCGATACTTGTGTCGATGTAGATTGTTTTGTAATGTTACGAACAATGGTGGAAGAGGTAACGGAAGGAATGATGATGCTATTCCGAGGCTTTGGGAATGTTGGAGTGCTCGGAGGAATCAGCAGGGAGCTGCGATTGGTGCTGACAGGCAATTGGGGAATTTTCAGAGGAATAATCCTCCGTTGTTCAAAGGTGCACATGATCCCGAGGGTGCTCAGAAGTGGCTGAAGGAGATCGAGAGGATCTTCAGAGTTATTGATTGTGCTGAGGGGCTGAAGGTGAGGTATGGTACTCACATGTTAGCAGAGGAAGCTGACGACTGGTGGGTTGCTACCAGGACTGAATTGGAAGAAGACGGGTTGCATTGACTTGGGTGTTCGTGAGAGCTTTCCGAGAAGGTATTTTCCAAGATATTCGGGTAAGAAAGAGATAGAATTCCTGGAGCTCAAGCAAGGCAACAAGTCCGTGAGTGAGTACGCGACCAAGTTTACTGAGTTAGCAAAGTATTATGCTAATTATCCTAACGATGCAGATGGAGAGTTTTCCAAATGTATCAAGTTTGAGAATGGACTACGTGATGAGATCAAGCAGGGTATCAGGTATCAGCGTATTAGAAGGTTCTCTGATTTGGTTGATTGTAGTAGGATTCTGGAGGAAGATCTTACTAGTACTAAGGCAAATGCTCAGAGTTATGTTGACCGTAAGGGTAAGAGACAGATGGATCGCGGTAAGCCTTATGATAGGAATAATCATAGGTCTGGAGGTTGGAAGAAGCCTAGTGGGGAGACTCGTTCTTGGTTTTCCGTAAAGTGCTACGAGTGGTGAGTTGGGTCACCGAGCTCTTGAATGCAAGGCTGATGCGAGAAAGTGCAACAATTGTGGGAGAGTCGGTCATTTAGCTGCTGAGTGTAGATCCCGAAGGATAACTTGTTACAACTGTGGTGAAGAAGGACACACTCGTCCGCAGTGTACTAAGCCAAAGAAAGAGCAAGCTGGTGGAAAGGTGTTCGCTTTGTCAGGATCAGATGTTAAGCCTGATGACCGGTTGATTAAAGGTACATGTTTTATTAATGGCATACCTTTGATTGCAATTATTGACACTGGAGCGACACACTTTTATTTCTTTGATTGCTAAGAGATTGAATCTAGAAATTTCTAATTTGGATGGAAGTATGGTTATTGACACTCCTGCGTCGGGTTCAGTGACTACTTCGTATGTGTGTAGAAATTGTCCTATCGTTATTTTCGATAGAGGGTTCGGTATGGATTTAGTGTGCCTACCGTTAGAACAACTTGATATTATCCTTGGAATGAACTGGTTGGTCTTCAACCAGGTTCATATCAATTGTTTTGAGAAGACGGTTATATTTCCTGAAGTAGCTAAGGTTGAAGAAGAGATCATGTCGGTTAAGCAGATGAACTCAGCTGTCAGAGATGGTGCTGTAGTGTTCATGTTGTATTCTTCAACGGAAGTGAAAGGGAAGGCTAAGAGTGGTGAGTTGCCTGTTGTAAATGAATTTCCAGAGGTGTTCCCAGAGGATGTTAACGAGTTACCACCTGAACGAGAAGTGGAGGTTACTATAGATTTGATTCCTGGAACTAGTCCGGTGTCGATGGCGCCTTATCGCATGTCGGCATCTGAGTTGTCTGAACTGAAGAAACAGTTGGAAGAGTTATTGGAAAAGAAATTTATCCGGCCTAGTGTTTCGCGCCATGTTGTTGGTTAAGAAGAAGGAAGGTACGATGAGACTGTGTGTTGACTACAGACAGTTGAATAAAGTGACGATCAAGAATCGGTATCCACTGCCGAGGATTGATGACTTGATGGATCATTTGGTTGGAGCTTGTGTGTTTAGCAAGATTGATCTGAGGTCTGGATATCATCAGATTCGTGTTAAGACGGAAGATATTCGTAAGACCGCCGAGGTATGGGCATTATGAATATTCTGTTATGCCATTTGGAGTTACTAATGCACCTGGTGTGTTTATGGAGTATATGAACAGGATATTTCATCCGTATCTTGACAAGTTTGTGGTGGTGTTTATTGACGACATTCTGATCTACTCAAAGGATGATGAGGAGCATGCTAAGCATCTCAGAATTGTATTGGAAGTGTTGAAGGAAAAGAGACTTTATGCAAAATTGTCAAAGTGTGAGTTTTGGTTAAGCGAAGTGAGTTTTCTGGGTCATGTGATATCCAAGAATGGTATTGCTGTTGATCCTACAAAAGTAGAAGCGGTATCTCAGTGGGAAGTGCCGAAGAATGCTTTGGAGATTCGTAGTTTTCTGGGTCCGCGTTACTACGGAAGTTCATTGAGGGGTTTTATAAGTTAGCGTTACCATTGACTAAATTGACGAGAAAAGGTCAAGTATTTATTTGGGATGCAGATTGTGAGAAGGGATTTCAAGAATTAAAGAAGAGGTTGACTAGTGCTCCGATTTTGATTTTGCCAACCGAAGAATCTTTGTGGTGTATGGTGATCTTTGATGGGTTTAGGAGGTGTTTTGATGCAAGATAAGCAGGTTGTGGCTTATGCTTCGAGACAGTTAAAGACTCATGAAAGGAATTACCCGACTCATGATTTAGAGTTGGCGGCCGTGGTGTTTGTGTTGAAGCTATGGAGGCATTATCTGTATGGTTCACGGTTCGAGGTTTTCAGCGATCATAAGAGCCCGAAGTATCTCTTTGATCAGAAGGAGTTGAATATGAGATAGAGGAGATGGTTGGAATTTCTCAAGGATTACGATTTTGGTTTGAACTACCATCCCGTAAGGCAAATGTCGAGCAGATGCATTGAGGGAAATCCTTGCATATGTCGATGTTGATGGTCCGTGAACTAGAGTTGGTTGAGCAATTCAGAGACTTAAGTTTGGTTTGTGAGACTACTCCGAATAGTGTGAAGTTGGGCATGTTGAAGCTGACTAGTGGTATTTTGGAAGAGATTCGAAATGGGCAGAAGTCTGATGTTGGTTTGGTAGATAAGCTGACATTGATTAACCAAGGTCAAGGAGGTGAATTCGAATCGAGAATGGTGTCATGAGATTTGGTGATAGAGTGTGTGTTCGGATGTTCGAGATCGTGAAGAGTATCTTGGAGGAAGGACATCGAAGTGGATTGAGTATTCATCCCGGTGCTACTAAGATGTATCATGACTTGAGGAAGTTATTTTGGTGGCCAGGAATGAAGAAGGAAATCGCCGAGTTTGTGTATGCATGTTTGGTTTGTCAGAAATCAAAGATTGAGCATCAGAAGCCGTCAGGACTGATGGAACCGTTATTCGTTCCGGAATGGAAGTGGGATGGCATTTCTATGGATTTTGTGTCTGGATTGCCTAGAACAGCGAAGAACTGTGATTCTATCTGGGTGATTGTCGATCGATTGACGAAGTCTGCTCACTTTATTCCGATAAGAATGGATTATCCGATGGAGAGGTTGGCAGAATTGTATGTTGAGAAAGTTGTGAGTTTGCATGGTATTCCGTCTAGCATTGTGTCGGATAGAGATCCGAGGTTTACTTCTAAGTTCTGGACAGAATTGCAAGAAGCTCTGGGTACTAAGTTACGATTTAGTTCCGCATATCATCCACAGACAGATGGTCAGACGGAGAGGACGATTCAGTCGTTAGAGGATTTGTTAAGAGCTTGTGTGTTAGAGAAAGGTGGAGCTTGGGATAGCTATTTGCCATTGATAGAGTTTACCTACAACAATAGTTTTCATTCGAGCATTGGTATGGCTCCATTTGAGGCATTGTATGGTAGGAGATGTCGGACACCGTTGTGTTGGTACGAATCTGGAGAAAGTGCTGTGATTGGACCAGAAATCGTTCAACAAACTTCGGAAAAGATTAAGATGATTCAGGAGAAGATGAGGACTTCTCAGAGTCGTCAGAAGAGTTATCACGATAAGAGGAGGAAGGATCTCGAGTTTGATGAAGGAGATCATGTGTTTATGAGAGTTACTCCGATGACTGGTATTGGTCGAGCTTTGAAGTCAAGGAAGTTGACTCCGCGCTTTATTGGTCCGTTTCAGATTACCAAGAGAGTTGGGAAAGTTGCATATCAGATTGCTTTACCGCCGTCACTCGCAAATTTGCATGATGTTTTCCATGTATCTCAGTTGAGGAGGTACATTGCGGATCCGTCTTATGAAATTCAGGTAGATGATGTTCAGGTACGAGATAATTTGACTGTTGAAGCAGTGCCTGCGGAAATTGAGGATCGAAAAGTGAAGCAACTGCGAGGTAAAGAGATAGCACTGGTACGAGTAGCTTGGGGAGGACCAGCTGAAGGAAATGTGACTTGGGAGCTGGAGAGTCAGATGAAGGACTCATACCCAGAACTTTTCGTCTAAGGTATGTTTTCGAGGACGAAAACTCTTTTAGTGGGGGAGAGTTGTGACACCCCGATTTAATTCAATATTAAATAAGCGAGAATTAATTATTTAATTGATTAAAGTCTTAAATATTTAATTCATCTGGATTAACTGGATTATTTAATGAGGAAAGGTTTGGAAGGGTGCAGAGTAACGGTGGGTGTGATAGTAAAACACTCTACTAATTACTAAGTAGTAATTAATTATTTTAATTGGAATATTAAAAGGAAATATAAAAGGAAAAGAAAGGAAAAAGTGAAGGTTTTGGAAAATCATTTCACGTAGAGTTGGAGAAAGAAGAGAAGAGAGGAAAAGCCGACGCCGAGAGAAACCGGAGAATCATCGCGAGGTAAGGGGTGATTTTATTTGGTTAATATGTCTTATGGGTTTTGGGAACCAATGGGATGATTGGGTATGTTAGGAATTGGAATGGTAGATTATAGTATGAAACCCTAATTGTGTCAGTGGACGGAAAATTGATCACTAGTGTGTCAGATGATAATTAGGAATGGATAAAATATGTTAGTTGATGTCAAAATGGTGTGAAATGGTGTTAGAATGGTGTTCATGATATTATAATTCGTGTTTGAGAGTTTGGAAATGGTTATGGATGCATAAAGCTGTCAAAATGATAAATATTGTTATTACAGTCGTGGAAACCGTTCCTGTGGGGAGGAACCGGTTCCAACAGAAATTTCAAATTGAATTTTTACACAGGAACCGGTTCCCTGGGAGGAACGGGTTCCCATACAAAAATCCGTGGAGGCTCATTTCAAAACTGGAACCGGTTCCTGTGGGGAGGAACCGGTTCCCATACAAATTTCCAGCGTGTATTTTTCAAATTGGGAACCGGGTTCTCCCTGAGGAACCGTTACCACTGTATTTTTCCAAAACTTCTAAATTTTCAAAATGTATATTTTCTAAACCGTAACGATTCGAGTGCCGTTTTCGGCGTTATTTCTTAAATTTAAAGTTCTACCTCCTGGAAAAGAAAAATACTATTTTATTGAAAATTATTTTAAAAGAGCCGAGTTCGATTTTGAAAATGTGGATTTAAATACGGAAGATAGTAATCAATGAGAATGGTCTGAGTTACCGGATGAGAACTAATGTATATCATGTTGTATTTTGATGTCCATTGTGATTTGATTGTGATGTATTGGTGAAATGACATCGTTTGGCTATGTTGATTTATTATGATCAGTGGAATAATGTGGCATGCTTTTATGATTGCATGCATATACATTTGTTAATTGGTTCATTCCCATTGTGCGGAAGTGAGCTTGCAGAGCCAAGAGACTGACATGGGTAGAGGTAGTGAGGCTAGATTCTTGACCCAATGGTGTGGGCGAATCATGGATTACTCTGTCTTTCCACGAGTAAACGGAGCAGTGGGTGAACGCGGTTCACGATTGGTACCACATGCATAGAGTCTGCATTGCATATGGAATTGTAACATGTTAGGATGGTTTCCAGTGTTGCAATTGCCATTGTTTGCTATTTATACATGATCATTGTGTGAATTGTTCTGTATTGTTTGTGATCTGGTGTTGGTTGATGAACTAATATATTCAATTAATCTGTTGGATCTAAGAACGTATAATACATATTATATTGAATTGAAATCTCACCCTTACTTTAACATTTCAGATCCGAAGTGATTAGCTGCTTGGAGTTGGTGAGGATAGCCTTAGATTCGAGTCTTTGTCCGCGTGTCAGTGTCGTGCTCTGGTAGATGTAACACTGGGGGAAAACGATTGTTTGGAATCCTTTTATGGATATTTTAATAATTTTGAAATTTTGTTGATTTATTATCCTGGAATAACTGTTGAGTAAAGTATTCGGGATTTAATTATGTTTCATTTCCGCTGTTAAACATAATTTTGAGTATAATTTAATTGATGAGTATTCTTCAGTGAAGCATGACGCTGTTTGGTCAAATTTTTATTATTTAAATTGTGACGCCTTCTTGATTATGATTAAATACTCTGATTATTATTTATAAAACGCGGGTGATTAGAAGGGGGTGTTACAAAGCCAATCCTAAAAATAGAGAATCAACAATCTCCCCCTTTGGCTTATTTTGGCTAAAACTAATTTACATAACCTTTGTATTACAGAAGCATAATAAAATATACAAGGGTTTAAAAATTTTAATCCAGCAGTAGCAATTTAGAAGACTTCAGTAGTCATTGTTTATGATATTTCAAACTTTACAAGTGACATTCTTCAGTCTTCTTTTATGATGTTGAAACATTGTACTAGGACATCTTTCTGGCAAGTCCAACTCCAATGTTCTCTCTCTTTTAAGGATCCCACAGATCACACAAAGTTTCTCTCCCTTAAAAGTTTCTCTTCAGAGATAGCATAACATAACCACTTCTCGCCCTTTTTGGCCATAATAAGACAAAGGCTTGTTGAATGAGAACTCACTATAGCACAGGAAACATAACATAGTAGGCACCATCATCACAAAGAAGGAGAAATATTGAGGCCATGATTCACATGAGGAAGAAGATACTAAATACTCCCCCTCAAACTGAGAAATATGCTACGACACAGGTTGACACAACATCCTCTTTTGGAGCACAAGAGGAAACTTACTAACAGAATCAAACACTTGAACTATCCATTTACAGCCATAGAGAACCAGACCTCTATATTGGATAACTCATAACACAAGACACAGTTTGTGTTCATAACTCAAAAACAAGATACATAACAAAAATACTTGCAGAAAATGCAAGAACCAACAGACTCAGAATAAGACATCTTATTCAACATCTTTGCAAAAACAGCTGCAAAGATTGACCTCAGACTTAACAACGTTTGAACACTACCCTTTTCCCTATGTTTCCCACAAGTTGACAAACATAACCTTCACAGACTCTAAACGTACTCATATCCAAACAAAAGACATGAGAGCACAACAAACAAAGACACATACAAAAGTGAAGGAAAGAAAAAGAAACAAAAAGACACTTTATATACCTGAGCAACCATGCTGATTAATTCCTCCTTCTGGTCATTACATTTACTAGTAGTTGATGATACTAGTAAAGTCTTCAAACTAGAATAGTAATCATGCATTTCTAGAGCATACTACTTTAAACAAACTTAGAATCTTCTTATTCTAAACCAAGATAGAACTTCCACTTCTGAATGAGGTGATAGAATGTCAAGATCCATAGTCCCAAGTCTCTTCCACAGACTATCATCAATAATGATGTTGCAACATCATTTGGGATACCATCAACTTTACTACAGAACTTATCAGCTTTGGTTCTGAGATTATAATAAAACTTCTTCTTCAAGACTTTATGTCACTTTAGCACATAGTAATATACACTCCCTTTCACATCAACTAATGAATAATCTCCCCCTCAATAGCAGCTTGGCATACATATTAGCTTCAGGAAGAATAGATGTCTAAACATCAGATAGGAAATTCATTGATATACACATAATTAGCAGATGCACCCCTTAACATCAGCACTTATCCCTCTTAGCTTCCAGAATGAAGCTTACAATAAATTGTTACTCCCCCTGAGTTATAAGGACATCTTGGATGTTGGTCCTCATAATACTTGAAGTTTTATTTATTTGGAATTTGCCACAGTTTCCAAATTAGGAATCCTTAGTTTTCTTGCTACATAAGATTCATATTGCCACACTCTGTAACTTGTGATAGAAGAAACCATATAGTTAACCATGCGTATAACCAATGATAAATCTTCAAAAGATAAGTATGAACCTTATCTTCCTTCTTCAATCTCTGGTGTCTTCAACAGGTGTGATGTTGCATCTTCATGTAGAACATTATCTTTTATACATCATATACTTCATCTTTTCTTGATTCATATTTTCACACAGTTATCACACAAATAAACAGCTCCCATCAAGATATTTGACAGCATCTACATGAATCTCCTAAATTGAATCAACTCTTCAAATAATCACCAGACATTATTGCACACATCCTAAACTTGTGAAGATCACAGTGAACTTTAATATTGATATTTAGTTCACAATATACCTTGAATCCTTCTGACAAATAATCAGCTCCCGAAAGAGTATAAGTGGTTTGGTATTCAGGTTACATACTAATAAGTACTAAGTCTCCCGTCAAAGTACCTACCAGATTAGTCAGTTAGAATTGTTTACTCACACTAGATCATCCTGACTAATTACATCTTCACACTCATATACTTCCTGGAAACAATACATACTTATCATGATTGAAGACAATAAGATGATGTTTCAACATCTGATACGACATCATCCATTGTGGTTCTGGGGGTAACATCCATAACTTCTCATCCATAATACTTAGGGGGAACATAGTAAGCACAATGAACATCAGCTTTACATCCAAAAAATTTACATGATCAAGGAATAATATGATCCACATCTCAATAAACTTTTCTTCAGACTTCCATTCTAATTTTGAGAGGATGGATGCCATAGTCTATACCTACAGAAGAGATTCCCTAAACTAGGTTTCTGGAACAGACTTAATTATGGTATGCCACAGAATTATTCAGATCCTTCATAGCAATTTGACTTCCTTGATTCTTCTTGACAATACCCTTCCAGGATAATATTTAGGGCAGTCAACATTCATGACCATGATTTATTGTGGTTGAGACACAGTATTCAGCTCCAAACAAAAATTGTTCCATGGCCAGAAATTCCACATATCTGATTCCTTTGATCAGAAGAAAATACCAGATATAAGCTCATCTTGATTTCACATAAAGGGATTGAGGGGTATACCTTTATGAGTTTTTAACTTGCATTGAGCTTGACTTCTATACTCCCATAAGATTAGGTCAGAAATAAACTGACATCTGGAGTATAAGAGCTTGTTGGTCGTGTCCTGATTAACTTATAAGAAGATGTCTCCTCTTCCAGATCAGGAGCAGGTTCCAAACATATGTACTCACACTACATTTGTTTAGCACCCAGAACGTCTGTTCTTCAACTGCTAGCTGTATACCAGTAATAATGTTCTAACATCCTATAGAACACTTGTTACATCTCCTTGGAACACATCATCCTTGATAGTCTTTAAGGTCTTCAAACAGCTTGCAGATGCATATGAGAATCATTGATCAATTGATACTCATCAACTCTATTAATACATGCCTTTATGAGTGGACTTAAGGAATATCTCAAGTATCTTTGACAATTTTAATATAGTTGTAGTAATCTGCCAATATTCTGTTGATAAAATAACCATAGGATCTTTCTCTCACTATAGGGGTTGCGTTAGAGGCTATGCAACGAAATATAGCCACACATCAACAGAATGTACACAACGCTTACTCCATAATTCGCTTGTAAGAATAACACGTAAGGATTGAAAATAAATCAACCTTACAATACGCTTGTCTCTCCACCAAGCTACATACTAGACACAACCAATATCCTGACCAATATGAAAACATATAAGCACAGAAGTTACCTTATCAACAACTTCACTCCCGCATGAAGGTTTTGACAATCTTTTCTCTGTGCCAATTATAGGCTGAACAATACAATTCAAAATCGTCACTCCCGCATGAATTTATTGAATTTAACTTTCTTGTTCCAGTATCTTTATCTTCTTTCTTCAAGGAGGTATAGGTTTTGGTCAGGTTGGTCTAGTTCTCTACAAATAGGTCCATCCTCCACTTCTATGGACCATACAATATGAACACTCCATGTTCAAACAATCTACAAATAGGTCCATCCTCCACTTCAAGGGGCCATAAAATATGAACACTCCTTGTTTAAACAATCTTTTACCTTGTGCACAACCAGAACGTATCCCCCACGAATCTCATCTAGAAATAGACAGGATGCCTACTTTGATACCAATTAAAATTCTGGTTACATGCAGACTCAGGATGTCATGACATCTAATATGACATTATAAAATAGAAAAGGTATAATATACAATTAACATTGCAGAAAACAAAAGAACACAAGGAGTTGTAAACCCAGTTCGGTTCTAACCAACCTACATTTTGGGCATACCAAGCCAGGAAGGAAGTTCACTATCAACATTATTAATTAGGGGGGAAACCTACTCGTTTACACTCCTCACTTAATCATACTACCCAATGACCCTTCTACCTAAGATACCACACTTAGATATGAGAACCTCCGCTCACTTCCAATCACCTCAGTGATGTCTATCAATTACTATCACACCAGTAACTTCATCAACTGCTTAGCTCCTAACACAATCAGCTTGGAGATACCTCACTCCAAACACAACTAAAATTGTTTGAAGATACCACACTTCAAACACCATATAAAACAGTCACACATGTGACACAAATAAAACTCGGAATTACTTCACAGCTTTTTCCAAGGACACAACTACACTCATTGCTTCACATCTTTTGAGTGAGTAAAATAATCCTCTTGCCTATAGGCTTCGAGGTATAAATCAGTGATCATCCCACAATACGGGTAGTTCACCTACAATCCAACTCTCCTGGAGAGTTGTTACAGACTCAGCCCTAAAAACTACATCATTATAAATCATGGTTGGTACCGAAACTTAGGTTGCAAAGCTTCTATTTATAACCTATTACCCAACTGGATTTGAGCCTTCAAATAACAGCTTGAAGCTGTAACAAACTGCAGTAAAAAACTTTCTGCAGAAAACAAACAAGCAGATAACTTCTGCTACAATCAAGGTCCTTGCTGATTTTTCTCCTTAGCTCTTGGACCTCCACAAATGCCTTCAAGATCACGCCACATATGATGCATAATATTCCCAGAATATTCTGCATAATTTAAAACAGAACTATAACAAACTTTGACAGTTCAGTAGCGTGATGTCTGATGTCGTGACATCTTCTTCGACATGTTGTTCCAGATGTTGAAACATTTCAACACAACATGCTTCTCCATTAAATAGAACTTCAACCTGCTTTCTCTGTACAAGTTATAAATCCTATTTAACCTATTGCTGCTAAATTATTTTTACCAAATATAAAGTCAATCCTAAAAATAGAGAATCAACAATTTCAACTGAAAGAAAAATAAAAGAATTGTAGATAGACATAGTAGGGGATTGATCGACTTGTTTCAAGCGTAACTTGAGTTTTGTAAGTGTGCTTGAGGTGTCGTCAGTTAGGTGGGAAAGCTAACGCGATAATATTTCTATTAACTCGATAAGGGAAGCAACACGATTCGCATGTGCTAAGCTGAAATAGACTATAACTGTGCGGGGGTTGATTGTGAACCCTTTCCTCATGCCCATCATATCAACATATATATATCATCAGTATCAAAGCGGGACTTTCCTTGGTGGTGCCATATCAGGTTTCCTAACCACTCACGACATATGCGAGCACAAATAATAAACACTTACTGAAAGCTACCTCCTTTTCCATGGAAGAGGATTTTAACCAAACCACACACAGTTAGCACACAATACGTGGAATCGCCATAAACGGGTCTTTAAATAAAACAGAGGGGCTCCTGAACATGCTCCAACTACAAAAGCCCCATCATGCATCTATAATCCTTCTTCTCATGGAAAAAGAAAGAGGTAAAACCCTACTTCTCATGCTCTCTAGAAAAGAGGTAAAAGAATGCGATAAAAAGGTGAAGAAAATACCAAACAGATAACAATCCGTAAGCAAAAGCAAGCAAAGAAATACTCCAGAAAACTTCGAGTAAGCTGCCATCAACAAAGCAATAATCAGAAATAGCTCGACCAATATAATCCACAAGGTGATATCGTGCAATATGTGCGCATAACAGACACATCCTCATAACAATCAGAACACCTGCACAAAGGTACATATCCAAACAAAATAGCAGAATATGTGTTTCTCGTAACATGAGAAAACACGAAGCAAAGTGCGTTTAAAACAGAAGCAAAACCACGGGAGAAGTGTTGTGTTAGTGTACCAAGACTAGGTACCTAACCAAAACATCCTCAATGTACCTTGCACAGGTCAACAAACACGTCAAAAATAACAAGGAGGCGGGAATAAAGTCACATACTCACATCAAAGGTCAAAATATGATGCAAATACGAAGAAATGGATTTTAAACATGTATAGCAACATAAGAATAGAAAATTGGGCAGCCACGCACACATAATGCAAAATGCCCCATGAACGATATCGAAATTGAGCTAAATCCATCACAATAGTCCTCAAATGAAATGTTAAACATAACTAGAGATCTAGAGGAGTTAGAAACCAAAAATCTACACTAGAATGGCCTACGATGCATTATTCACAAAGAAATCGAGGCAAGAAGTATAACTTCCTAATGGGGGCAGCAACTACACATGCTAGAGCTTACCTAAACATCTCTAAAGGTAGAGGAAAAGATTGCACACTAATCATGCAAGATGAACCTATAAGAACTATACAAATATCAAAGTTGTTCTGAAGAATTGAACTACTAAAGGTGAGCTTTGGAGTTCTATTTACAACCCTAATATGATGTTTACATTTATCTACAATTAAGTTGGGAAAAATGTCTTAATGTTTCTAAAAAAATACATGGTATTACACTCCAACAATTAATCAATTCAAATGACAAAGGAGAAACATGATTTTAAACGACACAAACTAATCGAAACTTAGAAATTGAGTAAGTATTGAATTCAATTAGATGTATAACTTTACAAGTCAGTAGCTAGCACCTAATGGTTGATCTCAAACAAAATGTACAAGAAAAATCATGGTTGGAGCAAAATTATGCGCAAAACTAAGTCAAAATAATTAATTGTCGCTCTAACGATTAGTTGTCATGATACACTAATCATATGACTGAATTATAGATTCTAAATCAAGGTAACGACTACCTAAACATGTCAACAAACTAATCAAAAAGTTAGTTGAGGGTTAGAATAATTATTAAGCATCGTATGTGGAAAAAAATTGACTCCTAACTAGGTGAAATAACAAATAATTATCTACCTTTATGTGATATAAGAGAAAGATCGAAGGAAGACCTAAATAGATCTAAAAAATTATGAGAAAAATATCTAAGGACTCCTCATACCTAATGGAATAAACATCTAATTTTTATAGATTTTTATGGTTGAGAAACGGTATCGAAATATACAAGGTGTTATGGAAAAAAACCCTTTCTAACCATATTATCGAAAATTGACTAAAAACTAAGGGAAATCAATTATTAAAAATTCACAAAAAACATCAAAAATATCATAAGATGTTAAAAAGTCATAAACTTATTTTTCACATTTTTTAGGAGTCGATAGAATTGAAAATATAGGCTAAATTGAAAATAAAATTCAATCCCGCCCGAGATATATTATGAACCAACTGTGCATAAAGAGTTTTGTCTTTAAACCGGTGTTCCAATAAAGTTTTGCTCCTTCCAAATGTTGTTTGAATTTCATTGTTCTGGTTTATGAGCATTTGGTTCACAACATCGCAATCTCTACATAAGTCTCCTTACTATCACCCAACCACTTCTTCAAAGCCGCATGTGCGGATTCCACTCTATTAGTGGTTGTGTTTCCCAAATGTCGGACACGACCTGTCCATGCACACACCACTTTCTCTTTTACTTGATCAAGAATAGTGGATTCAACATATTTCAAAATATTGGGATATTCCACACACAAGTTTCTAAAGTGGATCACATTAGGTATACATCTCTTAAGTAGAAGAATTAAGAATATATGTCCATGCACACATAATCTTCTCCACCATAACACCGAATTTGACAATTTGGCCGTCTTTGTCTTTCTTCTCTTTGGTGCCAACTGCGGGTTTTAGCCTGGCTCTCACATTTTTTGTGATGTGATACCGACATAGTAAAGCGGTTGACGACGGAAACACGGTGGGAACCGCATTCATAAAAGCGTTATCTCGATCGGTGACGATAACCAAAGGCATGTTTTTTTCATCTTTGAACAATGTCTTGCAAACACCCAACGCCCAAGTGAGGTTGTCTTCGTTCTCACATTCCATGAAACAAAAACCAACCGAAAATGTTTTGTCGGTAGAGGTGACACCAACAATTTCAAGAAGTGGAAGCCTATATTTATTTGTCTTGTATGTTGAATCAATCATTAGAATGGTTAGAAATGTATTGAATAATTTGATACTCGACGGGTGCGTCCAAAATATATCACAGGCACTTACATTGTCATCACAAACTCTATGTCTCGAAACATAGTTGTTATCGTCCAAACATTTCAATAAATGTTGAATTTCAGACCCGGACCCCTTTGAGAAACATGTTATTTGTATCCATAACTGTAAACCGATTTTATATTTGACACACACCCCGCTCTATTCCATTTCAAACCGGAAAGTATGTTTCTAGGCGCA
Source organism: Vicia sativa (assembly GCA_021764765.1). Classification (NCBI taxonomy): domain Eukaryota; kingdom Viridiplantae; phylum Streptophyta; class Magnoliopsida; order Fabales; family Fabaceae; genus Vicia; species Vicia sativa. The sequence continues at coordinate 324,442,428 of CM038792.1, read as the reverse complement.
ACTTTGATCGACGATAATTCGGAGACATATTTCTTCTCTTCCGCCTTAAGTCGACAAAAAATAGGATGTCGTTGTAACTTGGTCTCCAAATCATGATTATGCATTCCAGACATCATAGTCAACCGCCATAAATTATCCACCCTACAATAACCACGCAACTTGAACAGACACCCGCATTTCCTCGAACCCGTGTATTCTTGTTTTAACTTGCAGATTTTTAGAACGTATGCTCCACTTCTCTCGCATGTCAAAATAACAAATGGTTGTCGATTACCACTCCCATTATCGGACCTCACAATCACAACGCCAAAACCAAGTTTGCTTGCTTCCATTCTAACATAATCAACCATTTGTTGACGAGTATCGAAAGTTTTTCCATTTGCAAATTGATTTTCATTATCGATCACAACATCAATCCTTTTATCTACTTCTTTGACCACAATCGACTTGTCGTCTATGATCATTTTATCCAAAATCAGAACTTTCACAATAGCCTTGACAATGTTGTCGGGGTGCATCATACCTAAAATATATAAAACTATGTTAAAACTAGGCAAATTATGGTAAAACAGAATTCTATTTTAATGCATCAGGGAACATTTCGCAAGTTAACTTGCAAATATTTTCTGGTCAACTTGGCAAGTGAACTTGCGAAGCGACGCTGTTTCATGCAGAACTTTAACAACAACAATGTAGTAAATGTAGGTTGAGGGGATGAAAGTTTACCTCAAATTGTAGCTTCCAATGCTCACTTTGCTAGGATCACTGACTTGAAACTTGATTTGGTAAAAAAAATTATATTGATTTTGGGTGTGGGTTGAATGGTTTTTGTGTTATGTTGTAGAAAATGAATGAAATAGGAAAAGAGGTGAACCATGCAACATACAAAGAGACACTTCGCAAGTTAACTTTACGAATTCACCTAAAAAGGTGAATTCGTAAGTTAACTTACTAATTAAGTTTATTTTTTTTCAAATGTCAACGTTTTCGTAAGTTAACTTGCGAATTCACCCAGAAAGGTCAATTCGCAAGTTAACTTGCGAATTCACCCAACAAGGTGAATTCGTAAGTTAATTTGCGAATGATATTTTTGGTTTTTCAGGAGTGTGGGAGAAAACCACTAGGTGAAAAAAGAAATTTCCAAAATTAAATACAAACTGTATTTAATGTGCTTTCTCTCTCATTTTTTTCATAAACAACAACAAATCAAAATTGTTTTTACATCTTTCTATAAAACATATTTTTAAAAACACACTAAAATTTAAATTTTTTTAAGAAGTGTGAAATATAAATTTTTTGCTTATAAATTGGTATGCGTAGTATGTTGTATAACTATAAATAAAAAATAAGAAAATCATTAATAATTTTAAAATATTAAAAAATTATTTAAAATAATCATTAAATATTTATCTATAAATAATATAGTATATTTTTAGCATAATAAATTTATAGATTTGTCTGCAGAATTTAAAATTCATGGCTCCGTCTTTGAAGAGAAGTTAGATAGTAGATCGATAGCCTTTATTACTTTTGGTTACTAATAAACAGATGTGTTGGTAAAAATATTTACCACATATCAATTCAACCAACTTATTTGAAAATTTAGAATCATTGATATTCATTCACCAACGTGAAAGAAGTATTGTAAATAATAAATCCTAAATAGTTAGTTTTAGTTTATCTAATTAATTTTATTTTAGTTCATTTTGTTTTATTGTATAATGAAGTCTATTAAACAAAGTCAGGTCTATAATTTTTTCTATTGAAATAAATTATCTATTCTAACATAAGTTTGAAATATATTAAACTTTTTTCCACAACTTTCTTTAATGGAAAAATTCAATCATACACAATGCTACATTTAGAAATTCTCTTTTATTTGAAAAACAATATGGTTAAGATGGTTCAGTTATCCTAAACTAAACCAATTCGATTCAACTTTAGTTGTGGTTCTGATTCTGAACCAATTTTTGGCCACGTATAAACAACAGTTGAATAGTCATTCTTTTTCTCTATGACATTAAGAACATCAGCATGCAGCCAACCATAGTATACACAAGATTTCTAGAAATGAGTAGAGATGATTTGTGCAAAAGCAGCTGAAGCAAAAGTAACACAAACTCTCACCACCAAGCAAGCAACAAACAGCTAGTATGTGGTAGTAACTGAGCTTTAACTCAGTCACTGTAATGACACCGAAAACTAAATTCAACGGGTCTTCTTAGATAGTAGTACAAACATTTACATCATTTCAAATATCCTAATCAACTATGGAATAATATGGACAACTGCAAACTACTTACACAAGAGTACCTGAAAAGTAAACAGCACCTAAGAGTAACTCCGTAAAAGAGAGCTCAAACTACAATCACAAATCAGTACAAAAACTTCATCAATTTTCGATGCATTACACTAAACCACAGAACTTAGCTATACAGGAGGTCGAGGCTGCTTGATAGAATATAGCGTTGTACTATTCAACCAAATTCCATATTCATTAAGAGACAGTTTGTTATTGTTGCGGTGGCTGCGAGTTTGCATTTGGCCAGGGCATGTAAGGGATGGGAGGTCGAGGCTGCTGGGCAGAATAAAGTGCTGCCTGATCAACTGGATTTCTCGGCTGCGGGTTTGCATTTGGCCTTGGCATGAAAGCCATGGGAGGTTGAGGCTGCTGGGCAGAATATAGTGCTGCTTGATCAACTGAATTTCTCGGCTGGGGGTTTGCATTTGGCCTTGGCATGAAAGCCATGGGAGGTTGAGGTTGCTGGGCAGAATATAGTGCTGCTTGATCAACTGGATTTCCTGGCTGCAGGTTTGCATTTGACCATGGCATGAAAGCCATGGGAGGTTGAGGCTGCTGCGCAGAATATAGTGCTGCTTGATCAAAGTGATTTCCCGGCTGCGAGTTTGCATCTGGCCCTGGCATGATGGGAGGTCGAGGCTGCTGGGCAGGATATAGTGCTGCTTGATCAAATTGATTTCCCGGCTGCGAGTTTGCATTTGGCCCTGGCATGATGGGAGGTCGAGGCTGCTGGGCAGAATATAGTGCTGCTTGATCAAATTGATTTCCCGGCTGCGAGTTTGCATTTGGGTATGGCATGAAAGCCATGGGAGATCCAGGATGCTGGGCAGAATACAGTGCTGCTTGATCAACTGGATTTCCTGGCTGCGGGTTTGCATTTTGCCATGACATGAAAGTCATTGGAGGTCGAGGCTGCTGGGTAGAATATAGTGTTGCCTGATTAACTAGATTTCCCATGATCGTCCCGGTAGAGTCTACAGGAAGCTGTGGTGGGATATAATAATATGGAAGATCAGCTGCAGGACCCATTGTTGGAATAGTAGACTGTGCAAATCCAAGCTCCTCTTCTGTTGGAATAGTAGACTGTGCAAATCCAAGCCCCTCTTTTTCTTTCAATTCATCCATTGGAATGATATCATCCAACCAATCGTAAGCATCATTACTTTCAACTCCAAGCTCCTCTTCTGTCAGAATAGAAGACTGCGCAATTCCAAGCTCCTCTTGTGTCAGAATAGTAGACTGCGCAGGCTCCTCTTCTGCTAGAATAGTAAACTGTGGAATTCCAAGCTCCTCTTCTATTGGAATAGTAGACTGTGCAATTCCAGGCTCTTCCTCTTTTTTCAAATCAATGAAATCGAAAAGATTATTACTTGCAATAGCAGCTTCTACATCATCCTTTTTTAGTATTCTTCTTTTGTTCATTTCCGCAAGAATCCAAGATCGCAAAGTCAAATCTAATGTAAACAGCTCGCATGCTTTTACAAATAAGACTGGAGCTTCTGCCGAAATCATCCGGACATCTCGATCCGTTTTCATTATTTTCTTTATACGTTGAACTGGGAGACTACGGGCTTTACTTTTAAAACAATCTGTTTTGTCAATTTCTTGCTTTTGTTCTGCCCATAACACCTTACGCCGCTGCTGTAGTTTTTGGTCGAAATCTTGCTGCTGCTGTAGTTGATGCCCGAAATCTAGCTGAGGCTGTTGTACTAGATGATGGATATCTTGCTGCTGCTGTTGTGGGTGGTGGAAATGTTGTGCTTGCAGGTTTGCCAATTGGTCAACGGAATTAGAGAACAAGGCTGGAGGTTGTGCTGGGGTATGAACAGCTACAGAAGGTATGCCAGAAGCCACCAAAGGATCAGTCTGGTAGTGAGAATAGGCCATTTGGCTAGCACCTGGTGCAACTCCTCCAATCACATGTTTTTTCTCCTGTCGATTCTCGCCTGATTTGTCCATGATCAGTTAATGCTTTAAGATTTTAGCATCTAACTGTCCTTTCCCTATAGATCTGTAAAGAGAAATGAACAGAAAACCTCATGTCATATAAAATTTAAAACTTCAAAAGAATCATCAAAGGAATGAAATATCAAAAAAGTAACAACGCTTTATAAATATCAAAAAATCATCAACGCTTATCATAAGGAATAAGTTTTATTCCACTGTTATGCTTGTAAGCAATATCAAACATAAGTGGCTGAACAACGTAGGTTCTGGTTCTTGTTAAATGTGTCATAAATAATTCATGAAATGATCATAACAATACAATATAACATACATGCTTACACTTTCCCGCTATATTTGCCCGTTGCAACGGATAATTACAACTTGAGGCCAAATTTTATACTTAAGCAAGGAGTTCTTACTTCATAACAAAAAGAAATTAATTGAAAAAAAACTTAATATGCATCTTTACAATTGCATTGAACAAAATTCAAGCCCTAGCATCCCAGGAATAGAAGTTGAAATCATGACAAATACAATGGAACAAGTCATTATTATGCCAAGTTTCTAGTGTTGTACATGTTACTATTAAAGACAAACAAAGTTGTATCGATAACTCTAAGTCTAACACCTGATAGATCACAAATCATCATGCATGTAGGGTTGAAAACATAGTTGTGATATATTTAACTTTTCACCTCAATTCAACAATCTGAAACCTAAAGCAGGATTTAGAAGCCTGTGCTATATGGCAGAGCACCAAAATTTCAAAAACATAGCAAATTTGCTTACTTCTCAGTCTCACCAGCAAGGTTTTAAAAATCAGTAAGTTACAGAGAAAATAACCGCGACAAAACGGTATCAGAAGCTGTCGATACTTTATTATAAAGAACAAATTATGAATAATTCACACTGCGACATCTGCAATTAGTGTCGCAACTCTTGTACCGGCAGATATCGCAAAAGCCTTTACGCGTTTGCGGCCGTCATTTAAAATCTTGCCTACCAAGTTACCAGGATGCAAGAATTTCTTCTTCTTTTCTTGATATGCAAGAAACTAAAAACTTTGATGAAAGGCCAGAATATAAACATGATAATTGATTCCCACCGAAATTTACACCATACAATTCCAGTAACTTGAAAGAAGCAACAAGAACAAGTAGGAACATTTTCGCTAACAGATGATAAAAGTTAAAACAATGCTTAATTATGCTTCAAATTAAGAGCACAAAGTTTCAACCTAATGATCCAAGAAAATACCAGATGATAAGAAGAAATTACGCAATTGAAAATCAAGAAGCAACAAAATTCACAAGATAATAATGATAACAATGAGCATAAGAGAATAAATTTCCGAAGCAAACATTTTGAAGTAACCAAACAAGAAAAGAAGAAGGATGGTTACCAGTTGAAATTGAGGTTGAAGCTGTGATGGAAGGAAGAGCCCTAAGAAAGAAAAATTAAGGAAAAACAGAACGCGCTTTTTTTTAAGTTTTAAAAACAGGAGAAACAGTGAAGTGAAGAGTTGTGCTTGTGCGAGTTGGAACAGGGGTGACTGGGTGAGAATAAATCAAACCGGCCTACATGGGTATATATATGGCTTAAAACTATTTGAGGTCTTTTAGGTACTTTAATATTTTTCAATTGTTTCGATTATTGTTTCTTTGGACATAGTAGCTAAATAATTCCAACGTGTTACACAAGAGAGATATTGTTTAATTATTCGATAGGTTTAAATCTGACGAGAATAATATTTTACAACCAACAATTCATTAATTTTCAAACCAACCCATTTATTCATATTTATTCATTAAAAAAAGTCAGACTTAAATTTTTTTAATCTATTTAATTAAATAGGTGAGACTTAAATTATTAAAAAAGTCTTATAATATAGTCTATAATTTATATATTAAAAAAAGTCTAAATAAATTGATATATATATATATATATATATATATATATATATATATATATATATATATATATATATTGATATTGATTGAGTTTGAGGGACTTTCGCTACAAAATCCATCAATAAACCTAGAGCCCGACTACTTTCATAACCAAAGTGTCAAGACTACAGCCAATGGTCACCTTTGAATTCTTAAGTAGGGGCAAAGATATATATATATATATATATATATATATATATATATATATATATATATATATATATATATATATATATATATATATAGAGGATCAACAGACTTACAGTACATTGATTAATATTTTTAAAATCACGTTGGATTGAAACATACCATCATATAGATCATACCTATAAAGTTTGAGAGTAATCTATAATGATTTACTATACGATCAAGATATCCAAAATTAACGTCAAAATGAACTTTCATATAACGTTAATTTTGATGTAGTTCATTAGCATAGTAAATCATTATAGATTAGTCTCAAACTTTATAGGAATGATCTATATGATATTATGTTTCAATCCAACGGTCAATTTAAAAATATTAATCCAAGTAACGCTGTGTAACTCATGGTAATAATTGATCCTCCTCATATATATATATATATATATATATATATATATATATATATATATATATAAAAGTGTCTTATTTATATTTTTCCTTTTGTCTCAAAATAATTATCCTTTTATATTTTTAATACATTATTTAGTATTATATTTCCTCTATTATATCCCTAATTATTAATTTTTATTTTATATAACTATTCTATTAATTATAATTAATAAAGATATTTAGTAAATGAGATTAACTTTTCACTAAAAACCACACATTACTCAAATAAGACATTTATTATGAGACGGGGGAAGTATATATTTATTGAAAACCTTAATGAAAAATCGACTTTTAAATAGACTTTCAAGTCAGACTTGACTTTTAAAAAGATCATATCAGACCAAAAAAATGAATCTATAGTAGTCTATAGACCCGACTCACTCAAACCTTATAAGTTTATCATAGACTTTGTAAAATTTAGTCTAGCCTATCATATTTGCACCCCGTGGAAGATCCTGGATTTCATTTATGTTTCTATCGATCCGGTTACTTAGGTCTTGTTTTGCAGGTTGTTATTTCCCGTGTTTGGATCAGGCGCGCATATTCTATGCTACATAGTGATTGTTGCTTAATTGTTTGTATACAAGACTTTTCTTTGTTTAAATTTTCTCAATCTCAATTCATACTCGTAAACCTCTCACTTTCAACCAAATAAATTTGCAACCTGAAGTACAAAACACACTTTGGAATTAACATCATAAGTACAAATGTTGTTTGAACAATCCTATAATATATGGTTTCACACATATTGACATATATACTCTCTATACAACCAGCAACTGAAACAAAAGATGTAGAGACCAAGAAATTACAATACAAACAGACACTAATGTCCCTCATATAGTTTTAACACATATACATTTTATAGCTCAATTGAATGTATTTAATATAATAAATATATATAACTTTGCATCAGATCAAATCTGTTGATTATCATTTAGATGCTTTATGTCCTTGTCCTTTCGTCTGAATAGCAGCTGCAGACATCACACGCAAGCGGCGCGCTATTTCTGTAAACGATGGCCTCACTGCAGGGTTAGGTGCCCAACACTGCTCCATTAGTGTTCTCCATTCTAGATCACAATAACTTGGGATGGTAGGTCTTAGTGTGTTGTTCACAATACCTCCTGTTAAGAGTTGCGGGAGTGAGTGAAAATATGCAACAGGCTATCAAGCACCGACACAGACACTTGCAATGACATGTTGACACTGGTAATAATTTGAAAGGCTCAACACAATTTTGAGTACAAGATATTGAAAAGAGATTCATTGAGAAGAGAAAAGAACAGTGTACCTATGATTGCACCATAGTGCATATTAGCATATGGCTCCTCACCAGTAAGAATCTCCCATAATACAATCCCAAAGGAGAATACATCAACCTAAACATTTTGCAAGATAGCATTAGTCACCAAAGCTTCAGCGGAAAATCACGAATTTCATAAAGACAAAAAACATTTAACCCTTATTTTTGATGATGTTAAATTTTACCTTTTCTGAGACCTTATTGCTGCTCCCATTCAGAAGCTCTGGTGCCATCCACGGTAGAGTTCCACGCACACCACCGGTCACCAGGGTATTCCGCTTGATTTTTGACAGGCCGAAATCGCCAACCTAGTGAAAATGAAGTTTCTCGACATTGTCAAAATACTGAAGACGTAGTTTAATAGAATCAATAATCCCCAACCCTTGAATAAATAAATACCTTGCATATTGGCCGTAAAGGATCCTTCAAGTTCACAAGCAAATTGTCGCATTTCAAGTCAAAATGAACAATATTTTTTGCATGTAAATACTCCATTCCAAATGCTGCATCCATGGCAATTATCAGCCTCTTGCGACGATCAAGGTACCTGGAATGAACCATAATAAGATGATTAAGATCAAAGCTTCAATTATAACTACTTTCAAATCTGACATATGATTAGTTGTGATTTGTTGACAGTGTAAAATTATTTTACATTGGTAGTGTATGAAAATTAAGCTCTTCATTGAATAATAAGCCACTTAATAGAAGTACAATAATATAGAAGGATCGATGCAATACCTATCCTTTCGTAGCAAAACATGTCGAAGAGAACCATCCACCATGAACTCTGTAACAGTGGCCATTGTTCCTCCTGGTCCATCTTGCACCACGCCATAAAATGCCACCACATTTGGATGATGAAGCTTAGAAAGTATGTCAGCTTCCCGCCAGAACTCTATCGTCTAAAATAGAACATCAATTTCATTGATATAAGTCATTCTAATAAATAGCGGCATGGCAAATAAACGAAAACAAAACAGAAATCACTCCATGTGATTTATAGACAAGTTACCAGTCTTTCTTGTTCTGAAGACCGACCAGAGAAACAACTTTTCTTTATTCTTTTAATTGCAACATCTGATCCCCGCCATTTTCCGTGATACACAGTCCCAAAAGTGCCAGAACCGAGTTCTCTCAGCTCTTCAAGATCCGCATTCATTATGATCTGTCATATGCATCACTTATACATAAGAAAGATAGTAATTAAAGAATCCATTTCTCGATACTCATAATGCATCAGCGCTGAAGAACTATGACACATTAAAAGTATGATTTTACCTGCAAAGTACTAATGTCAAAATCGTCAAAACTAATATCTTGAGGAGTTACAGCCACGTCCCTTGCCTCATTATTTCCATCCTACATTCAGTCCACCAAAGGATTTGTTATCAAAATAGAAACATATATGAGCAGTTTCATAAGATAAAGAACTGTCAAAAAAAATACCTGATATTCAGACTCCTGTGGCCTAACGTTTTCCACCGGGGCGGCGTTGATGTTCTTATTTTCATTTGCCTTAAGTTCCAAATGGTTGTTTTCTGGTTGAAATACAATAGCCTCGGTTTTAGTAGTTACAGGTAAGGTTTTCTGATTTTCCTCTCCAAAATTTATGTTGGAATTAGATTCCTTAGGTCCTGTCAAAACAATAACGTCTGCTGGTGGAGGAGCGGAAATATTGAACTTACTATCTCCTTCTTTTACTTTGCTTACAGCTGATGAAAACCCGAGATTATCCTGATCAATTAGAGAAACATTATCAAACCCTTCATGTGCCAACTTCTGAAAATATGACCAACTTTTAGGCTCATGATTGTCCATTTTCAAGCTCAAACCTGCTCTATCAGCTGGCAATGGACTAATGTTAGCGGAATCTTCAGAATGAACTGCTTTCGAGAACATATCATAAAGGAAATCACGGGGAAACCTGTCTTCAATATCAATCAGAATGTCACCCTGAGAAGGTTTGGATTTAGCATCAAGAGGTTCCCTTGTAGGAGCCTCAGACAAATTTTGATCTTGAAGTTTTGATGCTAGATTCTCGTTATGTTCAACAGAAGGAACCCGGCGAAAAGCAAGATTCTCATTGCCCTTGGTTTCATCAACCGGGAGAATTTTATGACTATCTTTCGAGGTATTTGTCTCATTTTCAGAAATTTTGTTATCTGACAATACCGGCTTCAAATCAGAATCCACAAGCTGATATAACTTTGGGTTCACCTGACTTGTCGCATCAGGCAAATGTTTACTGCTGGTGGCATGGCCATCTGCACGCAAGGGCTTTGCCGATGAGTTGGACACCGTGTTCAGATTCGACGGATTCTCATTGTGAAACATGTCACTGGATTCGCTAACTGAGTTCATACGGTTCAAATCAGAAAGTAAATCTGCCATGAGTAAGTGTGAACCATATGCATCGTCTGATTTTGCAGACCGGTTCAACAAATCTGCATGTTCCCTGGGAATAATTCTCTCCGAATAATATACTCTATTAGGAAGTGGAGGCGGTTCAAGGCAACTAAAATCGATTATATTGGACTCAGCATCAACAAGAGCACGACTGAATGCGTCTGTGGATGCAGGATAGAAGTCATCTTCACCAGATCTTAAAATCTGTGTAGGATTCAGCACTTCTGATTCAGCAGCTGAAATCTTGTTTTCTAATGGCATTGCAGGATGAAGTGCTTCTGATACAGCCGCTGGAACTGACGCCTCGGATAAATTACCTTGCAAACTTCCCTCAAATGGACGTGAAGGAAGAGAACTTTGTACTTGCAACTCACTGGATGCCATTGCTTGTCCTTCGCTCGCGATTCCTTGGCTCGCAACACCGAAAGTAGGCAAAGAAACCGGAGCGTCTGCTAGATTGCGAGCCGAACTGTTAGAAGGAAACGGGCCATTACGTATTGGATATTGGCTAGTTCCCACTTGTTGAATGATCGGATCCTCGTAAAAGAATGGATAGGCTTCATAAGCATTTGAGGATGTTGGTTGCATTGGTTGCGAAGGCTGAATTGCCGATACCGGGTTAACATTTCCAGTCAAGGAAGAACTGCTGACACCATATGACTCAACCACAGCTCTTTTAGTTTCCCTGTCAATAGGTTGTCGGTCTAATTCCTGTATATCATTCGAACTTCCAGCACAACGAAGTATAGAGTTGCTTCTGGATTCCATGTTCATGCCATTAATAGCAACTACATACTGGACTTCGGAATCACCACCATCCATGCTACCGAGACCAAACTGAGTATCATCCAAATCATTTATCGAGAATAGGAACATCCGAAGCTTTAATGATCCTCTCCTTCTTTGTAGATCATGACATTCCTCCATCATATTCCGTAGATCCTCATCAGACGTTACTGAAACTAGGGCATCGAGATCTTCTCCGGGGAGCTGATACTTAATTACACGAGTCTCATTATAGATTGATGATATTTTCTGGATAAGCTCCGGCCAATTTATGTCCTTTCTAATGCTAATGATCCGTGTTTCTCCCCCGACATATCTAAGCTTGCCATCACTTGGCCGCGGTAATATTCTACCACCAAAACTGCATAGAATCTTCATCCTCATTGATAAGCTGTCAGAAGATCCAGAAGAAGGAATGCCGTGAAGGACTCGGTTGTTATCTTGATTAGAGTTAGACGATGTTCTAGGAATTGATCGAGCTGAGCCATAATTACTTCTTTCCTGATGTAGAGCTGAATTCCTTCTGTCGAACTCTTTCGGACCTTTTTCATTATTTGCAAGCATAGAAATATCAGAACCACTCTCAGATCCTTTATGGCCTAAAAGGCCTTTAAATTCCATATACGCTGTCGAGTAATTAGGATCGCCAACAACATTCGGAAACGAAGGCTTCTTGAGATTCACATTCACCCTGTCCCTCATGAACTCGAGAGCGAATTCCTCACCAGTCTGTATGGAGAAATTATGTACAGGTTTATTTTCTGACGCGTTAAAGGAAGGAGGAGGCCTTGTATTGGCATGCATGCCATCCAGATGGTCTTGCAGTACCGGTTGCGGTGCAGAATGGAATTCCTCCTTTCGAGGTTCCATGGAATTGTATGGATGTTTCTGCATTCTTGATTATGCAATCAAACCATCACTTGTAATGTTGCATCCGGGAAATTACTGCAATGCCACAGTACTGAGAAAACACTAAACATCATGTAAGTTCAATTTCCGAATCCCTTTGATAAGACTACTTAGTTATCAAACAACTCCAAAACTTTGAAATTTTTATCCATAGCAAAGAGTTGGAGAGAAGCTTTATTAATGGACCATTTATGTCACCATATTCAATGCATGAAGAATGTTCCACAATCTTCAGAACTCTCAAGGCTAAGTACTTTATTTGAAGATCAAGTTACCATCAAAATCTCAGCCTGTAAGAATGATGAAATATAGAAACTTTTAGAATGAGCTTAAGTGTAACAATATATGATGCAAACTATAAAACACGGACACCGGAAACACACCACGTCGACGCAGGTAATCATTTGAAAAAAATTAAAAAATTAAACGTAATCACAAGTGTCTATATCAGTTTAGTTTCAGACATCGACACTGAAATAGACACACCTATTTTCACACATTTTTTTCAGAGGTGTCGGTGCTACAGATGATATAAACTATTATATTAAGGGAACAAACAATGTTTAAAAATCAAACCGAGCCGGTGAGACCTCTAGGTTAAGGTTCAACCATCTTAAACAACCAAGACTAAGACAAAACCGCGATCAAACCGCAAAAACAATCAATCCATTAGAACCTGGAAATTCACAGAACCACATGCAGTGAAGTAAAACCAGACCAGATACATTTTAAGAAAGAGGTCAAGGGTTCAAACTTAGAAACTAACATAATCACTAAGTTACTAACACTTTTCCTAAAAAACAACAAAAACCAAATCACATGCAAACATCATATGAAGCATAATCAAACAAACAATTTCAGTAATCATCACTTAACCAACTAAGAAAGGATCTTTAGATAACAAAATCCAAAATCAATTCAGGTCAACTCTAATCAGATTACAAAATCCAAAATTCATCAAACTTAACTTCAACTTTTCTCAATCAAAACACATCATAGATTATCATAATCTCATAAATCAAGTTCAATTTCACCAACAGAAACAGACAAAAACAATCAGAAAAATCAAATAAAAACTAGATCAGACAAAATTAAACAGAATTACCTATATACATAACTGAACACATGCTTCAAGAAGGTTCCAGAGTAACTGTAACAGCCATGGATTTGTATGTTGGAAAAAAGTAAAATCTGTATATCTGAAAAAGTATAAGCGAAAAAGAATCAAACTTTGTTTGTCTATACTATACTACCATGTTTTTCTTTTTTTCTTTTAAGTTGCAAAATTCTGAATCTAGTTGTAATTGAATGATACTTTTGGAACAAAATGACAGCACACACACAGAAACACTTTTGTTTCTCTCTCTTCTGTCTCACACAGACACAAACACTTTTGTTTCTCTCTCTATATCTGTGGAGTGTAGAACTCTTTGTGTTGTGTTTTGTGGAATAAAATAATTGTGGTGTGTTTTTTTTTTTTTTTTAAGATAGTTGTTGTGTTGTTTGTGTCAGTATAATAGTCAAAAGAGTGAGGAATACAGTAAGACGCAAAATTAATTTGTCGATCTTTATTCTTTTTTAATAATTGTTATTACTGCAATAGTTCGTTAATCGTTACTCCTATGTATATGTATAGGTGTTATACATACATATATGATGCGCAATTATTGTTACTGTTAGGTAATTATTCAATTTTTTAAAATATAAATATCACAAAAATAATCATGGTAGCTAACATGTGTGGTGCTTTGTTGTTGTTATGATTGGTGTGAATGAAATCTATTTATAATTGTTTAACCTTTAGTTTCCGCATTCTTCTACCCGATATATCACCGCTTTTTCTCAAAATACCGCCCTCTCTACGGTTCATAATCTTCACCTATTCTAGATTGTTCGATTCAAACACCACACTTTTCATATCTCTTTTGATCGTTTGTTTCATAGTTGTCTTCATTGACATGACTTTAGCGGAAAAGGGGTCAATTTCTCCTTGAACTTTCGTGGTATTTAAATATAATGTTTGACTTTCATTATACGAACAATCTTGCCAAATCCCTAGAAGCTATCATCAATCAAATTTGCATTAGTATTTATTTTAAGTCATCTCATCTTAGAGAGATACCACATGTTATATTTCTTGTAAACATTATTTTTATTATTGTTATATTTAATATCTGTATATGAAATTGGATTTGATTCTAATAATTGTCTCTTTTTTTTTTTACTTTTATCCTTAGTTTGTAGATCCTGATGATGAAGATGCATGTCGCTTATAAGATCGTTCTTTTTAGATCTTTGTTTGATCTTCATCAAATATATTTGTTTCTCATACTATTATTCTTCTGAACATTCTCATTTTCTTCATTATTGATTTGACTCATGTTATGCATGTCGTTTTTCATCTTGTCTTCCATGGCTCGCATTTAAGGTATAGTCTTATTAATAGCTTATGTTTCCTTAGACTTGTTAATGTCTCCTCTAATCAATTCATTAATGTGTTGATCTGGTTATTATAGATATTGATTATTCGCTCTATCTGTCTTTCCAACCCTAGGGTTTGTGTAACCTTCCTTCATGTTCTTCCTATTTTTTGGGATTTTATTCTTATCCTTATAGCTATTTGTATGTCTCTCCTTATCATATTTATCTTTTTTATGACGAGGACTCATGTCTTTGTTATTACACTTATTTGTGGCCTCTCGAGTACTATGGTGATGCATTATTTGCTTCTTTAGATGATGATTGTAACATCCCAGATTTTAAAATTTAATTATTTATTTGATTATATGTAATTCATGGTGAATTATGTGATGTATATGTGGTATATGGTGGGATAATATGGATTAAGGTGCTAATTAGGAGTATTTTAATTAAATAATTTAGTTTATATTATGTAGCGTTATAATAATGATTAAATAAAATAATAAGGTGTAAAGAGAGAATAAGGGCAAGATGGTAAATATGATGAGGATTAGTGAGGGTGTGATGGGAAGAGTATAGAAATAGTCCAAGGGGTAAAATAAGAATAAAGAAATAAGGGAATTAGAGATCCGTATGTAAGATCGTGAATTTGGAGAAAAGTGAGAAACGGTTAGGGCACAAAGAGAAGAGAAGAAGAATCCATCAGGTATATCTTGGAAGAGATCGAAGTGATAAGAATTCGAGGTAAGGGGTTTAATCGCGTTTATTATAATTGATATTGGGTTAAGCTAGTGGTAGGTTTGTGTTTTGTATGATGATTTTGATGAAGATTGATGAATTGGTGAAAATCGTGCGTTGAATAAATGAATGGATGAATCCTTAATAAATGTATGATGTTAGGATCTCTAAATAGGTGTTACGGGCTGTTATAAATGTTATATAATCGTAGGATTTCGAATTTGAAACTAAAATTATTTACAGAATCGAATTTGAAGGTCCAGAAGGCGTTCAACCGCGAAAAAATCGCAGACTGAGAAGTGTTGTTTTGCAAGCAGTGCCAGATGAGCGTGAGGCGATGAAGAGGCAAGAAGAGAGCCCCATCGTCGCCAGGCCTATGGCGAGAGAGAAAAGTGACCTCTGGAAAATGTATGGAGAGGGGGCAAATCCCCAGCACCGCCAGGCGATGCAAAGGTGATGCAGTGTCGTGGCAATGTTCAAAATATTGTAATTTGAAGTGTTAGGAAGCTAACACGTAGATCTATAACATGATAGAATTATATGAGTGATTTGATGCATGATTCCATTACCTATGTGTTTATGAGATTGATTTATTGTATGTTTTTTATGCTAATATGTTTTATTTTTAATGATGAAACTAGTGATGATGTTATGAAGTTATTATGATGTGACTGTAATGCTTTTATGATGCAAACAATGTTATTTGTGATAATGATGTAATGAGTTGCATGTGTAAATGTTTAATACATGCTATGTGAAGATGATATTATGAATGGTGATGCAATTCACTAGTTGTGGTTGCATTTATTATGAAGATATTGTGCATCATGCATTTATAGCATTTTTGGACAATGGTATGCTATTTTGGAAGGTGCTCCGCTTATGACGAGCCTCAATTCCACTGTGTGTGTTTTGTGATGTGCTCCAATTTCAAGAGGAAATCAATCCTATGGTAAGGATCTTTGTAGGGCGATGGACAAGTGCTCATCAAAGATTTTTGTACCACATGCATTTGAGTCAGTTGTGTTGCATTAACATCTTATGTGATATTGCATAAAATTTTGTTGATGAGTTGTGATATGGTGATACTTGTGAACTATGTGAGTATATTATGTTTGATGATGAAAGAAGGATAAGCGATATTATAGCGGTGAAAATTTGAGACCAAAGACATTGATTGACTTGACTCACAACAGTGAAAGTCGCCACTGCGCTTTATTATTTTCAAGGAAAAGAGAAAATAGTAAAATAAAACTCATAAATATGCAAAGTAAGATCAATACTAAAAGTAAAGAAAAATACAATGCATTTGAAGAGATATAAAGTTAGGAGGTTGGTTATACAAAGGGAAGGTACTAGCACCCTATGTATCTATAGTATCCTATAGGAACCTTTTGAAATATCTTTTTTTTTGGTTAAAATTAGTTTGTTTTCTAAATGAGTGTGATTTAAACATATTGGAAAATGCAACGACATAATGTTGAGGTTTCTATGAGAGAAGTGTAAGTTTGAAAATTTGGGATTTTCAGGAGATTTGACTTAAGATTAATAAAACTAAAGATAGATAAGAAATTCGCACAATCATATAAGATACACTCAATGATATGAAGTCAATGAATTAAATCTTTCTGTTGAATTTAAACACAATTGTCAAAATGATATTCACCAATCATATGACGATAGGTGAGAAAGCATCAAGGTACAACATAGTAAGTGATCAAAAGGTCAAAACAAAACCACCAAAGCATCAAAGTCACAAATGGATAAGCGAAATATGAAGTAATTATTTAACTAAACAATTAAAAGCAAAAATCAAATAAGAATAAAGTGGAACTAATTAATTCTAAAGAAAAATCTGTTTGTAATTTTTGTAATTAATTTTTTATAATTAAAATAGTCAACTTAAGTTAATTAACTAATATTAAATCTAATCAACTAAAAAAAATGTAAAATAATAAAAATTAATTCCTAAATAATCCTAAAACTAATATATATATATATATATATATATATATATATATATATATATATATTGCATGTTCTAATAAAAATTGTTAACAAATAAAAGAAAATACGTAAAGTTTTTGTTGGGCCATGGTAGTGCAAATTCAGATTGGGTGTTAAATAAAACCAAAAAAAACTAATGGTCTTGGTTATGTAAAGAGGATTAGAAAGAAAAAAAGTAAAAAAAAACACAGTACTGCTGGGCTATTTGAGTGAACCGGGTCATGGGAAATTAAGGCCCGAATAAAATATTAAAAAAAGAAATAAAAAACCTAGATCAATACAGTCAACTGCCACATATAGTTGTTTCACTCTCATTCTTCACACGGCTCAACTTCTCAAACCTCAATCGTATTTCTATCTTCCTCAAAATTCTACAACTCTAAATTTGTTCTTTACAACGATTCTCCCTTTCAAATCTATTCTTTCTCTTATCTCTTTCATTCCTTTGTTCAATATCTTCCTCTTTTCTCTCGTTTTCATCACCATTTTGCACGATTCCTCATGAAGTCGATCGTCATGAAGATGGAGAAAACAAGAACAGAACACTCAACCACCTACAACCATGAATACATAACTCAATCAAAAAATGAATTAAAACAAAGAACAAACACTACAAATGATTATTCAAAGAAAAAACATTAAGATGTAACATCAAAATATAATCAGGGATCTCTACAGTCTGCCAAAGTAAACAGGTATGGTTTAATATACGAACTTTATCCTCCTTGTTTTCCCTAATCTTACTCAGCTATTAATGAATCTCAAGTAAAACTGAACTTTGAAATCAATTGTGGTATACTCGGTTATTATCATTTTTCTATAGAATCTCTAGGATTTCTTTGGTTTTTCTGTTGAAATTTTCTCTATTTTGTGCCAATTTTTTACCCATAAAATTGTTAAACAACCGCTGGTCCTCCAAATCGAAGAAACAATTTGGTTGCTTGCAGGATCGACCGGATTGATCCTAAGGACATGTGTTTTAGTTTTAGTTTTATTTGTATATTGGAACCTTTCGATGAAAACTTCACGTTATCAAAAGCAATAATGTAAATAAACTTCAAAAGTAAAATAAATGTAAAGAGTCTCTTAAAAATAAATTAAGAGTAAACTATAAATACTTCGATTGAATTTTAAAAGATAATAAACATAAATGGGTGTATCATACGTATATTTCTCAGTTAACTCGTTTCTCTAACGCTAGTACTTTGACTGATTTAGAGTATTTGTACAAAGATGAGAACACACAAATTCTTAACACTAAGACCCTTATTTATACTAATTTCAACCAAATGGTCTCTTAACAATGAATTGCCACGTTCGATGTTTGCATGTGCCTTCAAACCTTAAACCTCCACGCGTTCTTTCGGATAAGACCAATCTTTTGAATTTCAAATTCATTTATCCTTTTGAAGCACCAAAATGTGCCATTTCGAAGAATCCATCAACTGCTTCGAATAATTCAAATTTCAAACCTTTATTCGAGCCACTTTCCTAAACACTTAGAAAAAATAAACCTTTTAAAAGCTTCATCTTTCGAAGTCTTCATAAGGCTTATTCTACATTTTCTTTGAGTCATGCCTTTTTTCATCACATACTCAATTCAACCTAATTTTACACTGAATTCGAAATATCCAGCTAACAAATTGCCCCCAATAAATGTGTGTTTTGAAACTTCAAAGAAACACATATTTTTTTCCCATAAGATTATATTTCGACGAACATGTAAATTCTCATGATGATTAATGACTGTTGTGACATCAGAGCACTCATTATTTCACTTTTCAAAACGTCTAATTAAGACGTGCATGTAGTAGTTTCATCATTGCTACACAAATATAGGTTCCCAAGGTGGCTTTTGAACAAACAAACTTCTTCATCAGCATATAAAAAATTGCCACGTGTCCCACTAACTTAGGATTAAAAACTAAAAACTGATTCAAATTCCAATTTATAAATACCCTTTTCTTCTTTCAGTCACACCTTTACCTTCTTCAACCTCTGATTTTTCTCCTAAAACCTGCAACTTTTGGAATTTTCTTCAAATAAATTTCATCAAACAAGCAATGAAACCTCAGAAGAACACAAAATCTTCCCAATAAGGGAGTTCATAACAAAGTTTCGCTCTTCCTTCCTTACTGAAAGTCAAGAAATTGTTGGTCATTGGGAATCAAGAATTTGTTCCCCGCCATATGCTTGAAGAGGAACAACGCACCATTTATGCTTCTCAGGTAATAATCCCTTTTACTTTATCTTCTGAAGCATTAGGATACATGGGTCCAATAGAACATGCTTGTGACCTATAAAAATGGAAAGGGTTTTTTCCTGTCTATTGCTTAACTAAACCCATAGCTAGCAAGACAAAAATTGTAACCACTGATAAGCTTGCAACGTCTCTTAGGGCGGAAAATGTAGAGACCTCTAAGGACAAAAATGTTATAGAATCTAATGAACCTATGCTTAACTTTCATTTAGACATTATCATAAATGAATTGAAACCCTTAAGGTCATGCCCGGTAATTTATGATAACTATTTGAAATGTCTAGCTAGAATGGAAAATAAAAAAGCTTAGACCTGGAAAGATATGGGTATCTTCGACTTGATTCAGCTATCAAAATTTGGGGCTGACTATTGCCAATATATGTTGATGGCTTCCCTATACTTTTGGGGTAGCACATATAATACCTTCCATCTCCCTTGTGGGATGGTTACACCAACCCTTTTCGACATAGTTTCCATTACTGGCCTCATACTTATTGGTGAAACCTTCTATCCATTTATGCAAGTTGACAACACTATAGGTTTCGAGTTAGCGCATGCCACTTTCACCAATTATATTGGCCATCATATGAGAACTGAAGACGAAGTATCAGATGTAGAACACATGGCCTTTATAGCCCTTTGGCTTTCTTCCTGTGTTTTCTGTTCAAAATTATTCAAGTACTGAAAAGATTCCTAACCCTAGCCAATCAACTTCACTCCGATTGAAACGTTAATTTGAGAAAATTAATTCTAGCTGGGCTATACGAATTCCTTAGGGAAGCCACAACAAATTTGAAGAAGTACAAAACGGGAACAACCCTCTTATTTTCTGGCCCTTATTGGCTTCTACAAGTGTGGCTGAATGCCACCTTTGAGACATCACTTCCAACTGTTGGTTCAATTGACAAATCCACTCCTAAGATTCAGAATAGGGCTACTGAAGGAATGAGATTGGTCAAACTAACCCCAAATGATGAAAAGAATGGATTGAGAGAGTGCTTCACCAGATATGTGATGATGTTTGCAAAATGTCATCAATTTACTCCTTCAATGGCTCCCTTTGCCCATCGAACTCATGGACCTGAGTGGTTCACCAGAAGTTTTGACAATCTTTCACCAGAACAAGAAGAGGAAAGTTTGGCTATTTGGAAAGCCTATTTACTTCCTAGATTGATAGTGACCAGATAGATTCCTATCAAAGCCCATAATGTCCTCTTACTTACCAGCCAAACTTTGTTGTTAGATGATTTGTCCTTTGCCAAATTATTCCTGAACCACTATTTGATCGAAAGAGTACTCTCTGATATAGAGGAATGACTTTCAACAAATCTGAAGTTGAACGTCGAATGGATACCTACACCAATATTGTTGTGGTGACGATTATCCCTTACAAGCCAGATTTCTATAGAACCCAAGAATTCGACGACTGGTAGAGGAAATTTCATTCCTCAAGCATGTTCGATGTAAATATTTTTCATGAACACTTATCTAAAGCTTTTGCTTCTGTGCATGAAAAATCCAAGAAAGGTACGCAGAAACACGTCAAAGATATCCTAGTGTTCCAGAAGTACTTTGAAACTGTCTACAGGCTAGATGATCTTAGTCGGACCATTTGATTAAGCAGCAAAAACTTTAAAAGAGAAGTTTACAACAAAACTCCCACACTTAAAAATTCCTTCGAACTTAAAACCTGAACATAGGTACAAGCTAGATTTTCAATTTGAGACCAAATTTTCCCAAATTACCCAGTGCTGATTTGTGTTGGCATTCTGTCCACCTT
This sequence comes from Vicia sativa, assembly GCA_021764765.1. Classification (NCBI taxonomy): domain Eukaryota; kingdom Viridiplantae; phylum Streptophyta; class Magnoliopsida; order Fabales; family Fabaceae; genus Vicia; species Vicia sativa. The sequence goes on along the minus strand of CM038792.1, from coordinate 324,421,020 downwards.
ATCCAGACTGGTTCATTTGTCAAAATATTTACAAGATTTTGCAACAACAAAGCAAAAAACTTGTTGAGCGCATGGTATCGACAAAGCATACCCTATACAATTTGAAAGGCTTCCTCCATTTTGAACTAGAACATGTCAAAATGCTTACTCCAGAAGGTCAAGGTATGGCACCAAAGGAACTCTTTGGCTACTTCGAAAGTTTTCTCATTTCCAGGTTTTGGCTTGTTACCACTAACATAAGTTTTTTTTTGTTTGAATTAATCCTTTTTCTCTATTTGTTGAAAGTAAGCAATCGAAGAAGGAGAATATTGTCTCTACAACAAGGACCAAGAAAAAAACTCAACAAGTCACCTCTTCTTCGAAGGGTGATACTGCAACAATTGACCAGCCATCAACAACTGTAAAGGTTATCTTCGTCAAAACATTACTCTCGTAACTTAGTGATATTTTCTATCTCTTTTGTCATTTGTTGTAGGCAAGTTAGAAACCTCCTCAAACTCCAAAAAAAGGAAACATACTGAAGAAACTATCAACGTCATTGAAGATAGTGATGCATCCCCCCCAATAATCAAGTCGAAGAAACTCAAGAAGAAGAAGAAACAAAAATCTTCTGATATCTCTTCCCAACCTCAATCAATCGAAGATCCACTCCAGGCTTCAAAAAAGAAACACTCTCAAACCGCCAAGAGTCCCACCTAGCAGGGTCGAAAGCGACAATTCGAGCCTAGGAGATGTGACTACGACGGTAAGAATAATTCGAAAGCCAATTTTCCTTTTCAATTTAAATTCTCACCTTTACTCTTCTAACATTAAATATTTTTAGGTCCAGTAAACTACCCCACTGAATCTCCAATTCAAGATGAGATTCCACTAAGCAGCAGCAATCATTCTGCCCATCTTCAATCTTCTAGGGATTCCAAAAAAGGGTCTACAACTGATGTTCACATGCTGGACAATCCTCCACACAATAAAATTGTTTCACCTATATTTTCTTAGAAATCAAAGATACAACATCTTGGGGGAAAACAGGAAGATAATGCAGGCAAAAAGCCTGATGTGGATGAAGGATCAAATGAAGAACATCCTGCAGAATCTTCACCTAAGATGAACTTAGGTTCTTATGATGAAGATGAAGTCATGATAAGTGACGCTGAGAAGTTCTTCGAGGACGAAAAAGATAAAGATGGAAGCGAAAAGGAGATTCCTCACAATGCTGATTAAGTAAATCAACAGCAAGCCTGTTGTAACACCCCATATTTTCAATTATTACTAAATTAGAATTTTAATTATTTAATTAATTAAAATTTGATTTTTGGGAATTATTGGAAAATAAATGAAGAAAAAGAAATTGGAATTATGGTGTAGTGAGTAGAAATGAGGGGTGTGAGGAGTAATAGCCTCTAATTCTATTTTATTATTATTATAATAAAAAGGAAATAATAAGAGTAATTCTATTTTATTTTTATTATTATAATAAAAAGGAAATAATAAGAGGAAAAGAGGTTAGAAAATCAATTTAGAGAAAAAAGGATTATACGTGAGAAGAGAAAAGAGCAAAAGAGGAAGAGGAACCTAAAGCTCAAGAGGGATTCAAGTAATTCGCTAAGGTAAGGGGTGATTGCTCTAATTATAATGTATTATGAGTTTTGAGGATGGTAGAATAGAGTCAGATATTAGGAATCTCAATTTAGGATTTTTAGGTTTATGAGTTTAAACCCCAAATCCATGAATTTTGATGTTTTGATGCAAATTGATGTTATGTTGTTGTTAGATGTTGTTGTACCATGATAGTATTGCATTATAATCATGTTTTTGGAAATTTTTGATGATACATATGTTTGGGGTCGAAATTGGTTGGATCGGGAACCATTGTTGTTGTTAAATGCAGTATTTTGGCATCTGCTACAGCAAGCAATCGATTACAGTTTGGTGTAAATCGATTGCACTACTTCGAAAATATGATTTTTGGCCCCTGGAGCTGTGTGCAATCGGTTGCAGTCTGGTGCAAATCGGTTGCACCCTGTATGACAAAATTTTGGAAACTTCAACAACTCATAACTTTCAAACCGTAAGTCCGTTTTAGTCGCCGTTTTGTGCGTTGTTTCTTAAATTAAATACTCTATTTTATAAAATGAAGAAAATAACATTAACTTGATTTTATTTTGAAAAGTATTGATTTTCCGACTTGTGTTTATTCGTATTTTGTACACTTGATGGGTAGGCAATGGTATGTTGTTTAATGATGATGTATGTGACACCCCAAAATCATGCAATAATTAAATACTTATGATTTTTAATTATTAAATTAATTGAGGTCATAATTTATTTAGTTTATTGGATTATTAAGTTTAATGATGGAATTAATTGGAGAATGAGAAATATATAATTATTTTATTTATGTTAAAAGGAATAAAAGGAATAAAATAAGGAAAGAGGAAGAATAGAATCATTTTGGAGAAAACAAGACTACGTAAAAGTGAGAAGAGGAGAAAGAAGAAGGAAAATCTAGAAGCGTCAGAATCTCGAAGAACCCACAAGGTAAGGGGTGATTTCGATTGATTATGGCTTATTATGGATTTTGATGTTCATAATATAGGTTATAGCATGTTAGAGAATTGTATTTGTGAATTATAGGGTTCCATGAATGTGTCCCTATAGGTGTCAGATGATGTCAGATTGTGTCAGAATGTATAGATTAATGGATCTGTATGATATAGGATCATTACTGACGAACAAAACATGATATATTGTATGTTATTGATGATGAATGAGTGATTTTATGGTGTTGGAATATATGGGTACGTTTTGGAATGAATGAGGAAATGGTTTTGGGAAGTAATGCTGTCAAAACTGAAATTTTGGGTCTGAACGTCGTGGAAACCGGTTCCCCAGTGGGAGAACCCGGGTTCCAGCTTTTTAAAATAGTGAAAATGGCATTTTTGAACTGAGGAACCGGTTCCTGTGTGGGAGGAACCGGGTTCCCCATTGATTTTTCCAGAAGGATGAAAATATATTTTCTGGGAACCGGTTCCCTACCTGGAGGAACCGGGTTCCCCATACATTTTTCCAGGGGCGTTGATTTTTGAAATTCTGGGAACCGGTTACTCCCAAGGAGGAACCGGGTTCCACTGTTTATTTTTGAAAATTTTTAAAACTTCAAAAATTCATAACTTTCAAACCGTAAGTCCTTTTTGAGCGCCGTTTTGGACGTTATTTCCTAAATTTTATGCTCTACCTTATGAAATGAAAATATTTTAGAAAACTTGAAATTATTTTGGAAAAGGGGTTGGATTTCGAAATAAATGATTTTTAACAGACACATAAGGATGTATGTGTAGTAGAGGAACCTTGGTGATGAGGACACTGGTAATGTGTAGGTGTAATAGCATGTTTATGCTAAGGTTAGATGTATGCATGATTGGTTGATGTATCATGTTAATTGGTTTGCATGTTATGCTGATGTTGATTGTATGCATGATTGGTTGAGATATCATGTTGGGTGGTTGTTTCAGTTATGTTGAATTGATGTATTACATAGACTGATTAATGTTGCATGCTATTGATGTGTGTGCATATGCATTGTTTTGGTGAAGTTAATTCCCATTGTGCGGAATTTGACTTGGATTGCCAATAACCGATACCCGAGTGAGGATGGGTGGTTAGGCTGGATTCGTGTCCGAGTGGTTATGGGCGAATCGATGGTACTGTATCCGGTTGATAATGGAATAGTGTTGGGTGACTTGGTCACGAAGTCGGTACCGCATGCATTGAGTCTGCATTTGTGTTTGTATGGAATTGTAACATGTTAGGATGTTTTCCAGTGTTGCAATTCTTTTATTGTTTATTGATTATGCATGATGAATTGTATGATTATGGTTGTGCGTTGGATTCTGAATGGTGTTAAGTGGTGGAATAATATGCTTGTATTATATTATTGATTGAAAGACTTATAATGTGCTTTAATTATGAGAAGTCTCACCCTTACTTTACCATTTCAGATTGAGTTAGCAGCTGAGGAGTCGGTGAGGATGGCTCTAGAGCTTATCTTTTAGTCCGTGTGTCAGTGTCATGCTCTGATTAGATTGTAACACTGGGGAACGCTTAGTTAAGAGAATCAGTATTGTTTAATAGTTTGGATTTGAATTCCTTGAGAACTATGATGTTTTATTTAAATTGATTAATTTTGGTATTTCCGCTGTGTAAGACATGGTCTTATGATGATTTGAATTGTTGGATGATGATCCTCAGTGTAGCATGGCTACTGTTTGAATGAAGTTATTTTGATTATTAATTGTGACATCCCTTATTATACCGTGTTAAACTCTGATTAAAGATGATTTAGATATTAATTTAATTAATATATTCGGGGTATCTAGATGGGGTGTTACAATGTATGTGTGCATATCGATGGCTGCATGCTTATGTTGGTGATAGCATTCTTAATTGATAAGTAATTGCTTTGCAAGTTATGCTATTGGTGACGTACCAGATAAATGATTGCATTATGTTTTGGTTGATGATGTTGCATGCTTGATGATGTGCATGTTTATGCGACTGGATGATGTTCATGATAAATGATGGTTATCATATTTTGGTGATGATGTTGCAGTAATTGCTTGTGCATGTTTATGTTGTTTAATGATGTTCATGATAAATGATGGTTATCATGTTTTGGATTGATGATGGTTTATGATGTATGATGTTATCATAACCTGTGTTGAATGTTGCATGCTTTTATGATGTGCATGCATATACATTCTGGTGGAGTTAATTCCCATTGTATGGAATTTGACTTGTATTGCCAATAACCGTTCCCTGGTGATGATGGATGGTGAGGCTGGATTCATGTTCGGGTGATTGTGGACGAATCAATGTTGGTGACTTAGTTCACGTTTTGGTACCACATGCATAGAGTCTTGCATTACATTTTGTATGGATTATAACATGATAGGATGATTTCCAATGTTATAATTCAGTTGTTGTGTTTGATGCATGTTCATGACTTGTGTTTCTTGTGGAGTGAATGATTGAATCTATTATGCTAAATAGGGTGAAGTAATAGCTTGTGAGGTTCTATTTATTTTATGAATTTATAATGCAATGATAATTATGATGTAGTCTCACCCTTACTTTGATGATTTCATATTGAAGCTATAGCGGCTTAGGAGTTGGTGAGGATGGCTCGTAGAGCTATGCTATTTAATTATCACGTGTCGGTGTCATGCTCTGGTCTTGTAACACTGGGAAATGTTTGTCTTTAGAGTTACTATTACACTCTAGATTGTTTAATTGTTTTAGTTGGATAATTATTCCTATGGAATAAGGCTTTGACCTTTTGGGGATTTATGTTTATTTGGTTTGAATTACCCAAGTTTTACATAAATAATTCCGCTGTGTTAAACATGTGTTGATTCAATTATGTTTCTTAGCTAAGCATGGCATTATATGGAATTTTATATTTTTAATCAATTGTGATGCCCTTTTATACATGTTAACTCTGAATTTAATATATTATTCGCGGGGTATTTAGAAGGGTGTTACAATAGTGGTATCAGAGCATAGTCGGTCATTTTGACCAGAGTCTTAATGTCATTATTCCTTTTGTATGCGACATGTGTGTGAAACACTGTCGGTACTTGCTTGTTTTTCTAACTACTTGGTTGCAGGAGTGGTTTAGAGGAAAGTGAGGGAGAAGCTTTACTTCTCTGAGATATTCTGGTGTGAAGAGTTGGATTGATGTGTTATTGATTACATGAGTGCAAATGTTGGCTAGACCGTGTGGTTTCCCGAATTCGGAGGAAGTACGAATTCAAGAATTCAGTCTAACAGTTAGATAAAGTGCTCTTAAGGGGTAAAATTAGGTACTTGTGTTGTTCGCATCACTGGAGTGGAGGACGATGTTATGGATAATGATGTCCCAGTTAGGTGTGAGTTTTTATGTGTCCCTGGGAATAATATCGACTCGTCGTTAGAGCAAGATGTTGGATTAGCTTGAGGTTATCCCTGGGTTGAATGTTTGAAGTTAAACCAAGTGATTGTGAATTATTTTGATGAGTCGATGCATATTCTTGTGCTAGCAGATATTTGGTAAGTAAGAAGGATAACTGTTAGAATATGAATCTCGTGTGGTTGGAATGTTGCAAAACTTCTGGTTGATCGTGAAGTTGTCAGTGTGAGTTACCTCTTTGTGTTCTTGAAAATATTTATTGTGTTAGTGTCAATTGTTGCTATAAAGTATGCAATTGTGTGAATTGGAATTGTAACTTGACGCAATTAATCATGGTGAATGATGTGTGTTGCGGTATGTTGAAGTTAGGATCTCAAATTTTGTATTCTATGATGTTTTGGGATTTTTCACTCTCACAAGGTGGAAATCGATTACCTATTACGGGGAATTAATTTCCTGAAGCTGACAGCATTTTTCGAAAACTTGTAAAATTCATAACTTGAGTTTTGGACGTCTGATTTGAGCTTCGTTTGAAGCGTTGGAAAGATAATGCGATGAAATTTGTTTTAAAAATGGTTCCAGCACCTGGAAGTAATTTATTTATCATGTAGTGATGTTGGAGGAGAATCGGAGTTGTTGTTGATGTCGTTCTTGGTACAAAACTTGTTTCTATGACACCATACAAGACGTCAACTTCAGAGTTAGGAAAATTGAAGAAGCTATTGGAATATGCGCGGAGAAATAGATTTGTAAAACCAAGTGTATTGTTTTGGGAGCTCTAATTTCATTAGTCAAGGAGAAAGAAAGTAGTACGAATTGCGTGTGGATTTCTGATAACTGATTAAAGTGGTGATTGAGACTAAATATCGATTTCAAATGATTGGTGATTTGATGGATCAATTGGTTGGAGAGTATGTCTTCAGTAAAGTTGAATTGAGGTTAGCTTACCTTCATGGTCAGGTTAAGGATGAAGATAGTTAGAGAGAAGCTTTTAGAACTCGGTATGGGCATGTTGAATGTTGTGAGGTGAATTTCGGCTTCGAAAGGGAGTAGAATTTTGTTAAGTTTTCAAGGTGTAGATTACGGTATGAGGATATGAGTTTTCTTTATCATATTATTTCAAGTGACGGTATTGTGGTAGACCCATCTAAGGCTGACGCAGTGTTGCAGTGGGAAAATCCAAAATTAGTTGCGAGTATTAGAAAATTTTGTGGATATAACTAGTAATAGTCGCAATTCATTTGAGATGGGGTCAAGAATGATATATTGTTAATGAATGAGATGTTGGTATTAGTAAGAATGTGAAGGTATTAGAGATGCAGCTTATGTCAATTAAGGATGGATAGAGTGACATTAGCTTTTGAGGAAAAGATAAGTGATGCTAGAGGAAAAATAAATTCGATAGGAAACGAAATCATGTTTAAGATGTCAAAATATTGACATGTGTCAAGAAAATTTTGGGAGTTTATTTTACCAATCATATGATGAGATGTATTATTGAGATTGCGTTTGAAATAAGATTCAAATTGAAAATATATGGATCCTAGATGTTATGAGATTTAAAGGAAGACTAAGAATTGTGAATGTCGTTAAAATTCTCTGCATGGATAAGGACTTCAAATGGAAACAAAATGAGTTATGGTGTATGAAATTCCTGGTATGTCACAGACTCAGGATGTCTAATGGAATGTTAAGACATCGATCCGACATTGCGTCGAATGTAGAATGGGTGTACTTTTAAATTTCGTTTACAATGCATAACTATCATACCGTAACCGTAACACCATTGATAAGTGGTTTCGATTTAATGAAGTTCGCAGCTTAAGGTTAATTATACAAACTGATGTCATGATGAATGCTATGACATCAAACAAATAATCAATGCAGAAAGTAAATAACACACATAATTGTTCACCCAGTTCGGTTCAACCAACCTACATCCGAGGCTTCCAAGCCGTGGATAAAGTTCACTATTAGCAGATCAATTCAAAGACCCTACACCAACACCCCCGTGACCTTCTCACTTAATCACTACCCAATGACACTTTTACCTAAGTCCTACTTAGATATGAGAACCCTCTCACTCCCTTCAATCACACCCGTGTGATTACTTTCTATTCATAAACTGCTAAGATACACTTCCATTACACAACTTGATCATGCTTAAAAGCTTTAATCAAGTACATTCATACATCCTCTTGCCTACGGGCTTCAAGGAGTATGGTGACCATCCCACACCGGAGGTTCACAACAAACTAGCCCTAATGATTACATCTTTACAATACACTTGCTTACAATTAGGTTACAATACTTTATTTATAACCCTTTTACCCAACTGGATTTGGGCCTTCATGTGACAAAAAGCAGCCTTCAACAACTCAGATAAAATAAGCGAAAACTGCTACAAGTTAGGTCTTCAATCGAGCTTTTCTCCTTATCCTTAGCTTCGATTGAATCTTCTAGGGCTCCACATATGCCTTCAATTTTCGCTACTTGTTATGCATTCTATTTGGCGTAATATTCTCATAACTTTAGGAAGAATCGCACTGACTTGACGCTCAAGCTTGATGTCCGATATGATGTTATGACATCTCTTGTGACATGTTGTTCCAGATGTTGAATTAAATCAACACAACATGTTTAGGCATTTACAATAGGATTTTCAGGCTGTTCCTATTGTACATTACATTACATTATTGTTGTTTATTATTTGTTTTACAAGAAACGAGCCAATCCTAAATAAGGGCACTTACAGTGTATTTGGTATGTTAGCATTTCATGAGTGGGAAAATACTTAACATTTGTGTGATGCTAAGTGAGTGTGAAGAAGATTATATAATTTGTTCGATCAATGGTATTTCATCGCTGAGATCAAATGAGAAAGAATTGTGAAGGAAGTTGTAAACCTTAAAAGAAGATTATTTGACGATGGTGCTTGGGTGACTTCGAGCACAAGTTCTAAAGGAACGCTATTATAGTTTGGTATTGATGGTTTATACTCCATTGTGATTGTCGGCTATTTATTGACAAATTGAGGAACTGATCACCCTTAATCTCTTGTTGATGATAGACGAGATCATGTTGGATTGAATAAACTTATCTTTCAAGCTTGATTGTGTGTGAAGTGATTGACGTTATATCGAGAGGATAGTAGCTCATCCGTTCGCGTGAACCTAAGAGGAAAATGGCTATGAAAAAGACTTGGAAATTATTTCAGCAGGACGGAGACTTGAGTGTGTATGCGAGTTGAAGCCACATAGTGGAAGGTTTAGAATGTAAAAAGGTGAACAATGATTTTCTAGTGGATATTAAAGAGAGTCTAAAGATAGATGTGAAACTTGTAGAGCTGGTAGTTGATGGGAATCAAATGAAGATAGTGACTTAAGGTAGACGATCAGAGTCGCGTAGCGAAGGCGTAATGTGACGCAAATTTTCTGATGATTTTTTTGAAGTCACAAATTAAACGTTTGAAGTTGTGGAGTTTATGCAACTATTAGAAATTCCAAAATAGAATTTTTAGGTGAAGGGTTATATGTATTATTGGTGTTACAACCATTTCAATAGATGTACTAAATTGCAAGCTCGATTATTGGAACGTAGACTTGTGGTACTAGTGTTGTGTATAATTGTTGTTGATATTGTGGTTATGTGGAGGTTCTTATAATTGTGTTATGGTGTAATGAAGTGATAGATCATGTATCCTAGAGTGATGGGGCAAGAAGTGAGATGAACCAGTGCATTCCTAAACTGGTAGTAATGAATCGTGTGGGATTATGGTGGTTGATTAGGAAGGATATTGGTTAGTGGTATTTGAAATGATGTCAAACATGACGTGATAGTTGGGAGGAAGGATCCAAGAGTCATATCAGCAGTTATTAGTATCAAGTGAATTTTCGAGGACGAAAATATTCTATGTGGGGGAGAGTTGTAACACCCCATATTTTCAATTATTACTAAATTGGAATTTTAATTATTTAATTAATTAAAATTTGATTTTTGGGAATTATTGGAAAATAAATGAAGAAAAATAAATTGGAATTATGGTGTAGTGAGTAGAAATGAGGGGTGTGAGGAGTAAAAGCTTCTAATTCTATTTTATTGTTATTATTATAATAAAAAGGAAATAATAAGAGTAATTCTATTTTATTGTTATTATTATAATAAAAAGGAAATAATAAGAGGAAAAGAGGTTAGAAAGCCAATTTAGAGAAAAAAGGATTATACGTGAGAAGAGAAAATAACAAAAGAGGAAGAGGAACATAAAGCTCAAGAGGGATTCAAGTAATTGGCTAAGGTAAGGGGTGATTGCTCTAATTATAATGTATTATGAGTTTTGAGGATGGTAGAATAGAGTCAGATATTAGGAATCTCAATTTAGGATTTTTAGGTTTATGAGTTTAAACCCCAAATCCATGAATTTTGATGTTTTGATGCAAATTGATGTTATGTTGTTATTAGATGTTGTTGTACCATGATAGAATTGTATTATAATCATGTTTTTGGAACTTTTTGATGATACATATGTTTGGGGTCGAAATTGGTTGGATCGGGAACCATTGTTGTTGTTAAAGATTTTGGCATCTCTGCAAGCAATCGATTTGGTGTAAATCGATTGCACTTTCAAAATATGATTTTGGCCCTGAGTTGTGTGCAATCGATTGCAGTCTGGTGCAAATCGATTGCACCCTGTATGACAAAATTTTGGAAACTTCAAAAACTCATAACTTTCAAACCGTAAGTCCATTTTAGTTGCCGTTTTGGGCGTTGTTTCTTAAATTAAATACTCTATTTTATAAAATGAAGAAAATAACAGTAACTTGATTTTATTTTGAAAAGTATTGATTTTTCGATTTGTGGTTATTCGTATTTTGTATACTTGATGAGTAGGCAATGGTATGTTGTTTTGTGTTGATGTATATGTGCATATAGATGGCTGCATGCTTATGTTGGTGATAGCATTCTTAATTGATAAGTAATTGCTTTGCATGTTATGCTATTGGTGACGTACCGAATAAATGATTGCATTATGTTTTGGTTGATGATGTGCATGATGCGCGATGATGATGTTCATGATAAATGATGGTTATCATGTTTTGGTGATGATGTTGCTTGTGCATGTTTATGCTGTTTAATGATGTTCATGATAAATGATGGTTATCATGTTTTGGATTGATGATGGTTTATGATGTATGATGTTATCATAACCTGTGTTGAATGTTGCATGCTTTTATGATGTGCATGCATATACATTCTGGTGGAGTTAATTCCCATTGTGTGGAATTTGACTTGTATTGCCAATAACCATTCCCTAGTGATGATGGGTGGTGAGGCTGGATTCATGTCCGGGTGATTGTGGACGAATCGATGTCGGTGATTTAGTTCACGTTTTGGTACCACATGCATAGAGTCTTGCATTGCATTTTGTATGGATTATAACATGATAGGATGGTTTCCAGTGTTATAACTCAGTTGTTGTGTTTGATGCATGTTCATGACTTGTGTTTCTTGTGGAATGAATGATTGAATCTATTATGCTAAATAGGGTGAAGTAATAGTTTATGAAGTTCTATTTATTTTTTGAATTTATAATGCATGTTAATTATGATGTAGTCTCACCCTTACTTTGATGATTTCAGATTGAAGCTATAGCGGCTTAGGAGTTGGTGAGGATGGCTCGTAGAGCTATGCTATTTAATTATCACGTGTTAGTGTCATGCTCTGGTCTTGTAACACTGGGGAAGTGGAAGTGGAAGTGTCTAACAGAGAGATTAAGCAAATACTTGAGAAAATTGTTTCCACTACTAGGAAAGATTGGTCATCTAAACTACATGAAGCATTGTGGGCATATAGAACAACGTATAAGACACCCATCGGAACCACGCCTTTCAAACTAATATATGGTAAACCAAGCCATCTACCCGTAGAACTCGAACATAAAGCCTATTGGGCCATTAAAACCCTGAATCTAAGTTACAAAGCTATTGGAGAAAAGAGAATTCTAGACATCCATGAATTTAAGAGCTTAGGCTAGATGCATACGAGAATGCCAAAATCTACAAGGAACAAACTAAGAAATGGCACGACATACGCATCTCTAGGAAAGAATTCATTGAGGATGATGTAGTACTCCTGTTTAAATCTGGACTTAAAATATTTCTAAGAAAACTTCGTTCTAGATGGTCAGGACCTTTTGAAGTTATTAAAGTACTCCCAAGTGGCGCTGTTGAAATTAAAGGAAAAGCCAGTGACCCGTTTATTGTGAACGGGCAGCGTTTGAAGCACTACCATTGTATCGAAAATAAAGACTACTCAGCTAGCCTGAGACTTATACAGTTGTCGATTGAGTCACCAAAATAGTTTTTTCGATTTTCAAAATAGGTTGAGCTTCCGACGTTAAACAAAGCGCTTTGTGGGAGGCAACCCACCATTTTTATTAAAATTCTATTTATTAAAAGTTTTTAATTTATTTTCATTAAATGTTTTTCTTAAAAAAATTTCATAAAAATTTTCTGTTCTTTTCTATTTTTAGGCATTAGATCGATGTTGATTTAAAACTATTTTGATTACTTACAGGATTCACATTTCTTCTTCTTGACTGATATTCGCTATGGATTTTTCTGACACTATGCATGTCGCCTTCGTGAGTGATGCTCAGCAGACGCGTTATGGGATGCTTGTTCAGAGAGAGATGTACCCTACCATTTTTGTGAATGACCCCACATTGTCCGCATTGGGCATTAGGGAGAGTGTCTGCTATATGTCTAACTAGATTGGTTGGGACTATTTTATTCATCATCAACAGCCTACCTACCGCAACCTGACGCTGGAGTTCCTTAGTTCCTTGCCTGATATTGGTTTAGGATTGGTCAGAGGTTTGGTTTCATTAAAATTATTTGGTTTTACTCACAGGTTCACCATATATGAACTTGCTGCTCTTTTGGATTTCTCGGTTAGTGCTGATGTTGTCATTGAGATTCCAGATGACGAGTTTATGGACAGCCAACTTGACTATTTTTGGGGAGAGATATCTGATCTGAGACAGGAAAGCTCTATTCTTAAACACTCATCAGAGATTCATAATGTAACCCCCCAATATTACCCAAGGTTTTATAAGTAAAATCAGAGTAATTTAAAATTTCATAAATTCAATACTGAGGCGTCACACCTTCAAAACCAAATCACTTTAAACAGTTTGCTTTAAAGTATTAATCTCGGATACATAGCATCCTCGGAAATCATAAATTGAATCATAGAAATCAAAAACACCTTTATTAAACCTCGTCATCAAATCATATTTTCATAAAGTATAATTCTTATTCACAAAAGGAATAACAACAAAAGAACAACAACAAGACAACATAAATATTCCCCCCGAGTGCTACGGATCAGAGCGACACCGACTCGACTAACAGCAGCTATAAACTCCGTCTTCATAACCTGCATGTTACCAAAGATAAAGGTAACGAAACAAGTAAAGGGTGAGATACTCCAAAACATATAATTAAAGGCATGATAACATATATATATATATATATATATATATATATATATATATATATATATATATATATATATATATATATATAGTTTTGGAATCATAAAAGATATAGGTTAATAATTGCATTCAAACACATATCCAAATCTCACTCACTTTAATCGTCATTATAATGTGTATAATCAACACTATATCGCCATAACCTCATCGACATAAATCATCACAACAACGCATAAACTTTCATCACCACGAAAACATCACAAGTCAATTCGTCACTAATCAACACGGCAATCATAAACAACAACATCAAACAACAACATCAAACAATGCTAATAACATAAGCAACATAAACAAAATCATCACAAATTGGCTAAAGCCCATCGTCACTTTTGGCATAAAAACCCATCGTCACAAACATCATCACATCATATTTGTATTAAGCATTTCATCAAAGTCAAGTCATCACAAAACTTATCATTTATATTCATCGCATAGTTATCATGAAATTATCACGTCATATTCATTTCATGTTCATCATAAAGATTATCACCAAACAAAACATCATATATCATCGCAATTCCACATAATCCATCAATTGAAACCCAACGCCAAACAACTCATCATAAACATAACCGACTCCATGAGACACGACTATGTTATGCATGTGGTACCTATCGCTTTGTCCATACTTAGGAACATTTGGCATAAAGCCATCGTCGCTTGGCATAAAAGCCCTCGTCGCCAATGCAATGTATGTGACTCGACAATAAAAACAACACAACAAAAACATCATCGTCGCTCATCAAAATTGACATAAATTCCACGTCTCCATATTCATCCATATCAAGATAAACCTATCATCGCATCGCATGTCATCAAGTATTCGTTAATAAATACACTGTCGCAAACATCATATTTAATCACACCACATCATTATCAATTTATTCACCAAATTCCAAATACGGAAAAATAGTCAAACATCAATGATCGTCGCGAAAGTCATTCCTAATAATCGACATTAATCATAATCGTCAACATCGCAATCGGATTGTCCATATGTGACTTAAATTGACTAAAACGCAATCCGATTCAATCTAACCGTAATTTGGCCTATTTCGGGTCGTTTCATAAAAACACGTAATTTCGAAAAACTAACCTTACCACTACGTTCTACACGTCGAACTTAGCTAGCACGTCAATTTTCGTTGGATTCGAAGTAACTTGCTCTGTCACCGAATTTACCGAAATCGGAAGATCGGAATATAATCGGGTTCCAAATTTAATCGGCTAACTTATGTCCTAATTATATTTTATTAATACTAACTAGTAGTATAAAGATTTAGGAAATTTGACAGAAACAGAACCAAAATATATATTCTGCAGGTCAAGAAAATTATGCAGAACGCAGAAATACATAACTTGAAAAACAGCAAATGGCACGAAGACCCCCCCCCCCCATAGCTGCACGGGATGAACTTCCCTAGGGTGTTTGCAAGAGGAGACGGGCGCCATGGTGAGTGGGACGGTCGCCCCTCACCTTGAGGTGGGCGCCTCCCACCACCTTTCTCGTTCCACTTCTTTCTCCCTGTAAATCCAATGCAGTAAATCGAATACAGGTAGTGGTTTCTGGTTTTTTCACAGTTCTACATTTTCTTATTTTCTTCATTCCATAACTTCTAGTTTCTATAAGCTAGCAATGAAACACAAACAATCTATACTCCTAACCCAACCTTTCTAAGTTATTTGATCAATCATTCAACCAAAGCTCATGAATCAACCTATCAATTTTTCCCCAAATCCACAACATATCAATCAAACCCTAACTATATGGAAAGTAAAATCAAACCCCTTACCTCATCTTGTTCTTGCAAAGCTTCTTGATATCTCTACCACTTCCAACCATAGCTTCCTCCTTCTTCTTCCAACACCTCTAGCTCTCTCTATTCTTCTATGTTAGATTTTGTGTGAAATGGAAAAAAATAAGGAAAAGTGTTTTTATGTTGATTTCTACTAGTAAGTCAAGGGTGTACACCCTAATTCTAGACAATTAGTCCTCACACCCCTAACTTATTCTTATTAATTAACAAACTAATAATATCTAATAATATTATTAACTCAATTAATTAAAATAATTTCGGGGAATTAAATATCGGTCCGAATAATATTTTACCGAACCGAACGGAATAAAAACCGGACCGAATCGAAACGTCGCCAAATATATTAACAAATATATCGATTAATATAAATATTCTCGTCTCAAAATAAATATCGATCGGTAACTCGAAAATATTAATATAATATAATATTAATTAAAACGGGGCGTTACAACTCTCCCCCACTTATAAACTTTTCGTCCTCGAAATTTCGACCAAAATGAACAATTCGGGACATGCCTACGCATTCGTCCTCTCAATCCTCGCGTCAATTAAACAACATACAAAAACCACAAAAAACAAGGGCATCTCCCTAACCACAACGTCCAGTCAAGAACAACCATGCCAAGATGCAAAGCCCATACAATGCACTCGAAAACCAACTAACAACCCAACAACCAAACA
The DNA here is from genome assembly GCA_021764765.1 of Vicia sativa. Classification (NCBI taxonomy): domain Eukaryota; kingdom Viridiplantae; phylum Streptophyta; class Magnoliopsida; order Fabales; family Fabaceae; genus Vicia; species Vicia sativa. The sequence goes on along the minus strand of CM038792.1, from coordinate 324,405,020 downwards.
AGTCGCAGACACACCGGTTCACTCGAGAACTAAATAAATAAGATCGATACCATCCTAACGCCTCAACCATGGAATTAGTCACCCACTCGAACCGACACTTCGGAAACGAGTCATCAAAGATAGGAACATAAAGTCCATCGACACAACATCGACTCCATCGCTAAAACGAAGACAACAAAATGGTTATACAAACCAAAACTAAAACAATCAGAATAGGATAGTACCACGCGTGCGACGCAAACACGAAAAAGATGCCTTCATTCACGCATAAGTACGAACTCAAGAATTACACTTGCAGTTATCGCTTTCATTCCAGAAAATCACAAGGTCACATCGTCCTTGTAGGTTACCAACGTACAACCCTTGAACAATAACAAGTTACTCAAACATAACCGAACTGCGATACACTATGCATTCTAGGGCGTATACTGACGACTTACGACTATTACTCACTAGTCCAAATCCAACAATCCCGCATACTCGCTAAAAATTCAATGCTTGATATCTAAACCATGTTGCGTCACTTTTACGCATATGATGCCAACCGCAAAACAACTTGGTTAATCCTCAACTTCACAATTACTCATAATGGATACGTTCAAAGAGTACACCCATCAGGACACCTTGTAACATCAGTCTCATCAACTCGAAAAATCACTCTTTCATTCTTGATTGATCAACGTCCATTGATCCCCTAAAATTTGTATTAAGTAATCACCATCCTCGCACCATCGCAACGATCAATACACAGTTTTCTTATTCGAAACACCTTTCATAAATTTCAATCTTCCAAAATGGTAATTCAAACCAAAACACTCTCTCAAGAACTCTACCCATCAACGTCGTCTCATACCACTGAAATTACAAAACAGGTTGGACTTAGAACCATAACATAAATTTTTATGGAATTCAACATGAACATCGTCGCGACCAACTTCAGTCACAAATAGAACATCTTCCTTTATAAAACATCAATCATCTCAAGGTACCTGTGGCTACCAAACCATCTCAAAATTCTTTATCGTCAAGACCTATCTTAGTCGTAATCTAATAATCCATCGCGGCCATTAGTATTCGACGAAATCCATCTGTTAGTAGTGAACAAATCCTTAATAACCTTCTGAACTTAATCTCAACAAGTGTCCCAAAACAAACATGTGACATTCTTCAAAATAATAAATCCCAAATCAGATATTCTTGGGTTATCCGCGATATCAACATACTAAACTCAACAACAGACGAAGTCTCTTTATAGATCGTACTCAAACTTTGAATTGTTTTCAACAACACCAATCTCCTCGTCGTTAACCTCAACACCTTTAAGGTTTCAAATGAGCACAAACGCATCAAACTCTAACTCACGCGTCCGACAATTTTTCCTTATGAAAATCAAATCTTCCAAGGTGACCAAACACTCTGCCAACTCTAGGCTGAAATATATCTTAAGTCCAAAATAAAGTATCACTATATAAACAAGACCAAAATCAAAGCATTCGCTAAACTTTTCACTGGCTCAAACAAATTTGCTTCCCATTGCGAAGTCCAAGTAGCGACTCAACCATCTCAAGTCAAAGTACCCACAGTCAATACCAACTTATAAAAAGATCTTCCATCAAACTCACAAAGCTAACCATCCAAAACAAAGGAACTTCTAAGCTCTGCAATAACCCCTTGAAGTCTTCTACAAGATACAAAATAAATCTTCGCGGAACTTTCCAAAATATCACCGTCTAAGTCGTTTACTTAAGGCACTCACGTCCAACAGTTCAAAACTCTATCTTTAGAATACTCGACATGCACTGGTCTAACTTCACTACTGATAACGCAAAGCTCGGATACTTGCTACAATTTCCTTAACTTGATGTGAACCAAATAATATCCATGAACACAAAATAACTCTTGCAGTTACTCATGAGAGTACTGTCTGAACATTCCAAAATCATACATGACGCATTAGTCGCACTAATGACATCAACAAATACTCGCCAGGACCATACACTATCTTGAAAAGCGTTGTCTAAACATCTTCGACTCTCATACTAACCCGTAGACAGCCAGACTTCACATCGATCTCACTAAACACATAAACTCCAAATGACTGATTTATCCAACATCAGTCCTTGGAAGTAGATACTTGTCCTCAACATCCACTTCGTTCCTTTGTCTGAAAACGACACACCAACTTAAGCGACCTTTGTTTCCTTTCGAACAACACAACTGGAGCACTCCATGGCGACCCGCTCGAACAAACAAACTCTGCTCAAACCAATCCTCAAGTTGACTCTTCAACTCTAACTCAGAAACAAACATCCCTTAAGGATGCTTCGAATCACAACTAGTTCTAGAAACTAAATCCATCAAAACTTCACTTCGCACTACGGCGGTAATTCACTCACATCTTCACAATATGCTTCAGAAAAGTCACAACAAGAAGTTCGATTGCCAAAATCTTGTTTCTCATCAAAATCCAAATCCGCCCACAACTCAAGTAACCATGCACCACCTTGTGCTAACTCATCTGCTTCATACACTATTATGCTGGAAAGACAAGTCTATCCCATCCAACACAAATCCTGACTACTATCAATAAGAGATTAAGGGTGATCAGTTCCTCAATTTGTCAATAGATAGTCGACAATCATGATGGTGACATAAACCATCTTTACCAAACTACCACAACGTCTTCAAACTTACACTTCAAGTTACCAAAGTGTAACACTACTTGAGGCTCCATCTTAAGCCACAAGCGCCACCAGGGAGTAAAACTTCTCCCATACTTGCTTCACACTCATCTCTGCAGACAAACAGTTAGAAACAAGCAAGTAACGACAGTGTTTCACACACATGTCGCATACAACAGGGTTAAACACATTAATAACCGGCCGCGACCGACCGCTCGATACCACTAATGTAACACCCCAATATTACCCAAGGTTTTATAAGTAAAATCGAGTAATTTAAAATTTCATAAATTCAATCGAGGCCACACTTGAAAACCAAATCACTTTAAACAGTTTGCTTTAAAGTATTAATCTCGGATACATAGCATCCTCAGAAATCATAAATTGAACCATAGAAATCAAAAACACCTTCTTTATTAAACCTCGTCATCAAATCATATTTTCATAAAGTATAATTCTTATTCACAAAAGGAATAACAACAAAAGAACAACAAAAAGACAACATAAATATTCCCCCCCGAGTGCTACGTATCAGAGCGACACCGACTCGACTAACGGCAGCTATAAACTCCGTCTTCATAACCTGCACGTTACAAGTATAAAGGTAACGGCGAAACAAGTAAAGGGTGAGATACTCCAAAACATATAATTAAAGGCATGATAACACACACACACACACACACACACACACACACACACACACACATATATATATATATATATATATATATATAGTTTTGGAATCATAAAAGATATAGGTTAATAAGTGCATTCAAACACATATCCAAAACTCACTCACTTTAATCGTCATTATAATGTGTATAATCAACACTATATCGCCATAACCTCGTCGACATAAATCATCACAACAACACATAAACTTTCATCACCACGAAATCATCTCAATTCAATACGTCACTAATCAACACGGCAATCATAAACAACAACATCAAACAACAACATCAAACAATGCTAACAACATAAGCAACATAAACAAAATCATCACAAATTGGCTAAAGCCCATCGTCGCTTTTGGCATAAAAACCCATCATCACAAACATCATCACATCATGTTTGCATTAAGCATTTCATCAAAGTCAAGTCATCGCAAAACTCATCATTTATATTCATCGCATAGTTATCATGAAATTATCACGTCATATTCATTTCATGTTCATCATAAAGATCATCACCAAACAAAACATCATATATCATCGCAACTCCACATAATCCATCAATTGAAACCCAACGCCAAACAACTTAATCATAAACATAACCAACTCCATGAGACACGACTATGTTATGCATGTGGTACCCATCGCTTTGTCCATACTTAGGAACATTTGGCATAAAGCCAACGTCGCTTGGCATAAAAGCCCTTGTCGCTTGGCATAAAAGCCCTCGTCGCCAATGCAATGTATGTGACTCGACAATAAAAACAACACAACAAAAACATCATCATCGCTCATCAATATTGACATAAAGTTCACGTCGCCATATTCATCCATATCAAGATAAACCTATCATCGCATCGCATGTCATCAAATATTCGTTAATAAATACACCTTCGCAAACATCACATTTAATCACATCACATCATTATCAATTTATTCACCAAATTCCAAATACGGAAAAATAGTCAAACATCAATAATCGTCGCGAAATTCATTCCTAATAATCGACATTAATCATAATCGTCAACATCGCAATCGGAGTGTTCATACGTGACTTAAATCGACTAAAACACAATCTGATTCAATCTAACCGTAATTTGGCCTATTTCGGGTCGTTTAGTAAAAACTCATAATTTCGAAAAACTAACCTCACCACTACGTTCTACACATCGAACTTAGCTAGCACGTCAATATTTGTTGAATTCGGAGTAACTTGCTCTGTCGCTTAATTTACCAAAATCGGAATATAATCGGGTTTCAAATTTAATCGGCTAACTTATGTCCTAATTATATTTTATTAATACTAACTAGTAGTATAAGGATTTAGGAAAGTTGACAAAAACAGAAGCAAAATATACATTCTGCAGGTCAAGAAAATTATGCAGAACGCAGAAATACATAGCAACTTGAAAAACAGCAAATGGCACGAAGACCCCCCCCCCCCCACCATAGCTACACGGGACGAACGTCCCAAGGATGTTTGGAAGAGGAGACGGGCGCCATGGTGAGTGGGACGTTCGCCCCTCACCTTGAGGTGGGCGCGTCCCACCACCTTCATCGTTCCACTTCTTTCTCCCTGTAAATCCAATGCAGTAAATCCAATACAGGCAGTGGTTTCTGGTTTTTTCACAGTTCTACATTTTCTTATTTTCTCCATTCCATAACTTCTAGTTTCTACAAGCTAGCAATGAAACACAAACAATCCATACTCCTAACCCAACCTTTCTAAGTTATTTTATCAATCATTCAACCTAAGCTCATGAATCAACCTATCAATTTTTCCCCAAATCCACAACATATCAATCAAACCCTAACTATATGGAAAGGAAAATCAAACCCCTTACCTCATCTTGTTCTTGCAAAGCTTCTTGATTTATCTACCACTTCCAACCATAGCTTCTTCTCTTGGTTCTCTTGCTTTTCTTCTTCTTCTTCTTCTTCTTCTTCCAACACCTCTAGCTCTCTCTATGCTTCTATGTTAGATTTTGTGTGAAATGGAAGAAAATAAGGAAAAGTGTTTTTATGTTGATTTCTACTAGTAAGCCAAGGGTGTACACCCTAATTCTAGACAATTATTCCTCACACCCCTAACTTATTCTTATTAATTAACACACTAATAATATCTAATAATATTATTAACTCAATTAATTAAAATAATTTCGGGGAATTAAATATCGGTCCGAATAATATTTTACCGAACTGAACGGAATAAAAACCGGACCGAATCGAAATGTCGCCAAATATATTAACAAATATATCGATTAATATAAATATTCTCGTCGCAAAATAAATATCGATCGGTAACTCGAAAATATTAATATAATATTAATTAAAACGGGGCGTTACACATAACCCCGCTATTAAGTATTTCCACATGATCCTGGTGTTTACCTTATTTGGAAAACCTCAGAATGATACCTTAACATCCAAGGAAGAGTTGTTTATTATGTTTTTTATGTTTCAGCCTAGACCGGTAGTTGGTGCATTGTTTATGCTTGCTCATCTCCTGAGTATTTCCCAGGCTCCTTAAGTTCCGATTTCTGTTGGTGGCTTAGTGACTATCATCGCTAATGCCTTATTTTTTAGAGAGCCATTGTCCCGTCTGACCCCTTCTGGTAACTTTATCCTGCTCGATCTGTTTCTTTGTTTTAATGTTGGGATGATCAGATATTTAGAGCCGAATAAATTTCAGTTGCTGATTCATCATGAGCTGATTTACTACTTCACGCTTCCTGACATTACACGATCCAGTGTGCATGACAGGAAGAATTGGATTTATGACCTGGAAGGAGTAATTGTATGGAAGAAGAAGAGTCTGATCCTTTGACCCCGCCCCACAATTTTGACCCTCCAACAAGATTGGACGAGTTCGACCTAGAGATGATCGAGATGATAGAGGTTGATCCTGTGACACCACCTTTACTTGACTGTCGTCTAGCTTGGGATCCACCCACATCTCCTGCTTCCGCCATTGTCCATGTTCCTCAGACTGATTACGTTGCTGCCATTGATGCTCTCACGATGGAGATTGCTGCTATTCGTTCAGATATTACTACCCTCCATAGAGATTTTTATGGTTTCATGGATCTAGTTACGGTGAATCTAGATCACATTTTTCAGCAGTTTAATTCTAGAGGTGGTTAATTTATGTTTTTAGAACATTGAGGGCACTGTTTTCTCTATGTGTAGGGGAGGAGTGTTTATTTAGGATTTCTAGTTTTTCATTAGCATCATTTTTTATTTCCTAGTTAGAATTTCTATTATTTATTTTGGTTATTTATTTTTCAGAATTATTTATTTGTTTCAGTATTTTTAATATCAGTATTTATTTTCCATTTATTTGTGTTATCAGTGTGTATTCCTCAATGTGCTCTGCTATTATATATTATGATGCCATTGTGTTATTGTGTTCACCTAAAATAAACAAAAAATGCATGCATGTTAATCTAGTAGATCAAGTAATATAATTAAACCTTGAATGATACACCTAATTGTCACTTCATTGTCTCCTTGCATGATAAAATTATTATTCCCACTAGACAATGAATTGACACATCCATGCCATGCCACGGTCAACAAGAAAAGAATCTCATGCATAGCTGACACACCGACCGTTGCAGGCACGAGATTCTCTTGGGAATCAAGACCTTGTGACGACCGTTATAAAGGAGGCATGTGTGTCATTCAACTTGAAGCCAGGTGTAACGACCGTTACACCTTCATTTTCTCCAACCACACACACGTTATAAACTCGGCCAGCCTTTGTTTCCTCATTCAATTTTCAATTCATACCATTTCAAACTTCTCATCTGTTACATTTCCATTCCACACCAATAAACACCACTCTAAATACCATTCAATACCTCTACTCATCTTCTCTTCACCATTAAAACCTTGCTTCTATATAAACTCTTGAAGAGAATTTCACCATTACACCAACTTTCTTCAACAACTCTTCTACCTTTTAAACTATATCATTTCCAACACATTTCCCAAATGACCAGAAGAGCTCAACAAGAAACAGAGGAGCCAGACTTCACTGATATGGTATTCATAAATGGAGCCTCCAGACACCGACAAGAGCAACTTTACCGGAGGTTTCATCAGAGAGGTATACTTCCAATAAAGTATATTGACGCAGATTGTTTACGTGACTCGGGATTGCTTGAAAGTGTGCAATTTTTGCTCCACGAATCTGGTCTACACCATATTGCCACTATGAATCTTCCAACTTATGAACCCCTCACGTTGGAGTTCTTGAGTTCTTTTTCCTACCAAACACCATCTACTTTAGAAGTCAGTCAGTATCTAATCGGCGCAGCTGATAACCCAAAAATGTATCGATTATTTGGATCAATTTATATAAATTTTATCCGTATTTTAATTAATTAAATTACTCTTTATTTGTATTATGCCATTATTTTCTATGTTTTCAGGTTTTCACCAATTATAAGGCATGTGCGAAGAAAGTCGAGAAAAGTCAGATAAATCTTACCCAAAATCCATAAAAGAATATCAATTATGCAATTGTGGAGTTATGGCTAAATATGGGGGTGTATTACAAGTAAAAAGGCTTGGGAAATAAAGATACGAAAGCACAAGGCCCAGCCCAACGCGCGTCTCCCACCTAGCTAAAGGGTGTAACGACCGTTACACCCCACCAAGCAAGCTGTAGCAACCGCGATGGAGTAGGAGGCGAAACTTCCTCACCAAGCCAAGCTTGTAACGATCGTTACCAAACCCTAGCAAGTCTGTAGAGACCGCTGTAATACGGTGAACTGACTTTGAGATTTTTGTATCGCAAATGTGCGGATAGCAAGAGTCGCCACCGACTTTTCTTTTATCCAATTAAGGGAGGTGAAAAGAACAGAAAAGACCTTCGTTAGATTGGTAAGAGAAGGTTATGAAAAGGGAAGGTATTAGCACCTTTTCATCCGTAGTTATCTACTCTTAGTTGCTCTTAGATCATTTTAAAATTGTGATTTAACATGTTTTGAAAATGTTTTCGCTTTGACTTTGTAATGATTCATGTAGGAATGTATACAAAGTGTTCTAAATGTTTCGTTTTGAAAAGTATTTGAACTTTGACAAAAGTGTGAGGTGTGAAAAATATTTTGATAGAGCAAGCAACTAAAAGTCTTATTACCTACTCGTAATGGTCGTTTTATTTTACGTTCCTTTAGAATAGTGCTATCCGTACCATTAGTTGGTAGGTAACCATATTCTGGATGTAAGCGGGACATTTGAAGGGACATTGGATGGTCATAGAAAGCAACTGTAGGAAGTATCCTAGCACATTCGAAGGACTATCATCATTTTCGTGGCGACAATCGAGGGTCAAGATCATGTATTCGTAGGCCACATCGTCTATGATCTTGTATCGAAGGGACTATGATGATTTATTTTGAAGGCAACGGTGCTAGGATACCTCTACGTTCGAGGGACTTGACCATTTGAATTCGTAAAGCAACGAGAGAGAATTACCCTAAGGGGTACATGTGTGAAGAAAGTGTGTCAATTTCAGGTATTTTATCTTGGAGTTATGAGTGATCTATGTCCAATTTTAATCTTGCCATACACGCCTAATTACTAGCAGTTTATAGGGTGCAGAAAGTAAATTGCGGAAAGTAAAGTGCGGAAAGTAAAGTCCTACGCTATTACATGGCTTTGGGGTAGATACATAATTGAAAGTGCGTAAAATAAAAGCCCTAATTAAACTATTACATCCCATAGGCAGTTACATAATTGGAAAAGAAAAGCGATAAAATCGTCCAAATGTAACTGTGAATGATGCAAAAAAAACTAAGAAAATTGCATAAGAGGAAAATGTTAGTAAAAATAAGTATTTTTGAATGAGGAAAAGTTTTTGTGTTAACGATGACATTAATATGATAAAATAAATTTTTGGTAATTTTTGGAATCGATTTGATAATTTAAAAACAATTAAAAGCCATTTAAACAATTAATTAGCAATTAAATTAAATATGCATGCAAAAATAATAATGTTTATATTAAAAATTAAATAAACATTTTTCTGATGATTATGCAAAAAATAAATATTTTTGGTGTTTTTTAAATGCATGATAAAAATATTAGAAGATAAAATAAATTAGATGGAAAATATTAAAGAAAAACAAAGGAAATAAGAAAAATATAGAGTTAGTTTGTAAAAGAGAAAAAGCATTGGTCTTGCCAGGGATCGAACTGGAGACCTTGGAGAGCATCTTCACATGCCAACGCCTTAACCACTACGCCAACGTGTCTTTGGTGTCTGGAAAATATAAAGCATTGTTTTTAAAGGAATATGTGTCCTGGATATGATTCAAACCAAGTCAGCACGCGTGGACCCCAGCTGGAACGGATGGACGAATCAGAGAGCACGATCGCGCCACACAAGCCTTCATCGGTCGAAGCAAGTCAACGACACCGGAGCCCTAGCTCGAGGGCTGCGAACACTATGGTGGTGTTCGTTTTCCCTGAAAACACCTGTATCAACCGGTTCGATTCAAACAGTTCAAAAAGCCCTAGCCATGGTGATCTGTGATTTTCACGTGGAAACTTACATGTAAGGCATCAAACACACTCCATGAACAAACAAACACAAACACATTAACAATGCATGATTAATGTAATTCGAATTTCAAAGAAATACCAAATCGGAGCAAGTTCTTGAGCACGATCTGGGCAGTTCTGGCTTCGTGAAAGGGATGGTTTTGAATCCTAGGAACCTCAGGAACTCGTTTGGATGGTTGGCTTGTCTTGAAATTGACTGGAATTTGAAATTCGAAAATTGCAACTTTGAGAAAAAATTTAGCAAAATAAGGGTTTGTTGTTAGGGCTAGGGTTTCGTCCCTTGTTCTTGGCAATGTACTAGGTATTTATAGAGTGTAATGCTGGAGCAAAAAGAAGGAAAAAAGATTGGGTATTGAATGTGAAATAAATTCCTTTCAAATAAAATCAAATTTTGGAGAAAATTTGATTTTCTCTTCCATATGCAAGCTAGCACGAAATTGGCAAGTATTATGGGCTATCTTGGACCTCAAGTTTGATGAAAATCCAATCCTTTTGAAAATATATCTTATTTTCATATTTTATATAATTTAATTTTGAATTAAATGGTTTTAAATCCAAAAATAAATCAATAAAATAGAAAGTGGTCATGGCAAAGCATCAATAGGTCAAAAATAATATTATGATCAAGTTTGGATCATAAAATTATAGGCCCATTTGGAAAAAATTGGATTTTGACACATATCTCCTTTTGTGCAATTGTTCAAAAATGCCCAACTTGTACAATGTGTATTTTGCTCAATTTTCCACATTTTTTAGTGTTCTTGGACTTTTTAGAAATCTCTAAGTGTCCTCTAAACAACCTCTTTGGTTTCATCTCAATTGGAGTTTCCATGCTCAATAAATCTTCAAAACAAAAATTTGACTTTTTGTTGAATTTGAAAAGGACCTGTAATGTTTTGATCCATACCTTCCAAATGAAGCATTTTTTGAACATTCTTGTGAGACATGAAGTTGTATAGAATTGAATTTCCTTCAAAATGAGAGGTTGTGGAAAAATTTCTGAGAAAGTATGAAGGAGTTATGCTCAGTCAAAGTTCAGTTGACTTTTCACTGAAAAACCCTAATTTGGAAAGTTTGACTTTTGAGCAAATCTTGAGTTTTCTTGATGAATCATGATCAACCCTTGATCAAATGATGAATGTAACTTCAAAATAAAGATGTTGACCAAAAATCATGAAGTTTGACTATATGTTGACCACAGTTGACTTTTTGTCCAATACAACTGATTTTCAACCATCTGAGCAATTGTCTGAGGCAACTTGACTTGTGAGGCTTGAAATTTGACATGGAGAATCTTTGAAGCATATGAGGAGGCATGATGACCATTGGAGATGTTGGAAATCCATCTGGACATGAGAATTGTCAAACCCTAGTTTGAGTTGATTGTCTAGGAGAGGGTTTGTCAGATCAACCCTTGAGGAATCCTTTAGCATGGATGTATGAAATGTCCTGAGAAGTAGGAGGGAAAATTTTGGGGTATGACAACCGCTAAGAAGGAGAAAACAGAGGAGAAAAGTTCTCAACTACCTAATTTCCAAGCGCGCCTTCACTTCTATAAATAGGCTTGCCACACTTCAATTTTCGGACGGCTTTTCTTCTGCATTTCTTTAGTGTTACTCTACTAAAATTATTTTTGGTTTAGTTTATTTTACTGTTTCGGTTAATATAATTTAGCATCTACTTTCTTTTCTCGTAGCAATTTCCACATCGGGGATTGCTGCGAACCTTTGCCAATTCTAACCTTACGTTAGAATTGCGCCCTTTTAATTTCTTTCATCGCATTTGATTTTCGGAGCAACGAAGGGCATATCTCACCGACTTGTGGCAGACACCCAAGCTTTCCTAATATTCCGCCTTTTATTTTCAAGTTTATTTTAATTGTTTAATTTATTTATTGGCTTATTTTAATCGTTTATTTATTTTATGCCTGAATTGTTTGAAATACATGTGTCATCTGAATTGTCTGATATTATTTATTACTGTTGTGCTATAACTGAATCGTATAAAATGCTAGGCTAAGTTTAGTTATCGGTATGTAAGGTCATATAGCTAACGGGTTTTAGAAACGCCATTCGATTTATTCTGTTTTAAAAAGATTAAATTTTTGGGTTCAATTACTAGTTCTTAATGCAACTATTTTATTACGAGAGTAAAATACATATTAGAATTTAGGATCAATAAAGAGAGAGTTTGAGATAATAACTGGACATTAGTAATTGTGCATCAACTTAAAATACAGCGAGAGCGCTTTTAAGTTGATTAGGTTTAATTTATTTTCAAAAACTATTTTTAAACTCTAATTTAAACAGCGAGAGCACTCACTTAGCTTGTATTATAGGATCTGAATCAGTAAACACGAGAGTGTGAGAAGAGGGTTTTTAAATAAATATTTCCTACTGAAAATGTTTTGGTAATAGGAATTTAAGTCAGTGAGTTGCTAAATTCCTGACGTCTGACCTTTACATACTGATACTCTCCCTCTGTATCTAAACTAGATTACAATCAGTTAGGTTCCCTAAGACCCCAATTATTTACATTATTAGCCTTATATTTACGTAGTAACCTTAGATAACGGTAGGTCGACATTTAGTCCCTTGGGATTTGATAACCTTTAAAGTTACACGTGATAGGACTGTATACTTGCGGTCCAGATTCTTTAAGACATACAAAGTCGCGATCAGCAGCAACTTTCAGACTATTCAACACGGAGTACACCATGAACCAAGAGACTCTGAGTCAGATACTCCACTTTAACCATGGTGAAGGGGCGGAATATAGAATTCCGCCTGATGAAGATTGGACGGCAAGATCGTTCATAATTTTGGAGCGTTTAACTGGTAGTCATGTTAACGATTGGGCTGAGCTTTTATCCACCCACATCCATAACCCGTGCATCCGCTATTTCCACCGTTTTCTAGCCAATATAGTGTTCGGGCGAGCAAACAACACAAGGTGAACGCCAGGGAAATGTATTTTCTGCACTGCACCTTTACTCTCGATCTTAGTATAAATGTTGCTCTGTTCCTTCTCAACCACATCCAGTCGCTTTTATCGAGAAACACCAACACATCACCTTTCTGTATAAGGGGTATAGTCACCGTTATTGCCCAATATATGAATTTGCAAGATAGTTTGGATCAACTACATTATTGGCAAGCTGAGTTTCTGGATATTGATTACTTCCAATCTGGTTATATTGTCAAAGCAAGAAGGGACGGAAGGTACAACCTGATGGTGCAGCATATGGTCGTTCCAGGCATTATTCTTCTAAATCTGAATATAACAAGAATTGACATCGCTGCAAATTAGATTTATGATCTTCAAGCACCAGCCCCTGGAACGAATGTGCAGAGTAATCAAGCAGGAGTAAGTAATGTAATACCAGAAGTGAATCAACAACCACCCCAACTAGATGTCCTGCCACAACAAGAACAAGCAGGAAATGATCCTCAGCCATCCACCATTGAAGCAATCTATGCATCGCTTTTACTTCAAGATCAGCGTCAACAAGAACTGATGCAGATGATGCAAGAGCTGTAGCACGATCAATGCGACACTTCCTATTGGAACCATCGCGACATTTCAGACCTGGCTGATGAAATGCGCTACTTCTCATTCCGTGTTGAGGGCGTGCATGCTTATGTTTACAACATTTGTGAGGAACCTCCTACACCCAAAAGAGGTGGAGTGAGGACATGCGGTGGAGGAAGGGCACGAGGTGAAGCATCGAGTAACGAAAACATCAGAGACAACGATGAGGAGTGATTCGTGTTTTCTTGTTTCCTTGTATTTTTATTTTCTTAAGTTTCCTGTTAGTTGTCTTTTCTCACTTTCTTTGTCGCATTGGGGACAATGCTCCGTTTAAGTGTAGGGGAGAAAACCTTTGTTTTCAATTTCCTAGTAAGTCATATTTGAATTTCCGTTATTTCCCTTTCCATTCAATAAAAAAAACTCTTGTTAAATTGATTTCAATCGAGCAATCATTTCCGTAAGTTATTCGTACTTCCATACTTTTCTTGAACCATAACAAAATTTTTAATTTTTATTCAATATTTTAGCTTGGTACATTCGAAAAGTATATGGGTTGCTCACAATCAGGCTACATTAGAATTTTTGAAAAAGATTCGACAAAAATAATATCGCCTTGACACCTAAACCTTCCAAATTATGTGAGATAAGTTTGAGTACGTATGATACCGAAACCTTATGTTTTAGATCAACCCCGAGTAGTTTATACTAGCAGTCGGCACCGTCTTATCCACAAACTACGTAGGGAGCCGATGAATATAAGTGATTGGTCTTAATCAGAAATTTTTTATGCATAATGATATAATATGAAATGCGCTAATTAAGTTAGGTGATCCTCACCAGGTCATTTAATCCAATAGTTGCAGAACCTACAAAAACTAATGTAACAACCAGTTGTAAGCCTGTTCAGTGGTATTTGGTGCTGAACTTGGTAGGGAGAACTAAGGTTCGATCTCCTGAGACTTATAATTTGGGAAAGAAAAGGGTTACCAACCTGTGTACCAGAACCCCGTGCAAAAATGACCAAAATCACTAACCGGCTACTCTATTATGTGCGTGCGAAAGATAAAGGGCTTAATGTGATTGCACTAGAATGAAAGTGGTTGATTTCGAACGAAAAGAATTACGTTGAGCTATGATAGCATGATTTGGACTGGTTTGCATAGGGTGGAGGATTTTGACCATGCTCTATGGTTTCGTGTTGTTTCTATATCATTAGTGTCAGAACCTAGTTCCATCTTTCTAATGTAACGCCCCTCAACCATGTACGATTCGAGTCGTGTCGTGCGATTGTGTCGGAGACTTTGCGTTAAACCATTTTTACTCTATTATTTGCTTGAGGAAAAGCAAAGGTTCAAGTGTAGGGGAGTTTGATAACCCAAAAATCTATTGAATATTTGGATCAATTTACATGAATTTCATTTGCATTTTAATTAATTAAATTACTCTTTATTCGTATTAGGCCGGTATTTTTTATGTTTTAAGGAATTTGATATTTACAAGGCATGTGCGAAGAAAGTCGAGAAAAGTCAAGCAAAACGTACTTAAAATCCACAAAAGAAGAGCAATTATGCAATTGTGGGGTGTATGGTAAAATAGGGTGCATTACAAGTAAAAAGCTTTGGAAAACAAAGAATTAAGAAGGGCAATCTTAGCCTATTTCCAACGCACGCAACAAGCTTAACCCAGGAGCCCACGCAAGGGTAACGATCGTTACACCTTTCCACGTGTGCCCTAACGGTCGCGATGACTTAGGAAGCGAACTCCAAGCCTTGTGATGACCATCACACTCAACCAACTGTCCATAGCGATCTCTACTGAGGTGAATTCGGAGGAGTAAAATCCTCAACGTCCTATTTGTTTCAAACGACCTCCAAGTCTATAAATAAGGCCTCAATCCTCATTTTTTCACACGCTTTATTTTTCACTTACCTTATTGTTACTCTGCAGATTTTTTTTAGTACCATTTATTTTCGGTTTTATTTTACTGATTCCGGTTTAGGTTATTTAGTAGTTTATGCTTCTATTTTCTCATAGCAATTTCCATATCGGGGATTGCTGCGAACCTTTGTTGATTCTAACCTTACGTTAGAATCGTGCTTTTTATTTTTCTTCATCGCATTTATTTTTCGGAGCAACAAAGGGAAAATCTCACCGACATGTGGGAGACACCTGAAGTTAGCCAAATATTCCACAAAATTATTTTCAGGTTTAATTTAATTGTTTTTATTTATTAATGCCAAAATTGTCTGAAATGCTTAGGTTATTTAAATTGTCAGATGTTATTTATTTTTGTTGCGCTATTAATGAATCATATAACATGCTAGGCTAAATTTATTTATCGGTATGTAAGGTCATATAGCCGACGAGGTTTAGCAACGCCATTTGATCTGTTCCTTTTAAAAGAATAATTTTCTAGTTTCAATTACAAGTTTTAAATATCAACTATTTTGTTACGAGAGTAAAATATAGATATAAGTTAGGATCAATAAAACGAGAGTTTGAGATAATAACTGGACAGTAGTATTTGTCCATCCACTTAAAATACAGCGAGAGCGCTTTTAAGTTGATTAGGTCTTATTTGCTTTCAAAAACTATTTTTAAACTCTAATTGATACAGCGAGAGCGCTCACTTAGGTTTGATTGTAGGATCTGAATCAATAAACACGAGAGTGTGAGAAAAGGGTTTTCAAACAAATATTTTCTACTAAAAACTATTTTAATAATCCGAGTGGAGTCAATGAGTTGCTAAATCCCTGAAGTCCGACGATTACATACCGATATTACCCATTGAATATAAACTAGATTATAATCAGTTAGGTTCCCTAACCCCTAAATCAATTACATTATTAGCCTTAGATTTACGTAGTAACCTAAGATAGAGATAGGTCGACATTTAGTCCATTGGGATTCGATAATATTTAAAGCTACACGTGATAGGATTGTATACTTGCGGTCTAGATTCTTTAAGATACACAAAGTCACGATCAACAACCCTATCGGCTTCTGATGTGCAACTTTCAATTTCTGACAAGTTAAACACGAATATACGAATCCAGCTATATCCTGTTTCAATACAGACCACCAAAATAACTCTTTTCAAAATCCCATACATCTTAGTATCTCCTGGATGAATACTCAAACCGCTCGTATGACCTTCTTCTAGAATCATCTTCTTTATCTCGGCATCGTCGGGAATACAAATTCTACCTCAGAACCTTAACACATCTTGTTTATCCACATTAAAGTCACTATCTTCCGATCAATCATTCCCAACCATCAAGTCTACCAACTTCACATCTAACTTTTGAGCCTCTTTGATTTTATCCAAGAAATCATTGTTAATCTTTAACATTCCCAACGTCACACTTTATGGTGTCACTTCACATACCAAACTCATGTCTTTAAATTGTTCGATCAGTTCCAATTCCCGAACCATCATAGCAGACATATGTAATGACTTCCTACTCAAAGCATTCTCTACAACATTAGCTTTACCAGGGTCGTAATTCAAGCCAAAGTCATTGTCCTTTAACAATTCTAACCACCTTCTTTGCCTCATATTCAATTCCTTCTAGTCAAATAAGTACTTCAAGCTTTTATGATCACTAAACACTTCAAATCGAGAACCATAGAGATAATGCCTCCAAATCTTCAACATAAAAACCACTTTAGCAAGTTCTAGATCATGAGTAAGGTAATTCCTTTCATGAGTCCTCAATTGTTTCGACGCATAAGCTACTACTTTATCATTCTGCATCAGTACACCACCTAGACCCAATTTAGAAGCATTATAATACACAACAAATGGTTCATCAGGCATAGGTAATATCAAAATCGTAGCCTTCGTCAATCTCTTCTCCAACTCGGCAAAATTGTCTTCACATTGAACGTCCCACACCAATGCATTTCTTTTACAAGTCAATTGAGTCAGCAGGAGTGCTAACTTAGAAAAACCTTCTATAAAACTTCGCTAATAACCATCCAAACCTAGGTAACTTCTAATCTCTGTAACTGTCTTCGAAGCTTCCCATTGCAACACTGCATCTACTTTGGAAGGATCCACAGCAATTCCATCACCTGAAATAACATGGCCAAGGAAACTAACCTCCGCTAACCAGAATTCACACTTCGATAGCTTTGTATACAAATTCTTCTCTTTCAATACTTGCAACACAATTCGCGAATGCTCAGCATTCTCCTCTTCAGATTTAGAATATATCAATATGTCATTAAAGAATACCACCACAAACTGATCCAGATAAGTATGGAAGATACGGTTCATATACTCCATAAACACTCCTGGTGTGTTAGTAACACCGAACGGCGTCACAAAATATTCATAATGTCCATACCGAGTTCTGAAAGTTGTTTTCTAAATATCCTCATCCTTCACTCGAATTTGGTGACAACCTGATCTCAAATAAATTTTGCTAAACATCTGTGCACCCACTAGTTGATCCATCAAGTCATCTATTCTCGGAAATGGATACTTGTTCTTGATTGTCACTTTATTCAGTTGTCGGTAATCAACACAAAGCCTCATACTACCATATTTCTTCTTTACCAATAACATTGGAGCTCCTCAAGGCGATACGCTTGGTCTCACAAATTTCTTCTCAAGTAAATCTTCCAACTATTTATTCAACTCGGCTAATTCCGCTGCTGACATCCTATACGGTGCCATAGAAATAGGTCTTGTACCAGGAACAAGATCAATAGAAAAATCCACTTCTCTCTCTGGCGGTACATCTGGAATATCATCTGGGAAAACTTCAGGAAATTCACATACTACTTGCAACTCATCAATCACCGCTTGATTCTCAATAGATAAGGATGCTAGTAATGAAAATATCAGGGCTCCATCCTCCATCAACTTCTTTAGTTGTTTATCAGATAAGAATTTTGCTTCCTCATCCTCTTCAAGAGTAGAAAACCTCATAGATTTGATGAAGCAGCTAATATGAACATTGTTATATTCTAACCAGTTCATACCTAGAATCACATCCAAACCGCTCAATGGAAAACAAACTAAAACCACAAGAAAGTCTCTGTCATAGATTGACAAAGTAAACTTCAAACATTCTAGAGAAGTAGTTACCGATCCCTTAATTGGAGTTTCGATAATCATTTCCCCAGACATAGACGATAATACTAGACTCAACTTTTTCACACAATTAGCAGAGATAAAACAATGAGTAGCACCAGTATCAATAATAGTAATTAAAGGAGTACCATTAATGAAACATATACCTCGGGTCAAACGATCTTCACTGGATGTTTGACTCCCTGCCAAAGCGAACACCTTTCCACCAATCAGAGCTTGTCTCGGTTTCTGACACTGAGTGTTGATGTGTCCCCTTCACCATAATTGAAGAAGATTACTCCTTTATGTTGACATTCAGCTATCCCATGTCCAGTCTTCCCGCAACGGTAACATTTCTTCACTTCAGTCTTACATTCAACGATTCGGTGTCCTGACTCGCCACATTTGAAACATCACACAGAGGTAGGAGCACCTCTTCCACCTAGCTTCTTACCATCATAAGATCTCTGCTTACCCTTATAAGTTGGAACATTGTAAGGCTTCCCACAATTCTGTTGTTTCTTCTCTCTCTTATCAGACATAATCTTGTCGTGAGCCTTATTGTTTTCTTCAAAGATCCTACAACTGTTCACCAAATCTAAAAACCTTCGGATTCGCTGATACCAAATAGCCTTCTTGATTTCAGAGCGCAACCCATTTTCAAACTTTATGCACTTTGAGAACTCAGTCGTCACCTTGCTGTAGTGAGGTTAGAACTTGGCCAACTCCACGAAAATAGTTGCATACTCAGCACTGACATGTATCCTTACTTCAATTCCAGGAAATCAATTTCTTTCTTCATGTGAACATCTTCAGGATAATACTTGGTCAGAAATTCCTACAGAACATATTCCAAGTGACAGCCTCACCTACGCCACCCAACCTTTGACGAGTTTCAACCCACTAGTCATCATATTCTCCTGTCAGCTGATGTGTACCAAAACGCACCTTCTACGTATCTGTACAGTCTATGACTCTGAAGATTCTCTCAATCTCCTTCAGCCAACTCTGCGCTTCGTCCGAATCATGCTTACCCTTGAACGCAGGCGGATCTTTCCTCTAAAATGTTTCCAAAACACGAGTTCCATCATTACCACCAGCAATAGGTTGATGTTGCATCACCTGAGCCATTGCCTGCAAGGTAGCAACAATCGCAACATTGCTTCTTTCAGCTACCATCATTCTCTTCAACAACAAAACATTAAACAATGGTTAGAAGAGACACAATAACAATATTCCACTTTTATACTAAAGACTCAACAACCTAGCCGTACGGACGAGACTGCTCTGATACCAATTGTAACACCCTAAATTCTCCAGCGAATAATAATAATAAAATCAGAGTAATATTTTCTTTCGCAACGCATTTAGGATGTCACATCTTCAAAATCATAATAGCTCATTCAAATAGATATATAACACATCTTGTAATAAACATAATATAGTCTCAATTAAAAACAACTTTATTAAAACTGCTGAAAATAATTCAAATTCAATAAAACAACTTCAACTCAATATTTTGGAGTGTAAAATACTCCATCAGGAATCATCAACAGAAAACAAAATGAAATAAAGTAAACAAGTGTTTATCCCCAACCCAAGTGTTATGTATTTGAGCATAACGCCGACTCTAAATAAAAGGAAGAGCAACCTCTTCAAATCTCACAACTTGAACTACTCTTGATTATTTCCACGTTACCCATGTAGAGGCAGCATTCAAACAGAAGGGGTGAGATATCACAACAATATAAAGATACGAAATTATCAAGCAAAATTATCATTGTTCAACTACTATTCCATGACCACATAATTGGACTCAAGGCTTATCAATAATCAAATATACAACATACATTTATCAACAAAATATGCAATGAGACTCAACATTGACATTTATACATGTGGTACCGAGATCACCACCAAATCCACTACATCTAGGATCGGTTTCACCATTTCATGAACAAATTATTTCACCTAACTACTAGTCCACTCCATCTAGGATTAGAGCCACCAACAAAACGAAATAAACGTATTCACCTCGCTCGCATCCACTCCATCTAGGATTGGAGCCAACAACAACAATAACAACAACAATGTGATATGAATGCATGAGACATAACCATGCAATTCAACAATATTGTCGCACCCCAAAATTTACCCGCTTAATTTAGGCCTACGTTTCATTAAATATTCGTGTACTGTGGTTGAACTGAGGTTTTCTCGACTTTCGTATTTCCTCTAAGCTGCAGAATTTGGGTTGTGTTGTCAATTAGTCTAAGATGGCTCCCGTATTCTCTCGCGCCGCCGTTTACTCAACTATCAAGGATTTCTATGACTCGAGACGTATTAATTGTTTCATCAGAGGAGCCACAATTGCAAGAACTTCAAATTCTTGAAGCATTATCAAGATGACGATTATCTTAGTGCATGCTTGCTCATTAGTCAAGTTTTTATGAGAATTGTCATTAGAAAGGTTTTTATCGGGTTTCCACGATAAAGTGAGTTTTTTTTGGGCTATTTGTTGGGCCATTCATCTTGAGGATAGTTACGGGAGTATATTATGCAAGAACTATTGAGAATATTTTTTGCTGTTATTATGGGCTTACAATTAAAGGTTATCATTTGGTCATAAAGACGGTTGATTTGCAGCAAGGGCTATTAGAAGGAAGTTAGTTTGACATTTCTTTTCTACTTGGAAGTTAGTTTGACTTTATTTCTAAAATCTACAAGTTCTATATTATTTCAAGACATTCAAGTGTAAATTCCTTCTAGTTTCGCTTAGAATTTCAAAGCATGAATCCTTTCATACAAGAGTGAATATGGGATAATTTCACTTGTTTCATGGAATTTCATTTAAGAGGTAATGTGTTCTTAAAAATACCATGGCGAGAAATTTAAAGTGCAAGGGAAATATCATTCATTCAATTTCCAAATTCATTCAAATTTTTCATTCAAGATTCAACAAGTTTACAAGGAGACGTTTACATACTTTCTCTAAAGTAGATACAAGCATTCTATTTCCGATAATTACAAGTCCTAAAGCTATTATCAACATTGGCACAAATTGAATTTTCAACTTTCATTCATTTATGTTCTATGTCATGAAGATTACAAAAAAATTGTTACAAGTTTGCTTTTAGTTTACAATGTTCTACAAAGTCCTAAATCCTAAAAACTACATTCTAGCAGTGTCTTCAAATCGTCACCATCTTCTTTTCAAGCTCTCCTATTTTTGCTCTATCCGTGTTCTTCAAACGTCACCATCTTCTCTTCAAGCTTGCCAATTCTCGTTACATGAAACAAAGAAAAGAACATAAATTAGAAGTTACAAAACATGAACGAATTACAAGAAAGTTATCGAGAGAATTATTCTTTTTTGTCAAGACTCATCATTAGGCGTTTGGCGGGAATCAGGTTTTGTTGCTAAACCTCAGAATCTTGCTTAAAGATTAATCATCGGCGAAAAACAGCTTGTTTGCAAATCGCGAGCTAACTCGGTTCACAAACAAGCATAAATCGAGGCAAATAGTTCCCACAGGCAGCATATATCAAGGCAACATTTTAAATCCCAACAACCAGCAAGCATAAATCGAGGCAAATAGTTCCCAGAGGCAGCATAAATTAATCCAACAGTTTAAATCCCAAAAGTCAACATAATAATGAGATTCAAGGTTATCGGCAGAGGCGGTTGAGAAATCGAGAAAAAGCAGGCGGCACAACATGGTCCAAAGATGGTGATTAGCCACCAATGCAAGCAATAGACTCAAAAAAAAGAATCATTACAGCATGGCTATTAACCACAAAACACAAGAAACTGGGACAGAAAGATGAGAGAGCAGAGAAGACAAAGTATAATATCTGTTCAAGATATAAAACACTACCAGAAAAACTCTCAAGATAATTCAACACCAACACAAAAGACCAACACAGAAAAAAGAAGAAAGAGGAACTTTGTTTTCAAAACCAGAGAAAAGCCAAATCGTGTAGTATCTGTTCCTAACCACAACAACCCAAAGCCAAATCGTGTAGTATCTGTTCCTAACCAGAAAAAAACCAGCATCCATCGAAACACAAACTAACACAGCCAAAATCCCAGAAAACGTAAACAGCAAAGACAAACCAAGCAAGCCTAATCATCATTTTCCTACGCCAAACACCTTCAGATTATCTATTTTTTCAGAAATCATAGTTCTGTATCGAGAAAGAAGAAGAGGATTAGAAAGGTAATATCGGGTTTCGACGAAGAGGTTGCGAACAACGTCACCATCCTTCTCCTTCACTCCTCTCATTTTCGCATTGCATCACGTCGCTGTCACCGATTAGGAAGCTAGGGTTTCTTTCCCCCATTTCCATTTACAACCTGTAACAGAAACACAACGCAAAGTAAACATTTCCAGAAATCGAAACATGCTACAGAGATAGAGAGAGAGACGAAATCGCTGCAAATCGCAAGCCAGTGAGTTCGAGAGAGACAAATTTCGGTGAGATTGAGAGAGATGAGCGACGGTGAGAGAGAGAAACAGAGAGACGATCGCGGCCAAACGAGAGAGAAACAAAGAGACGACCGCGAGCCACCATGAGGGAACGGTGAGGAATCGCAGTGAGAGAGAGACCAATGAGGGTTTTGTGAGGAACGAGAGATGGAGAGGACAATGAGTGTGTGAGAGAATGAGGAGTGGGTTTTGTTTTTTGCCCAAATTTTATTTTCTTATTTAATTATTTTCTAAAAATACAAAACAAATTTATTTTTTTCTTTTTATTGTATGTTAAATCTGGTGGTGACAAGTGTCACCACCTTGTTTTTTATATAATAGAATAAAAATCTGTTTTTTTATTTTTATTTTTGTTATTCTTAAATAATTCTACTTTAAAAAAAATGTTAGTATTGAATAAAAATATGTGGTGTAATATTGCTATTCTTGGGCCGGTGGAGTATTTATTTCGAAGAAGAAAGATCCGACGCACTGCATCGCAACATCTGACAATTTTTAAGTAATCAAGTTCGGATGGATTTCTTTTCACACCCGTAATCCAATGCTATTTATGAATTTTTATCTATTTCAATTAATTTATTTTGTGCAAATAATATTTCGTTGCGATGTACTAAATAATTATTGGATCTGATAGTTTGTGTTTGATGATTTATCGATTAAACTATTAGCCGATTTTTCATCAAACAGAAAAAATCATCTCTAATAATTATTTAAATTTCCGATTGTATTGTATAGTATTTTGTCTGTTTATTTACTCATTCAGTATTTATTCACCAATGTACACTTTGCACACAGTTAAAATTAAAATCAATTTGATTTCATCCTGATTGGCTCATATGCCGATTTCTTAAAGGGTCTCATGGTTGGGGATGGGCATGGCCATCCTCACGAGGTTGATTAAAGCCCTTGTTGCTTTAATCAATCATAACCCGAAATAACATTGGTCTATATACCAATTTTCCATGCACCAGGGTCTCATGGTTGGGGATAGGAGCACCTATCCTCACGAGGTTAATTAAGTCCATATACTTGATTAATCATAACCCGCTTCCATTCCATCTCAGCACGCGTATCAGAATGCTTTCATAATTAAAGTTTCAAACCTCGATCCAACGTCGAGTGCATTTTCGAAAACCTTTTTCATAATAAAGTACAAGTTTTTTTAGTCGTCGGACGCTAGACTAATTGCTAAAAGACTTGTCACCAAATAAACTTTCAGTCTGTAAGTCATTGGATGCTAGACCAGTTGCTTAAAGACTTCTAAATAACGTGAAACTCGTTTCACTTCACTTTTTCTCAAGAAAACTTTTTTGGGTGATAGACGACTCGTGCGAGCATTAGTTTCTCGGGTTTCTAGTATTTGAATCGTGAGACGTTAGCCTCATTGTTCGGTACTTTTTCATCCACTTAAAAACAACCCAACTCACTCAAATCCTTTTTCGCTCATATGCGATCATCAAACTCTTTTCCGATAAAGAGAGTGCAATAGCCATTTCAAAACGCGAACGTGGACTTAAAGATTTTCAAACAAACTAAACAAGTCCAAGTTCAAGCATTTGAAATGTCTAATGCACGATTTTTCTTATAAAATCAATACAACAAACTTAAAACCTTTTTGAGAGGAACTACGGAGTTTTGACTTTCCCATTGCACAAGGGAATACGTAGGCACACGGTTCTGAAACCGTGCCAAACTCAAAATCATAATAAACAAATTCTGTTTCTTTTGGTATTCATGACTTAGCAATAAACACACACACAAACGTGTAGAATTAAATGGGTCTCATCGAGTACGATGGATGTAAGGGGTGCTAATACCTTCCCCTTACATAACCGACTCCCGATTCCACTTTTTGGTCACGTAGACCGCCTTATCCGCTTGTTTGGGGTTTTATCTATATTTTCCCGTTCTTTTTAGAACGAATAAAATTAGGTGGCGATTTCACTAGTTTTCAAGAATTAAAAGATTTTTGAAAATCGAGTTGCTTCAAATATAATTCATTGATTTTCAATCATTATCAATGCCTTTTCATTTCTAGCCACCTGCTGTAAACCAACAACAACAACACGTCGCAACACAGTCACCAATTTCCACACAATTCACATACAACATATAATCAAAATTCACACAAAAGGATATAGTTGCAGAAAATACTTAGATACTGTTTTGGAAATTAAATTTTCAGAATAGATCATGGTTTTATCTTTCCAATGGTTTGTACGGCGCGTCAAACGAACACCCGAGCACAAAGATATGAATTTTCAAAATTAGAAACATTTTAGTTCAACATAGACAGGAAATCGGTTTCCTTAAAACTAGAAACCAGTTTCTGCAGATTTTCTTAGAATTTTCAGCAAAATCTTCAAAGAGTAAACCAGTTTCTCAAAAATCAGTAACTGGTTTCTTCTTTGACGGAAATCTTTGTATTTTGCAAATTTAGCAGCGGAAATCGGTTTCTCTAACACTAGTAACCGATTTCTGCTACAGAAAACAGAATTTTCTGCTACTTTTCCAGCTGGGATTTTCAAACCCTTCTACCCCAAATCACATAATAAACCAGCAAATTATTTTACACGAAATTACACAACATACATACAGCAATTCACAATATTTATCGCACTCAATTAATCAATAAAACAATAATTTCAACATAATTTCATCATTGGATTCCACACACATAAACCAATCAATTCATGAACGCGCACACAACAACAATCATACAATCAAACCCCATATACCTATGATTATACTATCCCTTAGAGAGTTGGAACCCCACTCTTATCTTAGGATTGATGGTCACTCTAAACTTCCAACAATGGTGTTACTTCTTGCTCTAATTCTTGTTGCTTCTCCTCTTCCTCTTCTACTTTGCCTTATTTTCATGATGTAACTAATGACAACCCTAAACTCTAATTTCACCTTATAGCCATTTTTGCCCTTAGGACCCTTTTATTATTTTCCCTTTTCTATCCTCGCTTATGTTACCAATATTACCACCTTTCCCTTGTCATACTTCTACTAAACCATTTATTTTAATTAATTAAATAAAATTAGGTAAATTAGTAACAAACTTCTATTTTACTAATAATTCTATTAATTATTTCTAAACTTAATCATTTATTATTAAATTAATAAATCTAAAACAATTCACTACACTCCTTAAATTCGACGTTACCCCCACACATAGCAATGTCAAAACACAGAATTTATCAGATAATTTCTAACTACAAAATCAAATAATTAAATTAATAATCGGGGCGTTACACCAAGCGTGTCCAATCCTTGACTGAATTCGCTGCAAGTGTTGTGAACCAAGTGAAAGCATTTTTTGTTAAAGAACTAGGGAAATATTTTACTCTTAAATTTTCATTATTGGTTATATCCCCAGCCTCTATATGGTACCTGGTTATATGTTTGACAGTTGATTTGTTGGTATCTCCATAGGATTTTATGAACTTTGGGACTTTTCAACCCCTGGGCAATTCAGTTTGCATGATATATTCTGACAAAAGGAGTGTGTAATTTGGCCTTCGAAGGCCAACGTTTACCCCATTTCGTGCCATGATTCTTTCTACCATAGCAACCAGATTGTCATTTCCCACCATCTCGTAACGTCGAAACCCTTGAAGGACTTCTTTAGCATGTTGGTTTCGATTTACCATTACAACTCTTCTTGGTTCTTCCCTAGGGATTGCTTGTTGAACTATAGGTTGTTTGACACGCAAATCTTGGTTGATTTTATCATTGTTTTGCCCAATTGGTTAGGCTTTGTTAATTGTAGGTATCGTTGTTTACAGGTTGGTTGGTCTGTGGGACTCGCAAGACTGCTCCTTATATGTCTGAGTGGGTGATGCGTCAGTTCGGATTTATCCAAACCATCCCTCGGGATCCTGTTGTATGTGCTCCTCCGACAGTTAAAAGGAGGGACATGGATGCGTGTTTTATGATTTTGAGAATCATCTTGTACCTGATGAGGTCAGGAGTATCGTGGCTCCAGACGACTGGAGTTACGAGTACGGTTGCATGATATGATCTTCAGGGTGTCCAATCCATACATGACAGAGGATGCTCCAGAGAACCCGCCAAGGCTAGTTCATCAAGATATCCTAGAGGAGGAGCAGGCGAGGAGGGATCATGCTCATGACGTGCTGCCTAGGTGCCTCCCTATCATGGAGCTTGTGCGGGATGACATTGACAGAGGGCTATTTCCTGAAGGATCCAATGTCAGAGGAGTTTCGGAGGCCATCATGGTGGAGGCTCAGGGTGCCCTGTCATACAGGAGGTAGTGGAGGGACGCCTCGAGGGTGACAGGTCAGCTTATCATCCGCCATACCCAGTAGTTTAGGTTGATCATCCACTTGTATTTTGATTTTAGTTTTTTGATTTTGTATTGTATCGAATTTGTATTTTGGATAGCATTATATTGAAATGCATTTTGGATAATATTTTTGGTCTTTTGTTCAATTTATAATTTGTATAATGTGCTAAATTTCTAATTGTATAATTTTTCCAACTATTAGTTTTGTTCAAGTTTCTGCTAACTGTCATGCTCAGAACCGGAACTATACCTTCGGTATGGAATCAGAACCATACTTTCGGTATGGAACCAGAACTATACTTCCGATTTTAATACAAATATTTTAGAAAATGGTGCGTACCAGAAGTATACTTCCGGTTTTAGAGGGGCATTTTGGAAAATGCATAGGATATAATTTCACCCCATAGGGTGGATTAAGAAATTCTTTAAATTTACATCATTTTAACAATTCTCCATATTTTTTATCCAAACAATAGAATTTGATCAAATCATTTTAAATTCCCTTAAAAAATTATTTTCCCTCATTAAAATGCTTCATCCAAACACACTCTAAGAGTATTCTAGAAAACATAATTATATAAAATAATTTCTAATACATTAAAATACTAATAAAACTCATTTAACTAATAATAAATTATTCTATTAAGCTTCTTATCATTTATTCATGGCTTCTCAATTATTTTCATAATCGATTGCTCAAAACATATTTTTTTTGAAAATATTTTGGATGATCTAAAACTTGTATAAATATCGAGTCTCTCATCTCATCTAATTTAAAAAACACACCACACTAAATGGAATACATATTTTTATTTTGTATTTGTGTATTTCAATGACACAAAATTCCTCATCAATAAGGTCACCGAGGATATATCTTTCGTTGATCTGAAATTTAAATTGAAAAATCTCTTGCGATATCTAAATAATTGAAGAGTAGTCAAATTCGAATATTGTTCTCCTTTGATTGACGATGAAGGGAAGATATAATTCAACAAGTAGAAGATAGAAGATAATTTAAAGATTATATGGGATATATTTAACTGTTATGAAACAAATGATTTAACTGTTATGAAACAAATGATCTAGTTGAAATGGATGCGACAATGGTAAGATCGGTCGGTCGAAAAGACGAGATTTTGATTGATTAAAACGAAATGAAAAGACAATTATTTCTGATTTGATAAAACATGATTTATTAGAGATTTGTCTAAATGCTAAAATGTATAATTGCATTTGGAAATACATTTTAAGAATTTAGAGATACTAATAATTTTTCACTAAAGTGTGCTAGTACCATAAATAGATTTATATTATGTTTTTATATTAGGCTTAATTCATTTTTACATAACTTACATGTAAAGCAAAAAATATTTCTTAACGATAAAACTTACTAGAGGTAATTTCTAAAATAATCTCATCTAATTGTATACATAAATAAATGGTAAATATATCAAAAGAAACATGTGGGATGATTTATAGAAGCCACCTTTGATGCATGTTGCAACAAAAAGTGTTATTATTTTTCCAATTAATAATTTTTTTTCTTTTATTAAGAGGTCAAGAAAAGAGAAAATAAATAAAGAGGGACATGCTCTTGTCAATATTATAAACAACAAAAATATCTTTTTAGTGAATAATATATGTATTTAATATATAATAGTTAATAATGACAGAATATATTAATTATTCAATCAACTAAAAAATATTTTTATTGCTTCTAATATGACCGGAGGTGTAGGTGCCTTGCTCTGATTTCAAGAAAAATGTCAAACTAAAAATAAATATTTAAACAGAAAAATGAATCTGAACATCTATGAATGCAGTTTAGTGTATAACAATTCTTCAATCAGCCATGGACTTTTGACATACAAAATTCATCAAAATACTTCCATGGATGATGACCAGTCAATGAAAACTTTCAAATGAATAAAAAAAAAATTAAAAAAAAAGCATCCATGCCTATAATAATGGCAAAAGATAGAAACAAAAACTACACCACCATGAATTTGTTTCAATCATTTGGATGCCTTGTGGCCTGGTGATTTGGCCTGGCTAGCCGTCGAAGACATAATACGCAACCGACTCGCTATTTCTGTGAAAGATGGCCTAGCTGGAGGATTTGGTGCCCAGCATTGCTCCATCAGTGTCCTCCACTCAAGATCACAATAATTCGGGATTGTTGGTCTTAGTGTATTGTTAACAATTCCACCTGCATAAACATATAGTCGGCAAAGAAAATGGTTAGCTCAAATGGCCAATGAGATTCGGTTAAATTCGAATTGATCGGGAGCATAAGAAAATGATTGTACCTATGATTGCACCATAGTGCATGTTGGCATATGGCTCTTCACCGGTAAGAATCTCCCATAGTACTATGCCAAAGGAGAACACATCAACCTATACAAATCGAAATTCAATATCAAAACCCAAAGCATATTTATGGCAAATAAAGTAATTAGTTTAGCGTGTATTCAAGATCGAGTGCTAGATCGTAAGATCTTATATGCTAAGGGTGCCTGAGAGTGCTACAATCAATCGTAAGACCTTTATGTTCTAAGGGTGCCTGAGAGTGCTACAATCAAAGAAAGATCGTTTTCATCACTGGCGTTGTCAAGATTGAGCTTCAAAACTGTTGTGAAAAATGGTAATTTCACAAGCCAACTGATCCTACTATCTTACATGTTGTGCTAACGATCCGAGTTTTACGATCTTTCACAAGCCAACCGATCCTACTTAAGATGTCATGCTTGACTACATTGGTTTAGACAATTCAAAATTCTACCTTTTCTGAGACCTTGCTACTGCTACCATTCAGCAGCTCCGGTGCCATCCACGGTAGAGTTCCCCGCACCCCACCGGAAACTAAGGTATTTCGTTTAATTTTCGACAAACCAAAATCTCCAACCTGAAAGAAAAAAAAACATATTTCTCAGTCTTGTCAGCATTTCCACTAAATGAACAACATTTTAAAAGATCTCAGCTTAGGTACCTTGCATATTGGCCGTAATGGATCTTTTAAGTTTACAAGTAAATTATCACATTTTAAGTCAAAATGCACAATGTTTTTTGAATGCAAATACTCCATTCCAAAAGCTGCATCCATTGCAATTATCAGTCTCTTGCGACGATCGAGTTGCCTGCAACGAAAAATCATGCCACGATTCATGGAGTCAAATTCGTTCGTTAAACATGATGAGCGGTTCATCATCGTACACTCTATGACTCTTATTCAATATGCATTACCTATCCTTTCGAAGCAATACATGCCTAAGAGAACCATCAACCATATACTCCGTAACAGTTGCCATTGTTCCTCCCGGTCCATCCTGCACCACACCATAAAATGCTACCACATTCGGATGATGAAGCTTGGAAAGAATGTCAGCTTCCCGCCAGAACTCAATAGTCTGAAAAAGAAGCAGATATGATTTCATTTCACATCTCTTAAAGATTATCGTTATTATTGAAGCACTTTCAAGAAAATGCGATGCGATACGAATCTCTTTACCAGTCTCTCTTGCTCAGACGACCGGCCGGTGAAGCAGGTTTTCTTTATTCTCTTAATGGCAACATCTGTTCCTCGCCATTTTCCATGATATACAGTTCCGAAGGTGCCAGAACCTAGTTCCTTCAGCTCTTCAAGATCCTCATTCATTATGACCTACAATTCACAACATCATATCTAAATTGTTTGAAATGCAACATTAGCTCAAAAGAAAACAGATGCGAAAAACGCAAACAAAGAACACACGAGATTTTATCAGAGATTTCGACCAATTGTGTTTATGTCTCCAATTCGCACAGAAGAAATATTGCACAAGAAAAAATGAACATTTTACCTGCAATGTATTCATATCAAATTCTTCTAAAGAAGGATCGAGAGGAGGTAGACTGCTATTTTTCTTTTCAAACTTCTCAACCTAAGTTATAGCGATAAGAAATTACGTCAGCAAGCATATATGAATATTTGTAAGATTATCGATTAAGAAAATACTAAAATAGTACCTCATAGTGTGACTCTTGTGCTCTTAGGTTGTCCAACATAGCATCAAATTGCATACTTTCAGTGTCATTAATTTGAGACGGATCATAATTTGTTTTCAGACCGGTAGTTTCGGTTCCGTTTTCTCCATGCAAGTCTTTCTGAATTTCATCGCCAAAATTGACATGGAATTCTGCACGGTTTCGAGGAACTTCATCAGTTGTTAAAGGTGTAACGTGTTGAGCTCTATTATCTCCAACTATAGCAGGTGAAAAACCAAGATGATCCTGGTCAATAAGAGATGCGTGTTCGTTATCAATCCCATCTTGCGCTAATTTTTGAAAATATGACCAACTTCTAGGTTCGTGATTCTCCATGTTTATGCTTAAACCCATTCCATCTGAAGCTAATGGATGCTGACTAGAGGAATCTTCTTCTAGTATTGCTTTGGAGAAGATATCGTTAAGCAACTCGCGGGGGAACCTATCATTAATATCAATAAGAATGTCACCTTGTGCTTGCGAATCAACTTTTGCAGTTGTGTTTGTGTTCAAAGGAACAGGTACTGCTTGATTGTTAAAATCGTCATTTGATTCTTTCACAGAGGTGTCACTCCAATCAACATCTGGAAGATTGGATGCTGGATCGTGATACTGAGTAGGGATATCTGATTTACCTTCAAGCGGAGATTTTTTATGGTTTTCTGTTTCCAACGTGACAGCATTGTCCTCATTTAAGATATCTTCAGTTCCTTTGCCATCTGCATGCAATGGCTTCGATGTGATGTTCAATTCCTCAACTAGATTAGACAGATTTCCGTCATGCAAGTTGTTTCCAGAGTCTATAGCTGAATCCTGTGAGGTGACCCCAGAAAGTAAATCTGAAACGTGAAACTGAGAATTGTGCGCATCATCCGACTTTGAGGACCGATTCAACGACTCCACTTGCTTCCTTGAAACTCTTTCTGAACAATAAGTTCTTTTAGGGAGAGGAGGGGGGTGAAGACAACTTAAGTCAACTGCATTGGACTGGGAATCAACATAAGGAGCACCAAATGCACTGCCGGAAGTAGAAGAAGCTTCATCGTAATCCTGCGGCTGGTTCGCTCTTGGAGGCAATGAATGCCCCTCTGGCGCAGTAACTACAGCTGATCCTTCCGAAAAATCATTTTGTGAGTAACCGTCAAACAGTTGGGAAGGAGTCGACGATAGTGTTTCTTGTTGAACTGAATTATCACCCATCATTCTTGTCAAAGATTCTGGTATTTCTGAATTTTGTACTTGTAATCCACTAGGTTGGTGACCTTCATTTAAAACCCCTTGTTGAATATTCGGCATATAAGGAATCATATTAATAGGAGTCTCTTCAATAAAAGGTTTATAAGAAGGATTAACAATGCCATGATGCATAAGATATTGACCATGACCATGACCATTTGGTTCACCGTGGTGCATCATTTGATCAGCGTAAAACAGTGGATACATTTCGTACGAATTAGAGGAAGTTGGTAGCCCTGGTTGAGAAAAATGTGTAGGCAATGATGAGTTGAAATTGTCCGTCACGGGTGTATTGTCCTGTCCGTCAACATTTTGCCCGCCCAATTCATTTATATCGTTTGCAGAATAGCTGAAACCGGCCATAGTTGAGTTTTTTCTCGACTCCAAGTCCATGCCATTAACAGCAATAACATACTGGTATCCGGAATCTTCGCCCATGGAGGTGAGACCAAACTGAGCATCCTCCAAGTCACTGATTGAGAATAAAAACATCCTAAGCTTTTGCGATCCTTCTCTATCTTCTAGATGATTACATTCTTCCATCATATTCTGTATATCCTCGTCGGATGACACAGATACCAAAGCATCAAGATCTTCCCCGGGAAGCTGATACTTAATTGTATGAACCTGGTTATATATTTGCAACGCTTTCTGAATGAGCTCATGATAAGATACGTCCTTTCTTAAACGGAGAATCCGTGTATGACCTCCTACATACCTTAGCTTTCCATCAGATGGTCGCGGCAATATTTTACCACCGAAGCTGCAAAGAAACTTCATCGTAGATGAGTTATAGTAACTCTCAGAAGAGCCATATCCTTGGACAAACTGCCTGTTGTCCTGATTCATTGAAGTTCTTGGTATCGACCGAATTGATCCATAGTTGCTTCTGTCTCCAAGAAACGACGTGTTCGTTCTATCAAACTCTTTAGGATATTTCTCCATCATTGATAGCATGGAAATGTCTGATCCAGTTTCAGATCCTGCGTGACTGATGCCTAAAATGCCTTTCAGTTCCATATACCCAGTGGTATAATTCGGATCACCAACATTTGAAAACACAGGCTTCCCGGGATTCGACCTATCTCTCATAAATTCAAGAGCGAATTCCTCACCTGTCTGTATCGAGAAATGATGTACAGGCTTAACTTCTGATGCATTGAGGTCATACGGTCTTCTACTCGAATAAACTTCATTCATATGGTCCTGCATTGTTGACTGTGATCCAGGCTGGTATTCATTTCTAGGATCCATTCTTTCCTATAAACGTTTTCTAGAATCTCGATTGTTGAATCACATCATGATTTTTCTTAGAAGAAGAATTCATTGAATGTTTGAGCCAAGTTCTAAACTTTTAGTAACTGACCAGTGAAGTCAATATATAGAAATTTGAAGCAGAATTGGAAATCTCGGACTCTCAAGAACTGTTGTACCTATAAAGAAACTTCTCTGCAAACAGAATGGAATGAAGACAACTTTTAGCAACAAATTCACATGTAATAAGATATTACATAAATGGAAACTAATATACTTGCTTTTATAAGTGCAGAAACAATAAATGTCAGCCACATTCAGATCAAATATAACAGTTCAGACAATAAACTGCAAGGCAAGACGTGAATGAATAGATGTATCAGATCATGCAAGCTTGATTGGGAACATGTCGGTAAGTTTTCAAATAAATTACACATCTACTCCTGCTACAGCTACTAAAATTTTGGAAACTTGTAAGCTTTTCACTCAATAGTTTAAACATGTGTTTGTTTCTATAGTGATAATAATTGAGTGAATGATCTATGTGTAGAGAGTAGAGACACATACATGTTAAAGTGAGTGAACAAACAATTTGAGAGTCAAATCAATTGTAGAGGCAAAAGCTTTAAATTAGAATCACTTCTACACGAGAACATCAAAACATGTTGGACTGGGATGATTTTATTGGGCCTAAAAAAGGATGGTCCATGATAAAGTGATTTGGACTAAGTGCAGTGACATTGGGAGAGCGAGCGCCCGGTTAGGCTTGATCGCCCAAATGGACTTGGGCCGAACTGGTATCGGCGACCCATTTTTCCTATCAAACTTGGCCCATCAGTAACGGTCTGAAGATATTAGTCAGAGGAGAAACTGTCTCCCCCATAAACACACATAGCAGCAGTCCACAACCCTTCCGTGGGTAAACTCTCAACACATCACAAACCCTAAACCTCAAACAACCCTACACAACTAGGAGTTATCCACTATACTTAAACAATTACACATGTCATAATCAATTTGAAGTATTGTATTATACAAACTATTTTAACCTCTCAAAGATCCTTAAACCAAACAAAACAAGCCAAATTCATTCAGGGGTAAATCAGGAAATTACAAACAATCATATGAATCACAACATTAGAACAAAAAACAAATCTAATAAAATAGAAACACCATCATCAGAAACAAAATCAAAACCCTCCATCCAGATTCCTAAACCCAAGATTCTCAATCTAGGGTTCCCCCTATTCTATCCCTACTTCACATCACATATAAAATAACAAAGATGATGACAAAATCTACAACCCAATGAAGAAAAAGTAACAAAAAATCAAAACTTTCACATACCCATTTCCTCTAACTTCAAAAAAGACGCACCTTTGATTCAACAACACATTTTTGTTGCATCCAAAACAAGAACTTACCCAAGTTGTGAATCGTGAATATTACTACGCAATGACGTGGGATTTACTTGAACAAGTTGTTGTAGTTGAAGTTTGTGCAGAAAAAGACGCTCCTTTCTTTTTCTGTGTAGTGGCACCAATTTGCACCCACCGTCCTTGTGGTATATGTAGGTGCCGAAAGTTATATTTTATTACTAGATTTAGTCAAACGAGAAAAATCCAATCTTACTCTTTAATTAGCAATAATGGGTGATGAAGTAACGGGTAATCCAATTGAACAAAATGAATTCATAGCTATAGATCTAGTATTTTTATTTGACTTTTCTTCTCCAGGTAATGATTTTCTCCCACGCTCTTAAAAAATTAAAAATATTTTTTTGTAAGTTAATTTATAAATTATTTTGTTGGATGAATTCGGAAGTTAACTTACGAATTCATCTTGTTTTTTTGGATATTGAATAAAATCTTCTTTTCTATAGATATAAATTCGTAAGTCAACTTAGGAATTCACCTTATTTCAAGTATTTCGTAGGTGTATTTATCAATTCGTCAAATATCCCAAATTTATTAGGATTAAAATATAATTTATATTTTACTATTTAATTAAAAAATTAATTATTAAATTTGTTGTTTAATTTTATATCATAAATTTACTTTAATAATTTTTAATTATAACTTTAAGTTATTTTTTATTAATAATAATTCAATTTAATTATATTGTTAAAAATATATTATATAATTAATGTATATCAAGTAAATCAAGACAAAAAAATCAATTGTATCTCTTCATATAGAAATTAATATCAATAGTATTAATATAATTTTTATTATAGGTCAAATTTGATATTAATATAGATTTTATGAATAGATTTTATTATTATAGGTCAAATATAAGTTAGACTTTAATGCATATATTTTTCTATTTTTTAATACGTGAAATCACATATATATATATATATATATATATATATATATATATGTAATGGAAATCACATGAAATAAAATATAATATTTTATTTTATATATATATATATATATATATATATATATATATATATATATATATATATAATAAATATCTTTAATAATAAATTTGGGATATTAGGCGAATTGGTAAATGCACTTACGAAATACTTTAAAATAAGGTGAATTCGTAAGTTAACTTACGAATTAAATAGTAAAATATAAATTGTATTTTAATCCTAATAAATTTAGGATATTGGACGAATTCGTAAATGCACTTACGAATTCCCAAATAAGGTGAATTCGTAAGTTAATTTATGAATTCACCTTATTTTTTAAAGATTATGGATTATTTTGTAAGTTAACTTACAAATTCAACTTATTTGAGAATTTCGTAAGTTAACTTATGAAACTAAGGGTATTTTTTGGTTTTCACCGTGTGGGAAAGAAATTCACTAAGTGGATGAAGAAATTTCTTGACTTTTTATATAACTTTTTTCAAAAAAAATAAATTATTTTTTATATAGTGACTATGGGTGCTCAGGTTAATGTAACGGATGTCTTAGAAAGAATCAAGTATATGAATTATATTTATTTATTTTGGATGGAGAAATTTTGTGTTGATTTGGATTTTATTTTATTTTATTTTAAGTTTGATGGAGAACATTTGTTTTGATTTAATTCTAATTTGATTTTTTTATTTAATTTAATTTTATTTGAAAATATGAGTATATGATCAGTAATTTGAATACTAGTACAATTTTAAATTGGTTTCTATTGATAATTTAAAATAGATAAATTTATATTTTTTTTTAAGAAACTAAAATGATATATTAATCATTAAAAGCCTTTCAAGCACAAGAAATAGTAGAAAAATTACAAAATTTTAGATACAAATACAAATTATAACAAAAGGAAACAACCAAAATAATAAGACAATGACTTCAATACACTGCATAGGATTTAACCTCCAATGCTAGTAATTGAAAGCGAACGATTGGAAATAACATTTCAACCATAAGAAAAATTGATATAATTCAAAGAATAATTAATATTCTAAAAATCCCATTGATTCCTCGCTTTCCAAATGTTCCACATAATTCCTACCCAAATGATGTGTAAAGCGGTACAACTTGAGTTTGACCAACCATCCAACGCCACAAAGTGATCATGATGATCCCGAAGATGGCATTAAAAAGCTGATGAGAAACCTAATCAATCAAACATCAAAGGCCAAAATTTACCATAAAAACCACTCCAAACAAAAATATGATTCATGTCTTCATACTATACACAATCTACTTTACAGTTCTGCTCCGCAGCTATAATAATTTGTCCCCTAACTAAATTATTTTCGTCGATAACCTATTTAAATATAATCGCCAAACAAAAAGATTAACCTTTAGTGGCACTATTTTTAACCACCAAGCATGAGAATCTCCGTATTGTTGAGGATTCGTCGAGGTCGTTCAAAAAATGACAAGCATTGCTAACATTATACTAATTAGAAGAATGTAATCTCCACATCCAAGTATCAGCAACCGCGACATACAAAACAAAAGAATCCAGCAATCGAATGCACTTCCCAACTAACTCTTTCTCCCAAACAAAGAACCGTTTACGCCATGTCCAAACCTCTTTATCAACCCCTACCTAAATCAAACACTTTTGCTACTATAGCACCCTTATTCTCATATATCACATATAGCCTTTGGAATCCAGACATTAACACCCCTATCTCCAACCAAGAATCCGTCCAGAAAAGAGAGTTAACCTCATTGCGTATCGATCTCTCAATTTTATTGAGCAGCCACCTATTTTCAATCATCTCACCCCCTTGTCTGATCATATTCAAATTCTGCCACCAAACAGATCTTCCTTCTACCCTAAATTTCAACCGCCCCTTCCTCGCCATAATGATGGACTAAATGTTAGTGCGTGAGACACTTTTAGTGAGGAGAGAAAGGGAGAATAATAAAGGAAAGTAGGATTTGTATTATTCAATTATACAAATAATGATACTACGACCATAAATGGGCTTGGGTCTACACAACTTGGATTATATTTAAATATTAAATCAAATCTAATCTAATCCAATATTTTTAACAAATGTAATTTAATATTTCAACACACCCCCATAATCCAAGTTGTTGAACATCCTCAAAAATAGTCAATCTTAACTATTCTTATTTTCTTTCTCAAATTCAGGAATATGTCAATCTTCAGTCCTTTGGTAACGATGTCGTCCAACTGTGCTTCACTTGAGCAATACCTAACTTTAAGTTCACCTCGATTTACCTTTTCCCTCAAGAAGTGAAACCTAGCTTCAATATGTTTACTTCTTCCATGCAGAACTGGATTCTTCGCCGGATTTATAGCTGACTTGTTGTTAATTTGCAACACCAGTGGTTTCTTCACTTCAACAGTCATTTCTTCAAGTACTGATTTGATCCAAATTTCTTAGCAAGCAGCATAAGACCCTGCTATATATTCAGCTTTGCAAGATGACAATGCCACCACAGGTTGCTTCTTAGAACACCATGATATTGGGGCACCAAATACTTGAAAGAAATATCTAGTTGTGCTTCTTCGATCTTCCTTATCTCCACACCAATCATCATCTGAAAAATAATTACCTATTGCTTCTTTATCTTCAGAATTTCGTCGAAATAGTATTCCACAATTTATCGAACCCTTCAAATATCACAGGATTCTTCTTGCAACCTTCATATGTGACTCTCTTGGTTCACTCATATATCTGCTTACTAATCCGACAGCAAAACCTATATCAGGTCGATTGTTGCATAAATACCTAAGAGATCCCATAATTTGCTTGAACAAAGTTACATCAACTTTGTCTTCCTCTCCATTCTTCTCCAACTTCACATTTGGTTCGACAAGTGAGGATGCATGATTAGAATCATCCATTCTAAATATCTTGAGTATCTCTTTGACATACTTCCTTTGATGTAACACCATACCTTGCTTCATTATTTGAAATTCCATGCCTAGGAAATAAGACAATTTTCCCAGATCTGACATTTCAAATTCCTTCGTCATCGACTCTTTGAACTTCGACAAGTTCTTCAAGCTGTTTCTAGTTACTAGCAAGTCATCAACATATAAGCAGATGATTATTATATCTTGTGCTACAACCTAAACATAGACACCATACTTTGATTTGCATTTGACAAATCCCTTTTCAACTAAGTATAAGTCGATCTTCTTGTTCCATGCCCTAGGTGCCTGCTTGAGACCATAGAGCGCTTTGTGAGACCTATATACTTTACTTGCTTCCTTCTAAATCAAAAAACCAGGAGGTTGTGTGACATAAACTTCTTCTTCTAAAGGACCATTCAGAAATGTTGATTTCACATCTAAATGAAACGTCGACCAGCCTTGGTTACATGCAAATGCTACTACTAGTCGAACTGTCTCCAATCTTACTACTGGAGCAAATACTTCAGAGTAGTCAAGTCCTTCTCTTTGAAGAAACCCTAGAGATACTAATCTTGCTTTATGTCTTGCTATCGAACCATTAGCATTGTGTTTCAACTTGAACACCCACTTCACTTTGATAGCTTTTGTATGTGCTGGTAATTCGAATAACTCTCACGTGTTGTTTCTTTCGATTTCCTGTAACTCTTTGACCATAGCTAACTTCCACTTGTTACTCTTCAAAGCTTCGCTATAGTTGATTGGTTCAGTACCTGCAAGTAAAGCAAAATAAACTAATTCTCCATCTAATGTAACTTCATCATCACCAGTCACTTCATAATCTTGAAATCTTGTTGGAGGAACTCTATTTCGTTGAGATCTATGACTTGTGCTAACCACACCCTCTTCGACTTCAGCATTGTCTGAAATATCAGTATTTTCGACATTGTCTGGAATATCAGCATTTGCTTCATCTTCGACTTCGACTGGATTCTCAATAATTCCTTCAACTTCGACCTCATCAATTTCTTTATCAAAATCAGAGCTCATCAGTGGCTTGTAAATTGAATTACTAGAATTCTAATCCCATGCAGAATTTTCATCAATTACAATGTCTCTACTCAACACAATCTTCTCATTAACTGGATTGAATAGCTTGTTATTAAGGACAAAAATGTAGATATTTTATAGATAATTTTGTGGTCCTTTACAATGTCTTTTGATTAATTAGTAGTATTTAATATAGTATTTTGATATATTTATGTTTTTATTTAGTTTTTTTATAATCTATTATTTAACTTTGTTTATGTTTAATTTGTAGGTTTTTGGTAATTCTACCTTCAAGCATGGATTCAAGGAAGCTAGGAGAGCTTAAGGAGCAATTTCAAGCTATTTTTGGAGGGTGGATCAGGCTTCAGGGCGCGCTTAACGCGGTTCAAGCATAACCTGGAGCTTTTGAAGTGGTTAGCTGTAAAGTAGTGCGCGCTTAGCGCCATAAAGCGGGCTAAGCGCGGTCTGCGAAATCAGAAAAGTACATAGACCCATGCTTAGATATTTTTCCTCAACCACTCCCTCATTTCCTCACCAAATTAGACCTAGAAAACCAAAGACACTATTCTCCTTCATTGTTGTTGATTGTAACACAAAACATAAGAGAAACCTTGAATCTTTGCTAGTTTTTCTTCTATGTTCATCATCTCTCCACTTCTTGCAAGCGAAGCTACCATGACAATGAGTAGCTAAACCTCTTTGTGTCAAGATTAGAGGTAGTTAACCTAACTTTTATGTATTTCTTTTGATCTCTTGGTGTATGAACTTGGTTGATGATATATATATATATATATATATATATATATATATATATATATATATATATATATGTGTGTGTGTGTGTTGAATATCTTTGTTTTACTATCTTTTTATGTTTTGGATCATGATTGAGAAATATGCTTCAAAGTTGACCTAAGATATTCTTCTACTAAGGAACAAATGCTAGATATAGATTTGTGAGTTAGTATTTACTTTTATTGAACTTAAAGATTATCATGTCAATAGTTAGAGTGAGACATCATCTAAAGATTTACATGATAAAACTCACAATATTGGTTGGAAATCAACAATATTGAGAGGATACGTAATTATATCGATCATCAACTAGTTCATCCGCTTGATTAATTGAATTTATATGAAATTAGGTTAATGAAACTAATCTTGACATGCCTTTACCAATTGAAAACCAACAAAAACTCTCTTTAATCCAAACAACTCTCTTTTGGAAAGAATACTAAACTTGTTTGATTGAAACTTATGATTTTTGTGACTAGAAAACAAAACTCTTTTGTTACCAAAGCTTAAAATACGCTTTAACTATTGAACGACGGTAATATCACATCAATCCCTATGGAAAACGATAATTAAAAATACTTGTTTCAGAAAATACGAACAACAAAATGGCGTCGTTGCTGGGGATTGGCGTTTGATATTGCAAGCATTGCATTAGTTTGTGTGTTTTAAGATAATTTATCTACTAATCTCTCTCTTTGTTTTTATTTGTGTGGTTAGCATTTTCAGAGTATAGTTTATGCGAGGAAGTGTTCCGGTCGATCAACTCCTATTCGATCCATAAATTGAAAGGACGACAAGAAGACTTAATATCAGTGCTAAACGAAGGAAAAGACTAGCTAGACAAAGACAAGCAAGAGGAGAAGCATCTACTTCTTCTACACCACAAGTGTTGGGAGAAGTCATCATGCCAGATCCACCATCACCATTAAGAGGCCCTTATGTGAATAGCCCTTGTCACACAGCTCAGTTTGCTCGCCTAGCCAATGCGAGGTTTACGGAAATGAAGACGGGGATACTCCAACTAATTTATGCAAATCTTTTTCATGGGCATGACCATGAAGATTCTTACACTTACATCACAAAGTTCTATGAAATTGCGGGTGCGGACGCAGCTCTGGAAGCCGAAGAGAAATAATATTTTCAAAGGCTTTTTCCTCACTCTTTGGTAGAGAAAGCAAAGGATTGTTATCTAGACCAACCACAAGAAACAATGACGAATTGGAACGTGCTAGAGGAGAAATTCCTTGAAATATTTTTTCCTCAATCAAGATTCATGGAAGCTAAAACTGCGATCTCGGTGTTCTCGCAAGGTGTTAATGAGCCTTTAAATATAGCTTGGGAGAGATACAAATCTATGCTTAGAAAATGTCCAAGTCATGGTTTTGATGAAATCACTCAAATTCATATTTTTCGCAATGGTCTCCAACCTCAACATAAATTATTGTTGGATGCTACGGCGGGAGGTTCAGATACCCTCAACCAGAGTCCTCCAGGACGCAGAGTTAAGCGAAGATGAATGGATCCAGACTCGCCTCGACCAGATCAACTTGATTGACGAGAAACGACTCGCATCCATCTGTCATGGACAGATCTATCAGAAATGAATGAATAGAGCGTTCAACAAGAAAGTCAAGCACCGAGTCTACCAAGTCGGTGATCTAGTAGTCAAGCGCATCATCCTTCCACAAGGTGATCCCAGGGGTAAATGGACTCCCACATACGAGGGACCGTTTGTAGTCAAAGCAGATTTTCGGTAGAGCTATGATACTTAGCACCATGGATGGCGAAGACTTCCACACCGTGAACGCAGACATAGTCAAAAATACTACGCATAAGCGAGACCTGCCGGTCGACCGCCTAGGCAAAAATAAGGGCATCTGGCGAACTAAAGGGTTGAAGTTAAGGATATATACAAAACATGTACACCGACAAGTCGAAAACGCAAAGCGGCTTGGGAAAAAAGGTATCGATGGTGAAAACCGAAAGGCGGTCTAGGCAAAAGTTAGGGATGTAAGCGTACACTATATCTCGTCCAGATCACCTATCTACAGACTACTATCAGCATTCAAGATTCAAATGGCGAAAATCAATCCACTCACTTTCTACTGACAACAAGGAGATGAGATAGTCGGAATATATGAGACTAGCATAGTTGAAACTCGACGAGATTGTTTCCGCATAGCTTTATACTTTCATTGTATACAAACTGCTTGGCCATACGCCACCTTTCCAAATTAATACAAGTTCTTTCTTTTACAATGTTCGCTATTGTTGTTTTTTGCATAAAGTCCAATGATTGCTTTGAATGATTATATGCATTTGACAATAAATACCTGTTTACAAACATGCGAAAGACGAACATATGAAAGTAATTACTATAGGTCCTAGGAATTGAGATGACGACTAAAGTCACCAATGCATCCCCCGCAGGTTACTTTCACAAGAGTACAATCCCCTTAAGCTATCGCTCTCTACAAACCTTCTCCGACGAAGTACAAATTTCCTTCCGCCAGTGTTCCAACACTCCAAGCTTCATCACGTTAGTCCCTGAGCAGTGATCCCAATCAGCTTAACCTAATTACATCAGTCTCCAAGCAGTAACGATTCATCTCCAGTAGAGGTATTTATCCCCAACAGAATATCTTTCCACGATTATCATTCCCCCGGCAGCAGCCATATCCAGACTCGAAACTTGGTCAGATAGAGCATGGGAAGAAACCTACATCTCTATTATGCCTCAGCCGAAGGTTTCAACGAACTTCAGATTCATCACCTCAAAGGAATCTTCGGGCTGCGTCTCCCAGCAACAATCGGATACTTCCCAACAAAGTCTACGCACTAGATCCCCAGCGAAATATCTCCAAGCTTTTATTATTCCCAGCAACATTAACATCTAGGCTCGAAACTTGGTCAGATAGTGCATCGGAGGAATCGAAGACATTTCCTTCTCCTCCAAATTAGGGTTTTCAGCAACTCCATCCCCAATCGGAAGTCGAAATCTCCAGCAGGGCATTCTTATCTTCTTCAAGATGGATATGTTTTGAAATTCCACAACATCTATCATTCATACATTATTCATAAAAGTCATAACATGTGCATATATCATTCATACACATTGTCATGCATCATAATCTGCATAAGACTAACTATATTACATCAAAGTTTTTTGTTTTCCCAGTAGTAAAATTACTTCTAAGCGAAGGTCAAAGATTAATACCGAAACAAGGCGAAACCTATACGAGTGACCGGGTCCAAGATTAATACCCGAAGCAAGACGGGAAACCCTATCCGAAAGACCATACGAGTTGTCCTCCTCCGACAGGCATTGGATCAACACCCGAAGCAAGACGGGAAAGCTATCCACATTCTGCCAAATATTATCCCCAGAGTAACCAGGACGAAGGTTTATTCTGACTCTCTCTTATTATCAACAGCAACTACAGAGTCTGGCGTACGACTCAGTTGCCTTGGATGGCATCTTAAGCCCATCTCCGACTACTTGTCGACCTCTCTCCACTTTCAGAATGCTGCATATTTGGTTAAAAACCAATACAAACCAATAACTTCATTCAAA
The DNA here is from genome assembly GCA_021764765.1 of Vicia sativa. Classification (NCBI taxonomy): domain Eukaryota; kingdom Viridiplantae; phylum Streptophyta; class Magnoliopsida; order Fabales; family Fabaceae; genus Vicia; species Vicia sativa. The sequence continues at coordinate 324,360,435 of CM038792.1, read as the reverse complement.
GACAAGCGTGAAGTCTAACACATGACTCTCTCCGGATGGCATCTTAAGCCCATCTCCGTGCTCCCTTCTACCTTCAGGAATATCTGTAGAGCCTAGCGTACGGCTCGTTCCCCAGCATTAGTCTCTCCGGATGGCATCTTAAGCCCATCTCCAACGATTCTCCTATTTAAGCGACGTTCTTGAGTCTAACGTACGACTCATCCCCCAGTGAAGTCTCCAGCTTCTCCAAATGGCATCTGTAAGCCCATTCCCATGCATCATCAATCAACAGCGAGTGCAAATTTTCAAGTGTACTCGAGTGTTCAATCATCTTCTACCTCTAGGTCACGAAAGGCAAGCATGCCAATCTAACTCTTCCAGTACAAGAAGATTGAACAGGGGCAGCTGTCATACCCCAAAATTTTCCCTCCTACTTCTCAAAACATTTCTCATATCCATACTCAAGGATTTCACAAGGGTTGACCAGACAAACCCTCTCCTAGGCAATCAACCCAAACTAGGGTTTGGCCATCCTCAAATACAGGTGAGCCTCTAACAATTCCAGTGATTATCATGCCTCATCATATGCTTCAAAGAATCTCCATGTCAAGTTTCAAGCCTTACAAGTTAAGTTTCCTCAGACAATTGCTTAGATGGTTGAAAAATAGTTGTATTGGACAAAAAGTCAACTGTGGTCAACATACAGTCAAACTTCATAATTTTTGGTCAACATCAACATTTTGAAGTAACATTCATCATTTGATCAAGGGTTGATCATGATTCATCAAGAAAACTCAAGAATTGATCAAAAGTCAAGGTTTCCAAATTAGGGTTTTTTAACAAAAGTCAACAGAACTTTGACCAGGCATAACTTTCACATACTTTATCAGAAATTTTCCCACCAAAGCTCATTTTGAAGAGAATTCAATTCTCTACACCTTCATGTCTCACAAGCTTGGTCAGAAAATGCTTCACTTGGAAGTTATGGATCAAAATATTACAGGTCCTTTTCAAAGTCAACAAAAAGTCAACTTTTTGTAAAGAAGTGTTATTGAGCATGGAAACTTCAATTAAGATGAAACCAAATAGGTTGTTTAGAGGACATATTGAGATTTCTTAAAAGTCCGAGAACACCCAAAAATGTTAAAAATTGAGCAAGATACACCTTGCACAAGTTGAGCATTTTTGAGAAGGTGCACAAAGAGAAATACTTGACAAAAGCAAATTTTTTTCCAAATGGGCTTATAATTTTATGATCCAAACTAGATCTTAATATTATCCATGGCCTCTTTACACCTTGCCACAACCTTTTCCTATTTTTTAAATTTATTTTTGAATTTAAAGCATTTAATTCAATTTTAAATAAAATTAAATATAAAAGCAAGGTATAAAATAAGTTGGGTTGGGTTTCTATCTATCTTGAGGACCAAGGAAGCCCACAATACATGCCAAATTCGTGCAAGATCATACAAGGAGGATAAAATCCAATTTTGGAAAGATTTGATGAAAATTAACAAGGAAATATTTTTGCATTCAAAGCAATATATTTTTTCATTCTTTTTGATCAAATCTCTTGCTCTATAAATACATAACACATTCATAAGACCAAAGGACGAAACCCTAGCCTCATGAGCCAACCCTAAAAATCACAAATTTCTCTCAAAAGTTGCAAAATTTGTATTCTATTTTCCAGCAGGTTTCAAGGTGATCCAAGCATTCCATTGCATTCCTGATCATTCCAGGAGTCGATCCCAACCTTTACACGAAGCCAAAGCATCCCAGATCATGCCATTCAAGCATCACCGGTTTGGTATTTTTCTTAAATTCGATTTTCGTATCTCATGCATTATTAATTGTTTTCAATTGTTTGAATGATCTCAGGACATCCATTAGAGTGTGTTTGATGCATTACATGTGAGCTTTTACGCAGAAACCACGAATTGCCATTGTTAGGGCTTCTAGGTCTGTTTGTTTCGAAACTCACTTTCCAGGCCGTTTCAGGGCAAAATAACATCACCATCGTGTTCGAAGCCCTCGAATTAGGGGGTAGGGTACCTCTTTGCTTTTTATTTTGGCTGTTTTGCAGGTTAGAAGTTTGGATCGGCCGGAGAAGACGACCGGAGCTTTGCTCCGGCGTCTCTGAGTTTGCTTTGATTGGCGAAGACCGGTGACCTAGCCGTGGCATCATGTAATTGGTCCATTCAAAAACCCGGGGGCCCACAGACGCGCGCGTGTTTGTTTGATCCAATTTATACAATTTACCACGTTTATAACCAATTGCTTGCAGGTTTAAAACAACTAACACACCTGGCTCAGATGGCAAGCAAGCGCTTGGTATACCCAGAGGGTCCTGGGTTCGATCCTAGCATCCTCACTTTCTTTTTTATAACTTTCCAAACTAACCAATTTTTCTATATTTTTTCATATTTTTCTATCTTAATTTAATTTCTTTTCAAATAATTTTCTCATGCATTAAAAAATCACCAAAAATATTTTCTTTTTGCATTTAAGTCAGAAAAATCTTTATTTAATTTTTGACATAAAAGTTAATATTTTTGCATGCATATTTTGATTAATCGTTAATTAACCATAAAATTGACTTTTAATTACTTTTTCTCATTAAAACCAATCTAGAAAATTCCCAAAAAATTATTCTATCATCTAATTAGGATTACTGACATAAAATTTTTTCCTAACTCAAAAATCTTTTTTGTACTAACATATTTTCTCTTATGCGAATTTCTTATCTTTTCCGATTATTATGTATCTGCTTACAAGTTGTAATAGTTAGGAATTATTATCTCGCATTTTTTTTCCAATATTATGTAACTGCTCATGGGATGTAATAGTTTAATTAGGCTTTACTTTCCGCACTCCTATATTATGTAACTTCCCCAAAGCCATGTAATAGCGTAGGACATTTACTTTTCCGCACTTTACTTTCTGCAATTTACTTTCTGCACCCTATAAACTGCTAGTAACTAGGCGTGTATGGCAAGATAAAAACAAACGTAGATCACTTCTAATTCCAAGATAAAATATCTGAATTTGACACACTCTTTTCACACATGCACCCCTTAGGGTAATTCTCTCTCGTTGCCTTTCGAATAAATGATCAAGTCCCTCGAACGTAGAGGTATCCTAGCACCGTTGCCTACGAAACATATCATCATAGTCCCTTCGATACAAAGATCATAGACCCACGATGTCGCCTATGAAAACATGATCTCGTCCCTCGATTGTTGCCTACAAAAGTGATAATCGTCCCTTTGAATGTGCTAGGATACTCCTACAAGTTGCCTTCTATGACCATCCGATGTCCCTTCGAATGTCCCTTCTACATCCAACGAATATGGTTACCTACCAACTAATGGTATGGATAGCACTATTCTAAAGGAACGTAAAACAACAAGAAAATGACCATTCTGAGTAGGTAATAAGACTTTTAGTTGCTTGCTCTAAATACTTTTCACACCTCACACTTTTGTCAAAGTTCAAACACTTTTCAAAACGAAACATTTCCGAACACTTTGTATACATTCCAGCGTGAATCATTACGAAGTCAAAGCGAAATGCCTTTTCAAAAACATTTTTTCAAACACACACACAGAAAGTAAATTTTAAAGTGAGCTAAAAGCAACTAAGAGCCCGTAGATAACTACAGATGGAAAGGGGTGCTAATACCTTCCCTTTTGATAACCTTCTCCCTTACTCAGAATCTAACGAAGGTCTTTTTCTGTTCTTTTCACCTTCCCTTAATTAGATAAAAGAAAAGTCGGTGGCGATTCTTGCTATCCGCAACATTTGCGATAAAAAGCAAAACAAATTCCAAAAGTCAATTCTCCCACCGTATTACAATCATCTAAAGATTTACATGATAAAACTCACAATATTGGTTGGAAATCAATAATATTGAGAGGATACGTAATTATATCGATCATCAACTAGTTCATTCGTTTGATTAATTGAATTTATATAAAATTAGGTTAATGAAACTAATCTTGACATTCCTTTACCAATTGAAAACCAACCAAAACTCTCTTTAATCCAAACAACTCTCTTTTGGAAAGAATACTAAACTTGTTTGATTGAAACTTATGATTTTTGTGACTAGAAAACAAAACCCTTTTGTTGCCAAATCTTAAAATACGTTTTAACTATTGAGCAACAGTAATATCACACGAATTCCTATGGAAAATGATAATTAAAAATACTTGTTTCATAAAATACGAACACTATGCACCAGTTTTATGATATCCTACTAGAATCATAGGTTCACTCTTGTCATCAAGCTTCCTTCTTCTTGCATCAGGAATATGCTTATAACACATAGATCCAAACATCTTCAAATGTCTTACTGATGGTCATTTTCCACTCCATACTTCTTCAGGAACCTCATTCTTTAATATCTTGGTAGAGAACCTGTTCAAAATATAAACTGCATTCGAAATAGCTTCTCCCCATAAAGACTTTGGAAAATTCTACTACTTTAGCATGCATCTTGCCATATCTAATATGGTTCTGTTTCTTCTTTTAGCAATTCCATTATGTTGAGGTGTATAAGGAGCAGTTATCTCATGATCAACACCGTGTTCTACATAGAATTTTTCAAACATCTTTGAAGTTTATTCGTCACCCCCATATGTTCGCACAACTTTGATCCTTTTCTCACTCTGGTTTTCGACAAGTATCTTGAATCTTTTAAAGATTTTGAATACTTTGTCCTTTCATTTGATCACATAGATCCACAACTTTTGACTTAACTCATCGACAAACAAAACAAAATATCTATTTCCACCAATGGTATGTTCTTCGAATGGACCACATACATCTGAATGTACTACTTCGAGAATGCAGGATGATCTCATTGGCATAGTCAAAACGAAAGAATTTATGGATTGCTTTCCAGCTAAACAACCTTCACAAAGTTTTTCAAGCATCTCAAGACTTGGAATTCCAGTAACCATATCTTGAGTAATCAGTTGATTGAGTGATTGAAAGTTCAAATTTCCAAACCTCAAATGCCACAACAAACTATCCTCGTGGTCAACAACAATTTTTAAACATTGAACTTCTGTCGAACTGATCATAGTCTTAAATGTCCTATTCTTCGACAATGGAGATTTTACGACCAAATTATTCTTGGTGTCGAACAATTTCAAAGCTCTATCTTTCTATTAATACCAAAAATAAAGTATTTGGTCAGAATCATGGCTATATATTCGACAAATGGGTTATTTTAACATGCTGCAAAGTGCAAAGGGATTTTGTCCAAGAGCATACAGACTTCGACATACTACATTTTCTACAAAGTGCTTTAATATGTATCATGCATATGGTTTTCGACCAAAGATAAGGAGAAATAATCAGAAGTTGCAATTGGAGTGCAATAAGGCAAAGTGGAAGCATGTGGTAGTAAAAAAAGTTGAAGTTCATAGAAGTTATTTTCTAGTGTCTTAGGAAGTTATATAAAGTTATTTCTACTTTTAATCTGGACCATAGGATTTAGTGTTAGTTTTTCCTATAAGTTCTATATATATATTAGTTTGTAATAAGAACAAATGGTTGGATCCTATTTTCTAAAAGCCTTGTAACACCCACGCCACAATGGCAAACGGGTTTAAGGGAAGATATAGATGGATTCCAATCACCCTTTACATTTCCTACAATTTAATATTGCTTTGTTCTTGCTTTCTTTTCCTTTTTCTTATGCAATTTGCATTTCTTTTTATCTTTCTTTATTTTCCTTTCTTTTGAATATGCTCACTTGAGTATTTTTCTACTATGTTGTCATGAGACAACTTGTTATTAAAATTTGTTGGATGCAATTCTAACATTAATAAGAACAATAATTTTGTTCTTAAAAAACGCATAAAGTGATATCATAAATCGCGAGACTTGAACGAACACTATAAAAAGATATTTATCCAGTCCTAAAATGTTGATGGATATTGAAGTTTACATTACCAAAAATTGGTGTAAACAAATTGGTGAACCTGACGTGAATCTTCAAGTTTAGCGTGATTCAACACTTTATATGCATAAAATTTTCTTTTAGAGAAAAAGAAACCGTACATGAAATGGTTTTTAAGCCATATCTTTTTATATAAAAAATTTGTTGTTGAATCCATTAAAGGAGGACACCAATTGAATTGGAGAATCTTATCAAAATGGTTTTGAAAAGTTTTACAAAGATTGAAACTGAAACTTTTAGCATTTTAGAGGCCTCTAATGTTTGGAAAAAAATGGCGGTTTAATCTCTATAGTTAACCGTGTCTTGGAATTTTTTTGGATAAATAAGTGAAATGATGTCCATAAAAATGGGTTTTGAAACTGTAAATAAAATGGTTTTTTTAAACCATGAATCATATTAAGTGGCTTGGAAATTTTACAAAGACGGTATTTTAAAGCCAAAACAAAATGATGAATTATTGGTTTTTAAACTTGGTTGAATGGTTCAAATTGAAAAGTCAAGGGTCTTGGTTTGAAGATACATACCATGTTTAAAAGAACAATACATTGGATATAGTTTAATTTATGTTCTCAGTTATATTTTTAAACTTTCGATTGGTTTCTGAAATGAATCGATGCAAACAAGGAATTATAGAATAACGATTCAAAATGGTGAAAGATGACAGTCGAAAGGATTCTTCTTATTAAATTCAAACATGATGTTATGAAGAGAAACAAGAAGGCGGAGCAAAATTTGAGACTTTCATTGCTCTAGTAATAAGCATATGTGAGACATGTGGAAGCTGTAAGAACAAAATGAGTGAAAATATTAATGAAGAAAATAAGGTTGTTGCTGTTTGGAAGCCAACTTTCAACTTGACACTTTCGCAGAAGACCATACAGTGTTCCATTCTGGTATTATGTTCTAAAATGTTATTCCTCTCATTTCTTTCGAGAAACAACATTTTTGAAACCGGAATTAATTAAAAGCGCGTATGTTTTTGAAACTGTTGACGTTTTTGCAAGCAACTATGTGATTTTTAATCGATTCTAAGAAGTTGACTTTTTCGCCTCGATTTCAAAAAACTGATTTCCCATCTCGATTTTTCCGATTTTATTTCACTTCTTGCATGCTTATACTAGATTATAATCATATTTGTAATCGGTTTTGCATTCGGAACATTATTTCCACCACTTGCTTTATTAATTTTGACACTTTATTTCATGTGCGAGGTACTTGGACTCCTTTCATGTGGGATTTAGACTTCTAGCATCCTTATTCTGCATTTGTACACACGCATGTACATCTTATTGTCTGCTTTTTGGGTTTAACTCCCTTCTTACAGGTGTTTTACGCTTGTATACCCACATATACATTCTATTTGCTTACTTTTTGGGTCAAACTCCCTTCTTGAAGGTGTTTTGTGCTTGTATACCCACATATACATTCTATTTGCTTGTTTTTTGGGTCTAACTCCCTTCTTGCAGGTGTTTTGCGCTTGTATACCCACGTATACATTCTATTTGCTTGCTTTTTGTGTCTAACTCCCTTCTTACAGGTGTTTTGCGCTTGTATACCCACATATACATTCTATTTGCTTGCTTTTTGGGTCTAACTCCCTTCTTGCAAGTGTTTTGCATTTGTACACCCACGTGTACATTATTTTTACCCGCTTTTTCGGTCTAACTCTGTTCTTGCAGGTACACTTGATTGGAATGTGTATACACATGTTCCTTGGCTTATGCGCATATGCGTACATTCTATTGTCTGCTTGCATGGTTTTCTTGCAGGTACATTTGATCGGAATGTGTATACACATGTTCCTTGGCTTGTGTGCATACGTGCACATTCTATTGTCTGTTTATTGGGATTTCTCCTCCCTTGCAGGTGTTATTACTTCGGATGCATATAAACACGTATTCCTCTTGTTTTTGATACCTTGAGCGTTTCTCACCAGTTTACTCTTATTGCGTGGTTGCAGTACTTGGAGTTTTCTGAAGTATTCTTTAGCCCGCAGTGCTCTTTGGATTTGATATCCGTTTGGTAGTTTCTACACTATTTTATTGCATTCTCTTACAACTTTCCTAGATATCATGAGAAGTAGGGCTTTACAGCTTTTCCTTTTCCATGAGAAGTAGGAATAGAGATGCATGATGGGGCTTCCGTAGTTGGAGCATGTTCAGGAACCCCTCTGGTTTATTTAAAGACCCGTTTAGGGCGCTTCTATGTGCTACTTATGTTTGGTTATGTTTAAAGTCCTCATCCGTGCATAGGGAGGCCATTCTCAATAAGTGTTTACGTTTTGTGCTTGCATAGGTCAGAGTGGTTAGGAAAACCGACGTGGCACCACCAAGCAAAGTCCCACTTTTTATATTTCCTGCTATCGAGTCATGATGATATGATGGGCACGCGAAAAGGGTCAGCAATTGACCCCACACAGTTCTAGTTCGTGTCAGCTCAGCACACACGAACCGTGTTGCTTGATTTATCGAGTCAATAATAACAAAGTTGAAAAAGTCCCCTATTCTGACTCTCCAAGCTTTCTTGGGGTTCACATTTACTGCTGAACTCGCATCATTTGCTCTTCACACTTGACAATTCATGTCATGCGGTGATACCACTCACGGGAATCAGAATGTGTTGGTTCCTGGTTGCTTCCTACCCTCGGCTTGCTATTGTAGGCTATGGGACATCCTCATTTTCCTGCGCTTCTATGACATTTGTTTGTGCATTGCATTGCTTGTGTGCTTCTGCCAAAGCACTTGATTGCTTCATCCCCTTGCACCCTTGGTTTTACAACCAAAACAAATATATGATAGCTTTCCCTTAGGACCGCTCGGCCAGGATAGCTCTCGAGCCTAGACATTAGGATATACATCCTTGACATGTCAATATAGGTAGAGATTCCCTCATCCTCAACCATAGGTCCAATCTTTGCATTGTTAGAATAAAGTTTGTTTCTAATCATATCTTAAAGTTTTGATGATAATAAGTATAATAAATTTTGTATAAAGTTATGATCTTCTAATAAATATGATACTCTAACATGCATATGTTTAGTTTCAGAAGATGTTCTGACTCAAGCGCTTAAAATGGAACATTATACTATGTTGAGCAGAAGATGAATTTAGAAGTTCTAAGGAAGAACTTCTGGAACACGCACGCTGTAAAGAAAACTTCTGAGTGAATATTGAAATACAAACTCTGATAGAAGCACCATATGTAAACTTCTGATAGACGTAACTTCTGATAGAAGCATGCAAGTGCAATTCTCTGGTAGAAATCACCAATAGAATGTTATGATAAGAAGATGTTCTAACAAGGCTTACAGAAGATCATTATCTATATGTACGTCATCTTCTAAGACAAAACATGCTACAGTAACGTTAACCTACTGAGCTAAGAAGACTGGAATACTTGAGTGGTTCAACTTTCAAGGATCATTGAGTAAACAAATCACGTGAAGCTAAACAAGTCATAATTACTCTTTCCTGTATTCAAGACACGCTACCATGCAACGAAAACTTTCTGGAAGTACTATATAAAGCTTTCAAATTCAAAGAAGAAACATAACAACTTACAATAATTATCTTGAGTAAACTTACGCTGCCAAAATAAAAAGCCATTCTTGTAATCAGTTTACTTAACCTTTGAGCTAAATATTTTGTGTAAACTTCACGTTGTGAAGAAAAGCTTTTTAGAAGCAATATTGTACACAGTCAGTTAGAAGTTATTCATTTGATAGTTGTTCCTTGAGAGACCAGTTGGGTCAGAATTCTCGAGAGGGCTAGGACTAGTGAGTCTTAGAGGAAGTTAGTCACACCAGTTTGGGTAGTGCATTGTTGTTAGTCACTTGCATTTGGCTTGTGCATTGTGTTGTTAGTCACAACAGTTGGTTGTGCAGTGTAATCGGTTGATTATAGTGGATTAAGTCCTTGTTGAGAGAGGCGAAATCACCTTGACGGGTAGACTAGAGTAGTTTGAGTTTCAAAGAAGATCAGGATAAAAATTCATGTGTGTTTAGTATTGTTGTTTAAGAAAAAGAAACATCTAAAAGAGAAAAACTTATTCAACCCCCCCCTTCTAAGTGTTTTTCCAAGCCTTCATGCATGACAACATTAGGATTAGTACTAGCTAGTCTCCCTTTTGTTTTTCTTGTTTCTTTTGCATCCTTGCATGTAATTAAAACTAAAACTTACTTTCTTTTTCTTTTGAAAACAATAACACTTAATAATGGTTTGAACTCCTTTCACAAAGGTAAAAGCAACCAACCAAGACAAACTTTTTTTCGCCTACGGGCGCATTTTCTTTTGTGTTTAAAACCTTTTCATAAGTAAAAAAACACAAAACCCACCAAAACAAGTGAGCCGAACTACGCCGCTCTAACTTTTCCATTGCACGAGGGAATACATAGGCATCTTGTCACGCGTCTCGATCGAGCACAACTTGTAAAAACTTCCTTCTTTTCCCCGTGGTTTCTTTATTTTTCTTTCTTTTTGCATGCATTGTAGTGATTAAGCATAGATAGATATAAACACACCCCTTAGATAGAATATAGAAGTGGATACCGTAGAGTACTACGGGCGTGTGGGGTACTAATACCTTCCCCTCGCGTAACAAACTCCCTTACCTAGATCTCTCGGTCGTGAGACCGTGGGTTCTTCCCTCTCAGGTTTACTCGATGTTTTCCTTTCTCCTTTGTGAGATAAAAGACGTTCGATGACGACTCCATTGATATACCCTATCAGTCGGAAGTTCAGCCGAGTAATTTCACACTTGCCCTGGAAACATGATCTCTGACGTGAAATTCTTGAAAACTCGATCAAGAAAAATAACTAGAAGCTCTGGATACCAATTTGTTAGTGCGTGAGACACTTTTAGTGAGGAGAGAAAGAGAGAATAATAAAAGAAATAAGAATTTGTATTATTCAATTGTACAAATAATGATACTACAACCCTAAATGGGCTTGGGTCTACACAACTTGGATTATATTTAAATATCAAATCTAATCTAATATTTTTAACAAATGTAATTTAATATTTCAACACTAAAACCTTATACCAAATTAATTTTTATTTAATTTATACTTATTATTTAAAATACTTAAACTATATGTTTAATTTTTTTTAATTTTTAATTTTTAATTCTTATCTGTGTTCTTTAATCCATCCTTATAGCTTCCTTCGTTCTTATACTTCTGTTAAGCCCCGATCAATGAATCTACAAAACCCTTCAAATTGTATTTGATTCAATTCGGGTAGTGTAGGCATTCCTTCATTCCCAACCCTAAGCATTTACCGAAGCATTCATGACCAACCCTAAGCATTTGTTGAAGCATTCATGACCAACCCTAAAGCATTTACCTAAGCATTACCAACCCTAAGCATTTACCAAAGCATTCATGACCAACCCTAAAGCATTTACCTAAGCATTTACCTAAGCATTCATTCCCAACCCTAAGCATTCATGACCAACCCTAAGCATTTACCTAAAATTTACCTAAGCATTCATTACCAACCATAAGCATTCATGATCAACCCTAAGCATTTACCTAAGCATTCGTTACCAACCCTAAGCATTTAACTAAGCATTCATTACCAACCCTACGCATTCATGACCAACCCTAAGTATTTACCTAAGCATTCATTCCCAACCCTAAGCATTTTTTATTACCCCCTTTTTATTTTCTAAAAAATATCCTGTGATTTGCTGTCATTCTTTATCGAATCACATGAATAGATTTAGCAATAATGGAATTTCTCTTCTTTTTACTTTACGAAATGACATGAAATAAGACCTTACTACGTCTATGAAATACCTATTCTAAAAAGAGGAATTTTGCTACTCAAATTAGAATTTGCAACAAAACAAACAAATAGACTTTCCCTTGTAATATCAATGGAAACAAATTGATCAATTTCACCTCGATTTCGGGTAGGGGTATTTTTAACAATCTAAAATTCGTTCTTATACGTATAGCTTTGTTCTTATATGTTCTTCTTTTATGTTCTTCTTTTCTGTGTTCTTTTTCTTTGTTCTTATATGTTCTTCTTTTCTGTGTTAGTATTTGATATTTCCTATGTTTGTCAAGCATATAAATATGTTAAGGATATTCTATGTTCTATTATGTGATATTATTCTTTCTATGTCTTCGTATAATCTATTATTAGATATCTTATTATATGATAATATAGATGGGATAGAATTTGCCTTTGTTCCTCAGTAGCTCAGTGGTAGAGCGGTCGGCTGTTAACCGATTGGTCTCGGGCTATCCTATTATTTTAACTATATTTAAATATCTTTAATAAAGAAAAATGTAAGACTATTTAATTTCAACCTCCTCAATCATAGTTTCTTTTCTTATCCCCAAGGTCCTTCCCTTTTAGGTTGTGGGCGAGGAGGATTCGAACCCGACACCGTGGTTCGTAGCCACGTGCTCTAATCCTCGAGCTAGGCCCCCTGTCTCCACTAGATTGGTTCCCGAGTACCCTATAATAAACCTTTCCTCTTCCCGACTATTTTTGGTTAAAAAGATATGAAAGCGCCTATCTCCTTATAAGAATTGTGCGTCCCGAGGTGTGAAGTGTTAGAGATTTTCTAATTGGGGTTTAGAATAAGATGACGTTATTCATTCTTATTCTCTTTTGCTATTGAAGAAAGAGAATAAGAATGAAAAGTGTTCGATTTTTATCATCACGGTGCGAACTATTTTTGAAGGGCCTCCATACAGTATAAATCACGCGGTAGAGTTTAACCACCAAGTTCGGGATGATATGGTGTGGTTCCTCTACGCCTAGGAGACCAGAATATCGAACCATAAACGAAAGAAAGACGTGATAGAAAAGCATATTGACTTTTCATTGTGAGTGTGAGGTCCTAATTCTTGTTGGAGAGGACACGAAGGCCTCGCCCTTCCATCCCTATCTATTCAGGGATGGGGACAAAGTTTTAGTTTTTCATGTTGTCAAAGAGTTGAACAATAAAAATAGATGGCGAGTGCACGATCGAATTGACGGTCATGTAGGAACAAGGTTCAAGTCTTTCGATGCATTAGGATGCCTCATTTGCATACATTACTTCACTTCCACTTGACACTTATCGTTAATGAAAAATGGCTCGTCTCTGTTGAAAAGTATATTTCAAGCAAATATTTTTATATAAATATCGTAACACGGTGAAGACTTTGTAGGTTTTGTATCGCAAATGCGGATAGCAAAGTCGCCACCGACTTTTCTTTTATCCAATTAAGGGAAGGTAAAAATAGAAAAAGACCTTCTTTAGATTACGAGTAAGGGAGAAGGTTATGAAAAAAGGTATTAGCACCCTTTCCATCCGTAGTTATCTACGGGCTCTTAGTTGCTCTTAGATCACTTTAAAATTGTGCTTTCTGTGTGTTTGACAAAAATATTTTGAAAAGGCATTTCGCTTTGACTTTGTAATGATTCATGTAGGAATGTATACAAAGTGTTCGGAAATGTTTCGTTTTGAAAAGAGTTTGAACTTTGACAAAAGTGTGTGGTGTGAAAAGCATTTTGATAGAGCAAGCAACTAAAAGTCTTATTACCTACTCAGAATTGGTCGTTTTCGTATTCTTTTACGTTCCTTTAGAATAGTGATATCCATACCATTAGTTGGTAGGTAACTCCATTCGTTGGATGTAAGCGGGATATTCGAAGGGACATCGGATGGTCATAGAAGGCAACTTGTAGGAAGTATCCTAGCATATTCGAAGGGACTATCATCATTTTTCATAGGCGACAATCGAGGGTCAAGATCATGTATTCGGAGGCGACATCGTGGGTCTATGATCTTTGTATCGAAGGGACTATGATGATTTGTTTGAAGGCAACGGTGCTAGAATACCTCTACGTTCGAGGGACATGACCATTTGTATTCGTAAAGGCAGCGAGAGAATTACCTAAGGGGTGCATGTGTGAAAAGAGTGTGTTGATTTCAGATATTTTATCTTGAAAATTAATGGGCTATGTTCAATTTTATCTTGCCATACACGCCTAATTACTAGCAGTTTATAGGGTGCGGAAATTAAAATGCGGAATGTAAAGATGCGGAAAGATAAATGTCCTACGCTATTACATGGCTTTGGTGCAGATACATAATTTAAACTTGCGGAAAATAAAAACCTAATTTAAACTATTACATCCCATGAGCAATTACATTATAGGAAAAATAAAACGATAGAAGAAAAAATCGGCCGAAACGGGATAACCTGTAAAAGGATGAGAAAATCGGAAAATACGATGAAATCAAATAAGAGGAAAATGTTAGTAAAGATGCAAATTTTTGAATGAGAAAAATATGACATGCTGAAAATAACATAAATATGCTAAAATAATTTTTTTGGGATTTTTTGGATGCATTTTAATAATTTAAAACTAATTAAAATTGATTTAAATGCTAAATTATGAATAAAAATAAATATGCATGCAAAATTATATTTTTTAATTTTATAAATTAAATAAGTATTTTCTGGAAATAAATGCAAAAGGAAAAGATATTTTGATGATTTTTTAATGCATGAAATAAAAATATGAAAAGAATTAAAATTGATTCAAATATTAAATAAATAAGAAAATAGAAAATAATTGAAAAAAGTGAAGTTTGTAAAAGAAACACAAAACCAGGTCCCAGGCTGGCTCGAACTGATGACCTTTTGGAGTATCTAGGAACAGGAAGAGCTTTTACCACAAGGCCAAGTGGCGTTTGGTGTTGGAAAAATGAAAATCGAATCAACATAAGTGATGACGCGTCCCTGATTTGGATTCAAACTGAGTCAGCGTGCGTGGACCCCATCTATTTTGAATGGACGAATTAGAAGCTCTCCTCGTGCCACGCCAATCCCTCGCCGGTCTTCCTCAGTCAACGACGCCGGAGCCCTAGCTCCGGTCGTCTTCTCCGGCAACCTGAAATCGAAACCAAACAAAATACGTGGAATAAATGGGAAAGGAGGACCCTACCCCCCTAAATCGGCCATGGCGAGTTCAATGGTGGCCTTCGTTCGACCTGAAAACAACTGTATAAGCCGGTTCGAAGCTTCACAGTTTTCTAAACCTAACAATGGCAATTGGTGATTCCTACGTGTATGCTTGCATGTAAGGTATCAAATGCATTCTAATAAACCTCCTGAACACAAACAAACACACAAAAAGCATTAGCAACGCATGAATAATGAAATTAATTTCAAGTATACCAAATCGGGCAGTGTAGGGCACGATTAAGGTGTCTTGGCTTCAAGTAAAGATTGATTTTGCTTGCTGGGATGTCAAGGAGTAAGATTGGATGGTTAAAACACCTTGAAACCAGCTGGAAAACAAAATTCGATTTTTCACAAGTTTGAGAAATTTTTTGCAAGAATAAGGGTTATGCTTTGAGCTAGGGTTTCGTGTCTTGTGCTGTGCATAATGCTTGGTATTTATAGAAGGATTTGAGAGTGCAAAGAGAGTGAAAAAAGATATGATATTCAATGCAAAAAATTTCTCATTCAAATAAAATCAAATTTCCTTGAAAATTTGATTTTTTCTTTCCATATGCATGCTATCACGAAATTGGTATGCTTAGTGGGCTATCTTGGACCTCAAGTAAGATAAAAATCCAACCCATTTGAAAAAATATCTTATTTTCATATTTTATATAATTTAATTTTGAATTAAATGGTTTAAAATTCAAAAATAAATTATAAAAATAGAAAATTGCCATGGCCAAGCATTTATGGGTCACAAATAATGTCATGAACAAGTTTGGATCAAAAGATTATAGGCCCATTTGGAAAATTTTGCATTTTTAGAAGTATTTCTCCTTGTGCACTTCTTCAAAATTGCCCAACTTGTGAATGGTGTATCTTGCTCATTTTTCCACATTTTTGAGTGTTATTGGACTTTTTGGAAAGCTCTAAGAGTCCTCTAACCAACATTTTTGGTCTCATCTCAATTGGAGTTTCCATGCTCAATATATCCACAAAACAAAATGTTGACTTTTTGTTGATTTTGAAAATGACCTGTAATGTTTTGAGCCATACCTCTCTAATGAAGCATTTTTTGGACATTCTTGTGAGACATGAAGTTGTAGAGAATTGAATTTCCTTCAAAATGAGCTTTGGTGGGAAAATTTATGAGAAAGTATGAGAAAGTTATGATCAGTCAAAGTTCAGTTGACTTTTCACCTAGAAACCCTAATTTAGAAAGTTTGACTTTTGAGCAAATCTTGAGTTTTCTTGGTGAATCATGATCAACCCTTGATCAAATGATGAATGTAACTTCAAAATGAGGATGTTGACCAAAAATTATGAAGTTTGGTGTATGTTGACCACAGATTGACTTTTGTCAATCTGTTGATTTTCAACCATCGAGCAATTTGCCTGAGCAATCTTGACTTGTAAGGCTTGAAACTTGACATGGAGAATCTTTGAAGCATATGAGGAGGCATGAAGACCATTGGAGATGTTGGAAGTCCATCTTGATCTGAGGATCACCAAACCCTAGTTTGGGTTGATTGTCTAGGAGAGGGTTTGTTTGCTCAACCTTTGAGGAATCCTTGAGCATGGATGTATGAAATGCCTTGAGAAGATGGAGGGCAAATTTTGGGGTATGACAGCTGCCCCTGTTCAATCTTCTTGTACTGGAAGGGTTAGATTGACATGCGTGCCTTTCGTGACCTGGAGGTAGAAGATGATTGAACACTCGAGTACACCTAAAAATTTGCACTCATTGTGGGTGGATGATGCGGGAATGGGCTTACAGATGCCATTTGGAGGAGCTGGAGATTTCGCTGGGGAATGAGTCGTACGCTAGACTCGAGTTTTTTGACATGAGAACTGACGGTGATGGGCTTAAGATGCCATCTGGAAAGGTCGATGTTGGGGAGTGAGCCGTACGCTAGGCTTTGTAGATGTTCTTGATAGTGGGAGGAGCATGGAGATGGGCTTAAGATGCCATCCGGAAGGGGTCGTATGTTAGACTTCATGCTCATCTTTGAATGAAGTTATTGATTTGTATTGATTTTTAACCAAATATGCAGCATTCTGAAAGCGGAGAAATGTTGATAAGTAGTCGGAGATGGGCTTAAGATGCCATCCAGGGCAACTTAGTCGTATGCCAGACTCTGTAGTTGCTGTTGATAATAAGAAGGATTCAGAATAGATCTTCGTGCTGATTACTCTGAGGGGAGGTAGTAGTTTGGCAAAGTGTGGATATCATCCCTGTTGTGCATCGGGTATTGATCCACTGCCTGTTATCGGAGGACAACTTGTGATCGTTCGGATAGGGTTTCCCGTCTGGCTTCAGGTATTAATCCTGGATCCGTTGTCGGAGGACAACGAGGGCGGCCGTTCAGATAGTTTTTCCGTCGAGATTCGGGGCTTAATCCTGGACCAGCTGTCGGAGGACAACTAGGGGCGGTCTTTCAGATAGTTTTCCCGTCGAGATTCGGGGCTTAATCCTGGACCTGCTTGCGTCAGAAGTGATTTTCACCTGTTTTGGAGAAAACAAGAGAAACTTTGATAGAATATTTGTTAGTCTTATGCAAAGTATGATGCATGACAATGTATATGAATGACATATGCATGAATTATGACTTTATGAGTAATGTATGAATGATAGATGTTGTGGTATTTCAAAACATATCCATCTTGAAGAAGATGCGGATGTTCTGCTTGAGGATTCTTGACTTCTGTTTGGGGATGGAGATCCTGAGAAGAAAGATAGCTTTGATTCCTCCGGTGCACTATCTGACCAAGTCTTGGGCCTAGATATTGTTGAGGAAGGTAGAGATTGAGAAACTCGTTGTTGGAGATCTCATACATAGACCCTGCTGGGGAGAGTCTGAGAGGCAATCTGTTGGGGATCTTGTATGTAGATCCTGTTGGGAAGAATTAGGAGGCGCTCTACTGGAGATTTTGAGTGTAGATCTCGCTGGAGAGCGTTTGATGGTTGCTGGGAGACCGGGTTGGGGCCCGTTGGAATCTCTGACTAGGGAATAGAAGATGTATATTTTCTCCGGTGCACTATCTGACCAAGTCTCAAGTATGGATACCGCTGCTGGAGAAAAGGGGAATTGTTAAGAGATATTCTGTTGATGATAAACACCTCGGCTGGGGATGAAGTGTTACTGCTTGGAGACTGATGTAACATTGCTTAGTTGAGTGGAATCACATTGGGGACTAACATTATACTCGTTGGGGAAGGTTTGTTGTGGTGACAACTTTGTGGGATCATGCTCTGTGGGGAAATGCATTGGTGACTTTCGTCGTCATCTTAATTCCTAGAGCCTGTAGTAACTACTTTTGCATGTTCACTTTTCGCATGTTTGTGAATAGATTCTTATTGTCAAATGCATATAATCATTCAAAGCAAACGTTGGACTTATTGCAAACGACAATAGTGAAAAATGTAAAGAGAAAGAACTTGTATTCATTTGAAAGGTGGCGTATGGCCAAGCAGTTTGTACACAAGAAAAGTAAAAAAGCTACGCATAAACAATCTCGTTAAGTTCCAACTATGCTAGTGCTCATACATTTCAACTATCTCATCTCCTTTCGGTGGAAAGTGAGTAGGATCTTACCATTTGAATCTCGAATCTTGATAGTAGTCAGAAGCGGTGATCTGGAAGAGACATAGTCGTACGCTTAAATCCTAACTTTTGCCTAGACCGCCCTTTCGGGTTTTGTCTGGGATACCCTTTTTGCCCAACCGCCACGGTTTTCGACTTGGTGTACATGTTTTGTATATATCCTTAACTTTTGCCCGAACCCTTTTGGTTCGCGGGATGCCCTTATTTTTGCCTAGGTAACCTAGCGGGTCTCTTTCATCGTAGTATTTTTGACTATATCTGCGTTCACGGTGTGGGAAGTCTTCACCATCCATGGTGCTAAGTATCATAGCTCCGAAAATCATCTTGACTACAAGCGGTCCCTCATGGGTGGGAGTCCATTTGCCCACAGGATCACCTTGTGGAAGAATGATGCGCTTGACTACTAGGTCACCAACTTGATAGACTCGGTGCTTGACCCTCTTGTTAAATGCTCGATCATTCGCCGATAAATCATCCATGGCGGATGGATGCGTCGTTCTCATCAATCAAGTTAATCGGTCAAGGTTTGAATCAATCGTCTTCGCCTAACTCTGCGTCTGGAGGACTACGGTTGAGGAATCGAACCTCGATGGGTGGGACTGCTTCCATACCGTACACAGAGAGAAGGGTTGCCCCATTGATGTTAAATCTTGTAGTGCGATAACCATGAAGGAGAGCGGTAACATCTCATGCCAATCTTTGTAAGTCACTGTCATTCTCTGTATAATCTTCTTAATGTTCTTGTTGGCGGCTTCTACTGCGCCATTCATCTTAGGCCGATAAGGAGAAGAATTATGATGTTTGACCTTGAACTGTGTGCAGAGCTCGGTGATCATCTTGTTGTTGAGATTAGAACCGTTATCTGTGATAATCCTCTCGGGAGTGTCATACCGACAGATAAGATTATGTTTGATGAATCGAGCCACAACATTCTTGGGCAGATCGACGAGCTTCTACCCACTTGGTAAAGTAATCAATTACCACAAGGATGAAGCGATGTCCATTGGGCTGTGGGCTTGATTTCTCCGATCATGTCAATGCCCTACATTGCAAAGGCCAAGGAGCATTAGAACATTCGAGGAGGAGGTACGTGTACTTCGTCGGCATAAATCGGCACTTGTGACAAGATCGAGCATAGCGGTGACAATCGGCTTCCATGGTGGACCAATAGTAACTGTTCTCAAAATCTTCTTAGCCATTGTATGTCCAGGTGGGTACCAAATGCGCCGTGTAACTCTTCCATGATGTGTATTCTTTTTTCGATCTACGGTAGATAAGCACAAGTCATGGTTGCGCTTGTATAAGATGCCGTTCGAGGAAGAATTTGGATGCAAATCTTCTCATGAACTTCTTATCATTGATGAGCCCTGGATATTCTTGAGTCTCAAGATACCTCTTCACGTCATAGTACCAAGGTTTCTCTTACGTATCAAGCTCGTAACAATATCTGGTTCGTCAAACTTCTCAAGGATGATCGGGAGCCTCGTTGTCCCATCGACCTTGAACATAGATGACATAGTAGCAATCGTCGCCAACCGATTCTCTTCTCGTGGAATATGATCAAAAGTAATCTCTTGAGTAGGGGATCAAACTCGAACATGCTCTCGTCGGAATGAGGTTCGGATGCTTCGTATCCCATCGCCCTAATCACTGATCACTAAAGCCGAGTCTCCATATACTTGCAAGAACTTGATTCTTAAGTCAATAAGCTTTAATACCCATAATGCCACGGCCATGTTGTTAGTCAATGAAACATAATCTGGCGGTGAAAGGCGTGTGTGATGTAATAATGGCGCCAATGCCATTGCCAAGTGCATTGAGGCTTCATCAAAGACCATGGTCCATCGGGATCCTTGTTCGGTCCTTAAATCGGGCACAGTTCTTCTGTGTAACTAGTAAAACATCTTAAATGGAAATTGAATTTGATAGTCATCTGACTTGATGAGCCAAATGATCGCTACCACACTTCCTTTGATCGCCTCGAGAAGTGTATTGGATGTCGTATTCGGTCGGGATCATTTGCCATCTTGCTATTCTTAGGAGAGCTGGTTTCTCAAATATGTATTTTATCGGATCCATCTTGAAATCAACAAAGTAGTGTGAGTCAACATATCTTGTCTTAGTCGGCGACCCAAAAGCGTTGCAAGTTTTCTCGGTGTGAGTATCTTGTTTCACGATCGGTAAACTTTTGCTAAGGTAGTATATTGCATGCTCTTTTCGACGGACTCGTCATGTTGCCCCAACACACACCCATTGAATCCTCTAATCATCAGTACATGATAAGAGGTCTTCCTTTGGCGGGTGGCATCGGGATAGGAGGATTACAGGTACTCCTTGATTTTGTCAAAAGCGATCGGCAATCGTCATTCCATTCCACTACTTGATCTTTCTTTAGTAACTTGAAGATTGGCTCACAAGTGATTAAGTGTGCAATGAATCGGCAATGTAGTTTAATCGGCCCGAAACCTCTAACTTCCTTCTCGGTGCGGGGATGGCATCTCTTGAATAGCTTTAACCTTGGCGGGTCAACTTCAATACCTTTACCGCGACAACAAACCCTAAGAGTTTACGGATCGACTCCAAAGGTGCACTTGTTGGGATTAAGTCTTAGTGCATACTTCTTCAACTCAAATAGTTTACGCAAATGATCAAGATGTTCTTCTTGATGCCGAGCTATCATGTCTTGACGTAGACCTCTATCTCGTGATGAATCATGTCATGAAATAATGTCACCATAGCACGACGATAAGTGGCACCGCGTTCTTGATCCGAGCGGCATAACCTTGTAGCGAAAGTGCCCCATGTAGTAGTCTTCTCCATGTCTTGAGCCATTTTGATTTGATTATAGGAGAAACCATCCATGAAGGAGAAAACCTTATCTTGGCGGTGTTGTCTACGAACATCAATATGAGGAAGTGGGAAATCGTCTTTTGGACTCGCTTTGTTTAGATCTCGTAATCCACACACATTCGTACCTTGCCATCCTTCTTAGGTACGGGTACCACATTGCAACCCGAGGATAGGAAATGTAAGAAAGCGTTAAGCTTCATAACCTCCGCTTTGATCTTCTCCGACATCTCGGGACGCATCGACAGACCTTATTTCTTTGGAGAAAACCTTCTTTTGTCGGCAATCGGTGTACCACAATATCAATGTCAAACGGCATGTCTTCGTATGACCAAGCAAAAACCTCAATATAGTCTCGTAGCAATGAATCAATCTTTATTTAACATTCTCAAGACCGCTCCTATCTTGATCTCTTTTACATCTTCGTCGGTACCCAAATTCACAACCTCGACTTGCTCTTCGTGTGGCTGTATAACTCACTCTTCTTGCATGTGATCGGCAAGTTCTCTGGTACTTCACAATCTTCCTCACTTCGTCTTGACTTGGTAGATCGGATTATCGAAGTCATATTTAGCAATAGCATATGTTATTAACGAGATTCGGAGTGATTCGGTGTATCACGTGGGGTGTGTAAGAAACACATAGCTTTTGAAGGGGTGATAAAGTAAAGAAAGAAAACAAACAATCGAATGCAAAAGTCCAACGAATTTATTGAATGAAAATCAAAATCGAGATAATAACCCTCATGAGCGAGCCATGATGCCGGGCAAGGCACTAGGCTTTCAAAGTTTATTGTTCAAAACATAAAGAAATACGAAAAGCAAAACAAAACAAGAGCAATTACTCGACTAAATGAGATAGGTATGGCGTCTTGATCTTCCAATTCTTGAGTCCGTGATGCAGAGTTAGGAAGATCCACTTGCGATGTCGAAGCCGTTGTCGTCGTCTTCTATAGCATGGATTCCACCACAGGCGATGCGGAAAGGAAGTTGGCGGCACGTTCTCGGCGTATCGACTCGACCCTTGATGGTGAAGCCTAAACGGTCTTGTCGGTTGAAAGGAAGATCGGGGGCGACCCCAAGCAGCACTACCTCGTTGTTGCTTGAGCATCTTTCGGTGAGGCCATCCTAGGCAAAGCTTGTGTAACCGGGAGTGACATGAGAGTCAGCAGGCATGACTCGGGTATTGTTTCAAAAGCTTGATAGGAGTCTCAAAGAATTCACCCTCCATCTCAAGGTATCGAATGATTGTAGATGACCATATATTCCTCTTCACACTATAACAACCTTCCCTTTCAGGTACTTCAACTTGATGCAAGGTAGAAATGTGCCTGCCCATGTATCCAAGGGCAAGAGTAAGTGGACGGATGTCCATGACAAAGAAAGTAGAGTCAAAAGTCGGAACCGACTTTGGCAGAGAATGAGCTCTCCAAGCTTTGGCTTAGAACCATCAAAAGCCCTCACAATAATGTCCGGGTCTCGAACCAACCCTTGACATCAAGTCGATCAGCGATCTTGGAAGGATATTGAGGCGAACGGTATCCACCAAAACATGAGATAATGTAGTGCCCTTGCATTCAAGAGATGTGCAAGGCTTTGTTGTATTTCTTTTAGTCAAATCGGCATCGAGAAGCCTAGGCGTTGTTGGCGCCAAGCTAGCAATACAAACTTCAAATTGATCGATGGTAGTGTCTTGCGGCACATGAGCATTCTTGAGAAATTTCACCAAGCGTTAGCATGAGACTCGAGCACAAGCGAGCAAGCATGGAGATCTTGGACGAGTCATCCCATTATTCCACAACATTGTAGTCACTCTTTTGATAATATTAATTTCCTCCATTTCTTGTTTGGAGGTGTCTTGACAACTTCCTTTAGTAATTCTGGTGGCGGGATGAGTCCTGGTTCTTTCCCTCTAGCTTGGGAATGGGTTGAATAGTTGGAATGGTGGAGTGATGTCTTTTGGAGGAGAGATATACGGAGAATACTCTTCGGTTGAGTCACCTTACTTGATCCGTGATGTTGTCAATGTCGGGAATGGTAGCTTTAAGCGTAAGATCTTCAATGGTCGGAGGTCTTGCTTGCGCCATGATACTAAACATCGACTCCATAATTCCAAGGGATAGCCTTGTCGGAGGAATATGGGCGGCCTTGGAGAAGTGATAATGAGGCGCCACTCTAGGCACGGGATCGGAGGAAATTCTTATAGTGTTAACATCGGCATAGTCTTACGGGAAATCGTCACCCCATCCGGTTGCTTTAACATCTTCAATAGGAATTTTGTAGCTTTCGAGAACGTGTACTTCACCATGTAATCATACTTTCCACTTGGTTGCCCAAGGTATCCCACAGATGGTATAGTTTCATTCACATCTTCGATCTTCAGCTTAGACATATCTTCACACAGCTTCTGCATAGGTGGTTTTAGAAATAGTATCTCACGGTTATCCATCATGCATTGAACACGACTTCTCGACCAAGGCGACCATCGGTGAGATGGGCACCACGGCAATTCTCGGGCATCTGGATTGACACGGCTTGTAGCAAATTCTTCTTAACAGTCATCAGAGGAATGGTCAAGTCATCTATCTTGAAAACATAAGTATCGTCACCAACAGCATTGGAACTCTTGCTATGGTTAGGCATAGGCGCGTTGATCACATTCGGAGTCTCAGCGGGAGGATCAAACTCAATCTGCTTAGCTTGATCATATCTTGAATCTTGTTCTTTAGAGCCCAACAATCATCGATTACTATGTCACAGGCTATTGGAATGGTAAGCACACTTAGCATTAGGATTATATCTCGGAGAGGAAGTATTGACATACGAGGAGGATCCTCAAGGTAATAAGCTCGCTTTCAACATGTGTTGCAAGGCTTGCGACAAAAGCATGTTGATCTTCGTAAGCTGTCTTCGTGGCGTTACGCTGGCGTTGTCTCGTGAGGTTGTCTTGATGTAGGATTGGAGATCCTGCCCCACAGTTAGTAGCGGTCGGTCTTGGCTCGGCACGACCATACACATTAGCTTCTTTCTTACCGAAAGATCTTTTCGCGGCATTTGAAGATGTCTCTACAGAATCTTCCACTTTTGATACCGACAATACGCTCGCTTTGTCGATGTCATTTCGGTGAATCCGGTGAAGAGTTTCAATCGGATGATTGAAGAATGGGCCGTCGGTGTTCCCATGAACATATCAACCAACTCCCTATTGGACAAGGGTGGTTGAACTGCTGCTAGATCTCTCCATTTCGAGCATACTCCTTGAACTTCTCCTCACGACCCATAGACATGCTTTGTAGTTGCATGCGGTGGGTGTCAATTGACATTGTACTCATATTGTGAAAGCATCATAAGTCACTCCAAGTACGGATACGGTCATTCTCTAGTGATAATACCACTCCAATTGAGTTCGGACATACTCTCTTGAAAATAGTGCATCCACAATTTTACATCATCGATGTGGGATTGATCTTACGAACATAGGATTTCAAATGCGACTTAGGGCAAGACATGCCATCATACTTGGCAAAGTAGGAACCTTGAATTTGGGAGGAATCACAACACGGGAACAAGACTTAGATCATCAAAATTTAGTCGACATTTTGATTTCCACACATTCAAACGGTCTTCAAGTTGTTTGTACTTGTCATCTTCATCGAGTATTGGCCATCATCATAGACTTTTCGGGCTCATCGACTACCTTCACCATCACCCTTGTTACTTTGCTCATCCTCCTTCTTGACACTTCCTTGAGAGCTCGATTCGACTAACCACTCTAGGACCTCCTTTGTAGCGTCGCCCATGTTGAGAAGACCAACAACCTTCTTTTTCTTGATGAGCTTCTTGATCTTCTTGGCCTTGGACCAAGTGGTGAACATCTCTGGCCCGAGCATTCGAGCACGGAGATCTTTGACTGAAGAGCCATTTACGCTAAAATAAATAGCGAGCAAATGAGAAAACCAATCTTCAATGTACACGTGATGCAATGTTATGCTATGATATGCAATGTTTATGCGGATGCAATGCAAATGTTTTCAAGGACCTTAGAGATTTAAATTTGTTTAAACAAGCAATGAACAAACATTTATTAGTACTCCTTTTATTCTTTTTCTTTTTAAGTACAAAAGATAGTTCAAAACAATAAAAGAAAACATATAAATCAAAGCTCTAAGTCTCCATGGGCTTCCTCTTGGTGCCGAGGTAGGCGTTGATGTTTCGCTCCTCGTGAAGTAGCTTGGTCAACTCTAGTACTTTCTTCTCACTTGCATAGCACTGAGCTTCAAAGGTATCCCTCTCTTCCTTGAGCTGAATCCAGGATCTCTTCAAGTCTTCAAAATCAGTAGGCATGTCGGGATGGAGAACGTATAGTACGTCACCTATAGCAAGGTTCCATAATTCTTGGTAAAGCAGTGAATGGCATCATGAGGTTTTGAGCTCGAGCTCGCACCCATTTGAGGTAAGGTTCCCAAGGAATGGAGTTCTGGTGCCCCAAAGTCTTGGTATCAGTCTTCTTTACCATGCCCCAAGCATGTATGAACCTTCGTCGGTAATTCTGGAGATCGTGATTGTAGTCGAACACAATATCTTGGAGAAGCATATCATGTGGGCCATCTCTTGAGCAAAACCAAAGCGTAAAGCTAGAAGGGTTGTAAGTAATACCTCCCTTATACCAAGTAGCGGTACATTAGGAATTCTCCACAACGCTCAATGAAGGTGAAGTCCTTTTGAGAGAAAAGACTCCAACGGATATCGGAATGAGAGAGTGACATTAACCTTTGAGACCAACTCAACCTTTGGTCATTCTTCAAAACTGATGGAGGAAGGTGCGAAATAAACCACCTGGAAAGTAACGGTATGCAACACATGAGAGTTCCTTGTCTTTTAGTAGTACGAGTGTGGAGAGAATGCAAGATATCTCCAAGTAAAGTAGGCACAGGATTACGGGTAAGAAACAACTTGATGGCGTTGACATCTATGAATTGATCCGAGTTAGGAAATAGAACCAAACCATAGATTAGCAAGGCCACAATGTCTTCGAAGGCATGGAAACTCATAACTTTGAGGAATTCTCAGGCTTTCTTAATTAAGAACTTAGCAAGTAAACCCTTAACTCCACGGTTTCCCAATTGGCTTCAATGTCGGCGCTTAAGATGTAGGCGGATGCAATGTCTTCGTACCTAGGAACCTTTTCTAAACCGTTGAATGGCATTTGGTCAAGAATAGGTATCCCAGTAGCTTAGAGAACTCTTCAAGGTAGGAACCAAGCGATAATATGGGAATGTAAAGCAATGGTGCTTGGATCGAAGAAGCTGGAATAGGACATGCATCATATCTTCTTCAAAACCGGAGATAACCAAATCAAGTAGATAACCATGTCTCTTGATGAACGAGCATGATCGGAATTTAAAACCAATTCTTTTGGTGAGAAGGTATACCCATGAAGTTGATTCGGATAGTCTTTCTAGAAGCCATAATCCCTACAAAGAGCAAAGATAAACCCCTAGGTCCTTGAAATAGTTAGAAATGATATGCAATGCGAATGATGTCATGATGTCATGTTTGACACACAAACAATTCACACAACGAGCCTAGGTTTAAGGCTTGCATGAGGTATAGGTGATTACCCCACCAAAAGTTTGAGTTGGTTCATCTGTCCTATAATAGTAAGGGTTCTAGGAATCTCATATCATTGATCTTTCTCGTAGGCGTTTATTTCAATCGACTACCAAGTGGTCGACAAAATATCCCAAAAGTCGATCTTAATGGCGTAGCATCGAGTATCGACCAACCTTAGTCTCACCAAAGGCCATCTCACTACCTTCTAATGGCCAAGATGGGTCAATTAAGGTTCTAAAAGTTTAGTTAGCGCTTGATGACACCACGGAAGCCAAATACTATCCTCAACTTGGGAATGAAGAGTATCGGGACATCCAAAGTGTCACGCTAACGTAGCCATCATGTTGACCGTTTTGATATCGTCCGGTCGCGACGATTATTGCTACTTACCTAAAAGGAAACCGGATCCGGTGTAGGATCCCCACAAATATAATACCCAAGCAACCCTTAAAGATAAAGCAAGCAAGTCAAACGAAAGCAATAAAGGTGATCTAGAAATCCCTAAGATAATTCTCTCTTTAGGGTGTCTCCCGTGATCGATTCGTAACACGTGAACTTACTTTGTAGGTTTTGTATCGCAAATATGCGGATAGCAAGAGTCGCCACCGACTTTTCTTTTATCAATTAAGGAAGGTAAAAGTACGAGAAAAAGACCTTCGTTAGATTACGAGTAAGGAGAAGGTTATGAAAAGGAAGGTATTAGCACCCTTTCCATCCGTAGTTATCTACGGGCTCTTAGTTACTCTTAGATCACTTTAAAATTGTGCTTTCTGTGTGTTTGACAAAAATATTTTGAAAAGGCATTTCGCTTTGACTTTGTAATGATTCATGTAGGAATGTATACAAAGTGTTAGGAAATGTTTCGTTTTGAAAAGAGTTTGAACTTTGACAAAAGTGTGTGGTGTGAAAAGCATTTTGATAGAGCAAGCAACTAAAAGTCTTATTACCTACTCAGAATTGGTCGTTTTCGTATTATTTTATGTTCCTTTAGAATAGTGCTATCCATACCATTAGTTGGTAGGTAACTCCATTCGTTGGATGTAAGCGGGACATTCGAAGGGACATCGGATGGTCATAGAAGGCAACTTGTAGGAAGTCTCCTAGCATATTCGAAGGGACTATCATCATTTTTCGTAGGCGACAATCGAGGGTAGAGATCATGTATTCAGAGGCGACATCGTGGGTCTATGATCTTTGTATCGAAGGGACTATGATGATTTGTTTGAAGGCAGCGGTGCTAGAATACCTCTACGTTCGAGGGACATGACCATTTGTATTCGTAAAAAGAGAGAGAATTACCTAAGGGTGCATGTGTGAAAAGAGTGTGTTGATTTCGGATATTTTATCTTGAAAATTAATGGGCTATGTTCAATTTTATCTTGCCATACGCCTAATTACTAGCAATTTATAGGATGCGGAAATTAAAATGCGGAATGTAAAGATGCGAAAGATAAATGTCCTACGCTATTACATGGCTTTGGATACATAATTTAAACTTGCGGAAAATAAAAACCTAATTTAAACTATTACATCCCATGAGCAATTACATTATAGGAAAAATAAAACGATAGAAGAAAAAATCGTCCGAAACGGGATAACCTGTAAAAGGATGAGAAAATCGGAAAATACGATGAAATCAAATAAGAGGAAAATGTTAGTAAAGATGCAAATTTTTGAATGAGAAAAATATGACATGCTGGAAATAACATAAATATGCTAAAATAATTTTTTTGGGATTTTTTGTATGCATTTTAATAATTTAAAACTAATTAAAATTGATTTAAATGCTAAATTATGAATAAAAATAAATATGCATGCAAAATTATATTTTTTAATTTTATAAATTAGATAAGTATTTTCTGGAAATAAATGCAAAAGGAAAAAATATTTTGATGATTTTTTAATGCATGAAATAAAAATATGAAAAGAATTAAAATTGATGCAAACATTAAATAAATAAGAAAATAGAAAATAATTGAAAAAAGTGAAGTTTGTAAAAGAAACACAAAACCAGGTCCCAGGCTGGCTCGAACTGATGACCTTTTGGAGTATCTAGGAACAGGAAGAGCTTTTACCACTAGGCCAAGTGGCGTTTGGTGTTGGAAAAATGAAAATCGAATCAACATAAGTGATGACGCGTCCCTGATTTGGATTCAAACTGAGTCAGCGTGCGTGGACCCCATCTATTTTGAATGGACGAATTAGAAGCTCTCCTCGTGCCACGCCAATCCCTCGCCGGTCTTCCTCAGTCAACAACGCCGGAGCCCTAGCTCCGATCGTCTTCTCCGGCAACCTGAAATCGAAACCAAACAAAATACGTGGAATAAATGGGAAAGGAGGACCCTACCCCCCTAAATCGGCCATGGCGAGTTCAATGGTGGCCTTCGTTCGACCTGAAAACAACTGTATAAGCCAGTTCGAAGCTTCACAGTTTTCTAAACCTAACAATGGCAATTGGTGATTCCTACGTGTATGCTTGCATGTAAGGTATCAAATGCATTCTAATAAACCTCCTGAACACAAACAAACACACAAAAAGCATTAGCAACGCATGAATAATGAAATTCGAATTTCAAGAGTATACCAAATCGGAGCAGGCTGTAGGGCACGATTCTGGGTGTCTTGGCTTCAAGTAAAGATTGATTTTGCTTGCTGGGATGTCAAGGAGTAAGATTGGATGGTTAAAACACCTTGAAACCGGCTGGAAAACAAAATTCGATTTTTCACAAGTTTGAGAAAATTTTTGCAAGAATAAGGGTTATGCTTTGAGCTAGGGTTTCGTGTCTTGTGCTGTGCATAATGCTTGGTATTTATAGAAGGATTTGAGAGTGCAAAGAGAGTGAAAAAAGATATGATATTCAATGCAAAAAATTTCTCATTCAAATAAAATCAAATTTCCTTGAAAATTTGATTTTTTTTCTTTCCATATGCATGCTATCACGAAATTGGTATGCTTAGTGGGCTATCTTGGACCTCAAGTAAGATAAAAATCCAACCCATTTGAAAAAATATCTTATTTTCATATTTTATATAATTTAATTTTGAATTAAATGGTTTAAAATTCAAAAATAAATTATAAAAATAGAAAATTGTCATGGCCAAGCATTTATGGGTCACAAATAATGTCATGAACAAGTTTGGATCAAAAGATTATAGGCCCATTTGGAAAATTTTGCATTTTTAGAAGTATTTCTCCTTGTGCAGTTCTTCAAAATTTCCCAACTTGTGAATGGTGTATCTTGCTCATTTTTCCACATTTTTGAGTGTTCTTGGACTTTTTGGAAAGCTCTAAGAGTCCTCTAACCCACCTTTTTGGTCTCATCTCAATTGGAGTTTCCATGCTCAACATATCCACAAAACAAAATGTTGACTTTTTGTTGATTTTGAAAATGACCTGTAATGTTTTGAGCCATAACTCTCAAATGAAGCATTTTTTGGACATTCTTGTGAGACATGAAGATGTAGAGAATTGAATTTCCTTCAAAACAAGAGGTGGTGGAAAAATTTCTGAGAAAGTATGAAGAAGTTATGATCAGTCAAAGTTTGGTTGACTTTTCACCTAGAAAACCTAATTTAGAAAGTTTGACTTTTGAGCAAATCTTGAGTTTTCTTGATGAATCATGATCAACCCTTGATCAAATGATGAATGTAACTTCAAAATGAGGATGTTGACCAAAAATTATGAAGTTTGACTGTATGTTGACCACAATTGACTTTTTGTCCAATACAACTGATTTTCAACCATCTGAGCAATTTGCCTGAGCAATCTTGACTTGTAAGGCTTGAAACTTGACATGGAGAGTCTTTGAAGCATATGAGGAGGCATGAAGACCATTGGAGATGTTGGAAGTCTATCTTGATCTGAGGATCACCAAGCCCTAGTTTGGGTTGATTGTCTAGGAGAGGGTTTGTTTGCTTAACCTTTGAGGAATCCTTGAGCATGGATGTATGGAATGCCTTGAGAAGATGGAGGGCAAATTTTGGGGTATGACAGTATCCACAGAGATTGGGTGATATTACCGCTGTTCTATAGTTACAATCGCTTTAAGTTTAAAAATTAACAATGATTTGTTTATGTTTGGATATTTATCAATCACTTGTGACATAAAATTTAAATACTAAAGATGTGGTTTTGTTTATCAAATTAAAAAGACTTTGTCAAGATTTGGTTTCACTATTCCATATCCATATATTATCTTATAACTAGTATGTGAACTCAATAGGTTTGAATCTAATCTAATATCCTCTCAATACCATTTATGTCTAAATGATAATGTGATATTTATTAAATTAATCCTTTAGATAATTTCTTCATCCAAAATATTAATCTAACAATTCCCTAATATTTGATATAAAATAAAAGCAAGAAATAAACATATTTCTACAATTCAATTCTTACTTGAGAAAATGCTTGAAGGACATAAGTTAAATTATCTTTTTCAACAATAATATAACTTAAAATATTCAAATAACCACACAAGATTTTCTCTACATTCAACCTCAAATTGTTCACATACAAAGATTTACAAGAATTACACAATGGATATGGAATAGTTACTACCTTAATCTTGACAAAATTGGGAAATTAGCTCCTCATCACCATTGTTGCCATCAACAAGCTTAAGTGTTCTTCCCTTCTTTCCCAATGTTCTATCTCTCTCTAACTCCTTTGATAAAAATCTGATTGTGAATCTATTCAAGTAGCAAGCTTTTTTCCTCTTTTTACTCCCTTCACTTTTTTCTTTACTCCAATGTCATGATTGCACTTGATGTGACCTCTTTCATGAAACCACACAATTACCTTGACCCAAAAAGTGAGTAAAAAGAGACTTTCACGCTAAAAGAGTGACCCCAAGACACTTCTAATTATTTCAAAATATAAGTTACGATGGCCTTACGATTCATAGCCAACAGACGCGCGAACTAAGTGAGTTAGTTCACGGCGCAACAATGGGCGCAAGCCGAGTTGATTTATGCTCCTTTGTCCTTTCTTGGCCTTCCTTATACTTGTCTTGATCTTGTCTTGACTTGGTTGCTTTTCCACACATGCATTCAAGTAACTCTTTTTCTTCAAATTTTCTACAAAACTAACAACTAAAGTGAAATATCTACTCTAATTAAAATGCAAACAAGAATAATTGCATATTTATAAATTGTGTGAATAAAATAATGGAAATTAAATAAAATTTGGTTAAAAGGACCAATAAAAATGTATAAAATTAGTCAATTTGGTTATGTCTCCCGTAACCTTAAATTCTTGAAACTTCTTTTGCTCCCCGTAAAAGTCTGGCTAGGCTATGGGCTCCGTAGGGTAGAGAACCCATGCTCACCGGAGGGAGGAAGTCCGAGAATAGGAGAGCACTCATCTTGGGGTGGGCTTACTACTTAGATGCTTTCAGTTATCCGCTCCACACTTGGTACAGCGTTTATCGTTGGCACGATAAATGGCACACAAGAGGTGCGTCCTTCGATCTCTCGTACTAGGAAAGGTCCTCTAAATGCTCTAACGCCCACACGAATATGGACCGAACTGTCTCACGACGTTCGAACCCAGCACCGCTTTAATGGGCGAAAATCCCACCCTTGGAACCTACTACGACGGTGGCGAAGAGGTGCCAAACCTTCCGTCGATGTGAGCTCTTGGGAAGATCACTGTTATCCCTAGAGTAACTTTTATCCGTTGAGCGATGGTCCTTCCACTCGGCACCATTCGATCACTAAGGCCGACTTTCCTCCTTCGTGGTGGGTCTTGTAGTCAAGCTCCCGCCTTTGCACTCGAGGCCAATCTCGGTGGCACGAGGAAACCTTTGCGCCTCCGTTACCTTTTGGGAGGCCTCGCCCATAGAAACTATCTTGAGGTCCCTTGGTCGTCTTGGGACAAGGTTAGAATTCTAGCTTTTCTAGAGTGGTATCTCACTGATGGCTCGAGCCCCCCAAAAGGGGGCCTTCTTTGCCTTCCACCTAAGCTGCGCAGGAAAATCCCAAAGCCAATCCCAAAGAGCAGTAAAGCTTCATAGGGTCTTTTCTCTAGGTGGAGGTAGTCCGGATCTTCACAGACCCTAAACCCTATATATTTTATTAAAAGTTATTACATCTAATGGGATGTATATTAGTCAAACTCTATCATATAAATTTAAAAATATCAAAATATTTTCTAATCAACATAAAATGATAAAATAATTTTATTATTTTTAATTAACTATGCACTTTTAAATTGAATTAGTTTTAGAAATAAATTATATCTAATAAAAAAAATTAAACTATATTATTTAAAAATATAATATTTACTATTAATCTATTAAAATATTTTTTTCAATTTTTTTGGCAGGTTATATTTCATAAAGATTGCAAAACGGATGCAATTTATGAGTATAAAAAATTTATTATTATCTAATTTAATTACTTTTAATATTTTGATTTAAATTACTAAATTCTAATTTTAATAAAATTCCATAAAATTAAAAATATTCGCTATTAATCTATCAATATTCTAATTT
Organism: Vicia sativa; assembly: GCA_021764765.1. Taxonomy (NCBI): domain Eukaryota; kingdom Viridiplantae; phylum Streptophyta; class Magnoliopsida; order Fabales; family Fabaceae; genus Vicia; species Vicia sativa. The sequence continues at coordinate 324,326,964 of CM038792.1, read as the reverse complement.
TAAAACCCTAATCAATATAAAATGTATCAAATATTAAATGATTTTAATATACTTGTTTTAAATAGAATTCTAATTTTAATAAACTTTTATAGAGGAGAGATCAAATTACACCCGAAAAGTTACACCATGAGTTACACTTGCTCAAAAACGTCACTTCGGATTAATATTTTTTAAAATTAACCGTTGGATTGAAACATACCATCATATAGGTCATACCTATAAAGTTTGAGATTAATCTCTAATGATTTACTATACGATCAAGATATCCAAAGATTAACGTCAAAATGAACTTTCATATAACATTAATTTTGACGTAGTTCAATGACATAGTAAATAATTATAATTAATCTCAAACTTTATAGATATGATCTATATGATGATATGTTCAATCATGATTAATTAAAACCAAGTGACGTTTTTGGCGATGTAACTCATGTATTCGGTGTAATTTGTTCTTCTCATTTTGATAATATCAAAATATTTGCTATTTATCTTTAAAAAATATATGATTTTTTATTGTTTAATGTATTTCTATTGATAATTGTGTTAGTGGATGCCTAATTGTTTTCTAGCGGTTTTAAATTAAATTTTAATTTCAATAAATTTTTATAATATTAAAATATTTTCTAATCAACAATATATATATATATATATATATATATATATATATATATATATATATATATATATATATATATATATATATATATATATATATATTATTTTAATTTTCTTATTAATTGTTCAATAATAAATTAAATTATTTTAAATAACTGATAATATCAAACCAAAACTAATTATGCATTTTTAAATTTTTTTTTTTGCTTTAGCATTATTTTCTGAATTATATCCTTAATAGAAGGTCCTTTACCACTTGAGCTCAAATGTTAGGTTAATTAAATTAGTTATAGATAACTGATAATATCTAATCAAAATTAATTGTGCGCTGTTAAATAAAGAGTTCAATATTTTTTTTGTTTTTATAAATATTTTAAATTTCATTTTTAGTTCCTATTAATAAAATGACAGATTTTGGTCCCTAAAAATATTGTATTCTTGTAATTTTAGTTTCTATTATTTTTTAAAATTTTTAAAATTGTTTAATTACCCCTAAATTTTTAAATTTTTAAATATTTTTTCTCATACGTGTTTAGAATACTATAAGTTGTTTCTTTACCAAAATTTAGAATTTTTTAAAATGATAAAAATTAAATATGAATTTTTTAAATTTCAAAATATATCGATAAAAATAATGAAAATCTCAACTAAAAAAATCAAATTTTGAATTTCTTTTTTTTCGAAAAACTTTTTATAAAGTTCAAAACATATCTACAAAATATTCAATAAAAAATACACATCAGTTTAACAACAGAACTAAAACTACATGCATAATAATTCTAGGGACTAAAACATGTCATATTTTTTTTGGCTTAAATGCACTTTTGGTCCCCTAGTTTTAAATTTCTGAAGTTTAAGGTCCCTTAGTTCAAAAGTCAGGTTTTGGTCCCTCAACTTTATCAAGTTGAGATTTATCAAGTCTCCCTCTATTTGACTGTGATTTTGATGATTTGGCAAGGAAATTTTAAGTCATGTCATTTATTCTAAAATTATTTAGTCTCATATTATTACTAAAAATATTTTAAATTATTTATTTTAAATAAAAATTGAAAATAAATGCCCTAATTTTTCAGAAATTCTATCCCCTACATCCACGAACAAGCTTTCCTGCGTTTGGATGGTAAAGAAGAAAATTGGCAACATTGAAAGAAGGCTGAGAGATGATACAAAACATTGTTGGAGATTCTGAAAGAAGGAGTTGGTTGTGAAGCAACGTGGAAGAAGATGAAAGGAAGAGAAATACGCAACATTCGTTACATAATTAGGAGTTTTGAAGAAGAATAAGAATACATCAAGTTCAAGAGAAGAACATCATTGAATGGAAATGTTTTTAAAATTTCTGGAAAAGAAACATCCAAACGCAGGAAAGCTTGTTCGTGGACGAAGGGATAGAATTTTTGGAAAATTAGGGCATCCATTTCTAATTTTTATTTAAAATAAATATTTTTAAAAAATAAATAATTTAAAATGTTTTTAGTAATAATATAAGATTAAATAATTTTAAAATATATGACATGCCATAAAATCTCCTTGTCAGATCATCAAAATCACAGTCAATTAGAGAGGGATTTGATAAATCCTAACTCTAGTAAATTTAAGGACCTAAAACCTGACTATTAAATTAGGGGGCCTTAAACTTCAGAAACTTGAAACTAGGGGACCAAAAGTACATTTAAGTCTATTTTTTTATAGGATCAAAAATAAAATTTGGGGTAATTATATGGACCAAAAATATATTTTTTATAGGACCGAAAATAAAATTTGGTAATTTATTAGGGACTAAAACATGTCATATTTTTCTTATATAAATAAAAATCAGATATTTCTTTTTTAGTTAAATAAAATCACTTTTTTAATTTGAATTAGAGGTAGTAAAATGAGCCGTCAATTTCGCTTTGTCATGCCTCGCATTAAATCTATCATAAAAAAGGACTTGCAAATAATAGAAACGCGCATAAAAATCTAGTATGTCCCACCAAAATGGCGGGTGGTTGGATTAGCGACCTATCTTTTTTAATAGATTAATATCCTAATTTTTACCTTTCAATTAAATTTATAAAAACAATTTTTTACAAGACATCTTTTTAACAAATCTTACATATATTCATAAATAAATCTAAAAAATAAAATCATTAAAAATTAAAATTATTGGAATTAACTAAAAAAAATAACTGGCTTTATGCGGAACGAATTTTAGCGTACAAAGTCTGGACGAATTTTAACGGACACACGAACCGACCAGAATATATTTTACCACCCCTTATTTGAATCACCTTCTTATAAATACAATACAAGTTCATCCTCAATTTATATATGAAATTTAGACGAATATATATAAAAGGTTTACTTACAAAAACAAAGTGAAGATAATATAAATTATCCATGGCAGAATTGACGGATCCTCCAATAAATTAGCACATGCTCATGCTCGTTTATTTCAAACACATGAATTTTTTTATCTTTAAATAAGATAGCTTTTTAGATTAATCAACCAAAATATATGCACTAATTCATATAACATTTAAGAGAAGAAGTTCATTTGTAGGCTAACCTATTTATCAAAACAATATTTCCTATGTATTAAATTGATTGTTATAGTTGATCATTTCATACAACAAAAAAAAATGATAAATGAGAATAATATTTTTATAAAATTATCTTTTTTATTATCAGTGTATTCAAATGATCATAAAATTGAGTGAAAGAATAATAAGTTATGAGTATTAATTAAATAACATAATTAAAAGATACAAATTAAAATTATAAAAAATTAAAAATCATAATTATTTTAAAACATATAATTTTATGAAATGTAAAATTTATTTTAAGACGGAGAGTAATTGATGGAGTAGTCTAGCCTATTATATAAAAAGAGAGTTACACATATAATAGAGACATGCAAGAGAACAATTATGTGTCATACATATTGAAATATTTGCTAATTCAAATATCATTATCAAATTTAGAAAAAACTATACTCACTTTTCGTAAGTTATATTATCATTCTAAAATTTAGAGAAAATTATACTTCACTTCTCGTAAGTTATATTAAAATGAAATTGATATCTTTAATTTTAAAATATGTATTAATTTTTCTTGAAATCATATAAAATGAATAAATTACTCCAGAGTCCTTTAAAGTATTTAATTTTAATAGATAGATTCTTTATGTTGTTTTCGCTAAATGTGTGTCCTTTATATTAACTAACGCTTGCATTGTAACACCCGATTCTACCCCACGTATTTATTTAGTAAAATATCAGAGTTTTCAAAAATCGTCGTTTATTAAAAATCCACATAATCGGAATGTCACAAATCAACATAAACACAACGTAAACATGTCATTATCTCTTCAACAGATACATAGCACTACTCAACGGTTAACAACGTAATCAGTTTATTAAACATGCAACGGAATTCAAATGGTTCTACAACGCGAAACAAAACATCTCATGACTATTCAACAATATCAGTTTCAACATAAAACAACGAAATAATAGAAACAACGCGCGTTTCCCCCGAGTGCTACGTATCAGAGCAAACGACACTAAACCGGAACCACATCAGCAAAGACTACTCCTCCTGATCACCTGCACGTTACCAATATAAAGATAACGGCGAAAAAAAGTAAAGGGTGAGATATCAAACCATATAATTGAAGTTATGATAAACAATCTATAGTTCGAAATCATATAATTTCACCATTTTCTAATCACACGATTAATCAACAACAATACACGACTATTCCATAACAACATGTAATTACTCACAACAACATAATCCAGTCATCAACAACATCATCATCAAGTATTACGACATGCGACTCAACTAATGCACATGCATGTGGTACCAATGGAGTAAAACTCCCAACGTAATCCCTTTGCCAGTAATTTCGAGGCATTAAGGCGTAAGCCTTCAACGTAAACAACATTGCCGCCAACGGCTCAACGTATTTTGCCAACATAGGCCAACCCAATATGCAATGTGTGTATGCAATGAAATTAGACAACATACAACAACAACTACAACGTAATCCACAACGTAACCATCAACGTTAGCCATCAAGCCTCAACAACAACGACATACAACAACAACGAATTCACAACGGAACTATTTTCAATTCATCCAAATTCTCACCTACAACACTTAAAAGCATTATAATAGGTTAACTTATGTTTCCAACTTTCCAACGGTCCAAACGACATCAAAAACGGAGCTACGGTCGCGAAGATACGACCAAAATAATTTTCTAGAATTCTCTCTCTGTTTCTGTTCAGTATGCATCAATACAAAACTCCATGTATCAATATATACTCAGCTTGTATCGACACAAGCTTCGTATGAGTCGACTCATACGTGCTGCATTTTTCTGTTTTTCTAAATTTATAAAGTATGAGTCGATACAAGTCTCTTTTGTATCGATGCAAAGCTGGCTTGTATCGATACATACCATGTATGGGTCGATACAAGACTCCCAAACTCGCCACATGAGTCCATGCAAGGCTCTATGCATCGATACAAACCTTTTTCATGCCCCTGGTTTTTAAATCCATAGTTGCTTGTATCGATCTATAATATTATGTATCGACTAATGTTGCGTATTTTTCACCAAAAACTTGATTTTTCACTGTTTTGCAATTCCAATCGACACCATTCTTCACCAACAATCACAGTACAACATATGTAGTAAAATTTGTGCATTCTTTTCATACAATTAACAACAACACAACATATACAACAAAATTGCAAAATCAACAGCAACAATATACATAGAATACAAGATCATATATTCCAATTTGCGATTTTCTACGGTTAATCACATCGATACGATACAACCTAGCGAATCATACATCCCTAACTACCAATTGCCCATCATATCCCAAATTATAGAGCAAGAACTCCACCCTTACCTTGGATTGAAGGTTGCTCTGAGAATTCTTGATCGTTCCAACTTTTCCCAGTTCTATGCGTCGCTCTGTTCTTCCGTTCCCAAATTCACGTTTGCTTCTACTGACAACAAAACTCCCAATTCTTTTTATTATTAATTTAAATAATAATAATCCTTATAATTACTGTTGGGCTTAATTCTTACCCCCACTTCTACTACTTGCATCTTTTTACTCTAAGCCCAATACTACTGACTTATAATTATAATATCAGTTAATAATTCGCAACCAAATAATTAAATATTTAATTAAGGAATTATAACTAACATTCGGGCGTTATATGCATCGTTGACCTTTTTTTCAAACTCCTTTCTAAAAAAGTTGAAGTGACACTAATTGTACGAATAAGTCACTTAACATAGGTCAGAGACCATCATTGGATCATATAATAAAATTTTCAGAATTTTTTAGTGCATAAAAGAATTTTTAAACTAATTAAAATGCACAAAAATGAAAAAATTAAAGAAAAATAGTAAAACATAAAATAAAATTTGCAAAAATTTACAGGAAGTACAAAACGAGAAGAAATATTTTTAGGAATTTTTTCATAATTTTTGGACCAAAAACTGATTTAATATGAATTTTAGAAGTTAAAATAAAATTAATATAACAAAATAAAACAATTTAAAGGTCAACGATGCAAGCATTAATTAACATAAAGGACCCTCATGTAGCGAAAACAACATAAATGATCAATCTATTACAATTAAATAAGTTAAAGGACCATGAGAGTAATTTAACCCATATAAAAATCATATAAACATCACTCATCTTATTTAAAGAGGGACATATATCAGCCCTGTTAATTAAAGATTGTGATCAAAATTTATTCTCTCTGTCTCAAAATATAAGAGAAAAAAAATCTATTTTCTTGATCTAAAATATTAGAGAGAAAAATCACATTCGACTATTTAAAGTAAAATTACATTTAATTTATCTTCTCTCTCATCATTTCTACAATTAATTAGAATTGTTTTTATATCTTTTTAAACACTTTATTTCAAGAAAATCAATGGTCAAATCATTATATTTTTACTACCTCCGTTTTTATTATAATTTTTTTTACTTTTCACACGTATTAAGAAAAATAATAATAATTGTATGAAAATGAGAAAGTATAAAGGATTTTACAAAGATATTCTTCATTAGTAGTCGAGGAAGATATATTTACATAATTGAAAAGAGAGAGAATAATAAATATTTAAGGGTATAATAAGAAAATTTGCATAAATTATTCATTGGTATTGTAAAGTGACTTATATTGTGGTACAATTTTTTCCCAAAGCGACTTATAATAAAAATAGGAGTACTTTTTAAAAAAGTGTGATTTTTATTTGAATGAAGAGGGAGTGAGACCACATAAAATACTTTGCAAAATTTTATTGATTGTTGTGAATGTTTATATTTTTATCTCATATTAATTATTTGGGTTCAATTATTTTATAGTAAATTATTTATTTATTTATTTTTATTTTCACCAAAATTCATCATTTTTTTGTCTATAAATAGAGACTTGGTTCATTTGATTGGACACACACATAAAAAAAATCGACGTTATTAAAAAAACATAAAATAAAATAAAAATATGAAATAAAAGTGGTGGGGTAGGGTGTTGAATTTTATCAAACAAAATCATTATAGTGAGTAAAAGTTGAATGTGTGTTGGGTTATTAGGTGGAAGAAAGAGAATATAATGTGGAATATAAAAAGTGAAAAAGGAGGATGTTGAAATCTAAATCATTGTACATAGTTTTATATTTTAGGACGGAGGGAGTATCTTCTATTTTGTAACTCAGCATGATAGTAAGAAACTGTGTAATGCACCCTTACTATTACTCACTTATCCTCGAGAAAATTTAAAAACACCCATTTCGCATTGACCAGAGTTTAAAATCCAAACGCACGATAACACTACATACTCAATCTCAATATCACAAAAAATGCAAGTAAGAAACGTGTCTAAATTACAAAATTTGCATGCAACATGCAGATATTGAAATTCAATCGCAACCATTTAAGTGGCACATACTAGGGGTGTTCGCGGTGCGGTTTGGGCGGTTTTAACGCAAAAAATCATCCGAACCGCGAGAGAAAAAGGTATGCGGTTTGGTTTGGTTCGGTTGACTTTTAGAAAAAAAACCAAACCAAACCAAACCAAACCAATGCGGTTTGGTTCGGTGCGATTGGTTCGGTTTTTTATAAACAATTTGTTGAGTCATACATTCACATATATATGACAACATAACTTTGTATTTGGTCATTCATACATGATACACTACTAAATTATCACCAAAAAACTAATCATATTTTGACAATAATTTCTCATTTAATATGCAAAAGTTAGATTAGACAAAGGTGAAATAATAAACATAAAATAATAGCATAAAACAATATAAAAAATATTATAATAAAACAAATAAAATAGAAGAAATGATAAATTAGTGAAGATGAAAAAGAAAGAACATAAGAGAGGAGAGATTAGAGATAAAGATGTGCGATAAAATGAAATTGAAAGAGAGAAAAATTGCATAAAAAATAAGAACGTGCAAAGGAAACAATATAAGAGAGTAGATATTAGATAAGAAAAGGAAAGATGTAAGTAGTGAAGATGAAGTGATAATATTAGGAGATATTTAAGAAGATTGAAAATGAAATCATAACTGTAAAAATGAGAAAATTGTCTGTAATCATAAGGCTAATGTATAATAGATTTAGGTTTGGGTTAGATGCGAGTTAAATAAAATTTAAGTTGTAACATAATGCGGTTTAGTTCGGTTTGGTTCGGTTTGTAAAATACAAACCGCAGACCGAACCAAACCATGCGGTTTTGTTAAAAAATGATTCAAACTAATCCGAATCAAATACGGTTTTTTGCGGTTTCGATTTAGTTTGATTTAGTTTTGCGGTTTTCTATTGGATTGGTTTGATTTTGAACACCACTAGCACATACAATCTTTCCCTCCTTATTTCCTTACATCATCAAAAAAGCAATTTCTCTTAAGGAGACGAACCGAGCTCTTACAAATTTGACTCCAACGTTGTTTCAACCTCTCTCTCAACATATAGTCTTGCTAATTCAAATTAAGCACCTTCATCAACTTATACTCATTTTCATTCAAGACAAACACATTCATCTCTCATATTTGATAAGTTTATCATTCATGATATTTTCTTATTTTGATTCATGCAATGCAATTCCTTAATAGATTATAGTAAGCTATATTAGGTTACATCCAATAGAAACGAGTTAAGCTACATTAGGTTACATCCTTGGTTTGAATCTAGCACATTTGAGATGTAGGTTGTGTTTTGAATGAACTTAAGCTCTTTTGTAATGTGTGGTGTGTCTGAATTATAATATTTGTATGATGTATTCAAATTTTCTATTGGGACATGTTTCTTTATTTATATTTGGTGTGGTTCGGAGATTGAATTTGTTGTGTTTAATGGTTGTTCAAATTTTAATTTTTGGACGATGTGAAAAGGGAAATTTTGAGTTTTCATAGAGTTTAAGAGTACCACATGGGTGTATTGAACAACCCCAAAAATTTATGAACATGTGATATAATAAAAGATTTTTTAACAATGTCTTTAAATAGGGGTTTTAAATATAATTACAGATGTTAATATAATTTTTTATAAGTATTATAAATTGTTAGCCAAAATCGACAATAAGACGAATTATAATTAGTTGATCCCTATGTAGTTGAACAAAGGTTAGTCAAAATAAAGAAAGGTGAATATAAGATATGTGAGTCTTTCTCAAGTCCATTAAAGTTTTCAAAGATCGTAGGTGGGTGAAGTTCATCTAAAGGCATGTAGAATTTGACGGATCAATAATATCATTTGTGATTCATTTTTTAGCTCCACTAACTGAAACAATCACTTTTATGGAAGCATGATTAGAAGTGACCTAGCACGCATACAAAGGAAATTAAAATACCACGAGATAGGCGGGATCAAGCTAGATATGGAGCACTATGTACACCATCCAACGAGAAAAATACATTATCTCCACGAGAATAATCAGGACTAGATTTTGTAGGCTACAATATTTTACATGTATAAATAACTTTATATATAAATGCTTATAGTATATTTAATTTTCAACATACACAATTAATTAACACATGTACTTCTTCTCTCAGTTTATCTTTTATATTTATAATTTACTTTTCTAATGCACTTATTAGTTCAGTAGCTCACAAAAACTCAACTTTAAACTTAATATACAAACGAGGAGAAAAAAGTTAGGTAACAATTCAAATTTAATGGGGAGAATACTGTTGCGTTGAGTGCAAAGAAGCGTTGCAAGGGATCCAATATCTCCAATGTTGTTTGTACTGGTTATGGAGTATTTGCATAGGAAGTTTGAAGGCTTGAGCAAGGTGTCAGACTTCAACTACCACAACAAATGTGAAAAGCTTGGTATTATTGGCATAAGTTTCGCAGATGACCTCCTGTTGTTCATAAAAGGAGACGAAGGCTCGGTGAAGCTGGTGATAGAGAAGTTCAATGAGTTCTCTAGTGAAACAGGTTTGAATGTGAATCATGCGAAGTGCAAACTATACTGGGGTGGTGTGGATGATGTTACCTGTGATAAGATTGCGAAGTTGACAGGTTTTAATAAGGGATCCCTCCTTTTCAGGTACTTGGGGGTGCCACTGTCGAGAAAGAGGCTGACAACTACAAATTGCCTCTGCCTGGTAGACAAGATTATGCTGCACATAAATCACTGGAGCTCTCACCTGCTGAGTTATGCATGAAGATTCCATTTGATTAATAGTGTTTTGTTTAGCACTCTGAATTTTTGGATGCAGAGTTTGTCGTTACCTAAAGGTACTCTGAGGAGAATAAATGCGCTTTGAAGATCGTTCCTTTGGACTGGAAAATTGATAGTGTCTAGGAAAGCCCCTATTGCTTGGGAGCAGGTTTTCCAACCAAAAAACAAGGGTGGACTGAGCATTTTAAACATTACTATGTGGAACCAAGCTTGTCTTATCAAACTTCTTTGGAACCTGAGTAAGAAAGCAGATAATCTGTGGGTCGGGTGGGTTAACGCGTATTATGTTAAACAAGATGATATTATGCGATTTCCTCTTCGAGCAACTTGCTCCTGGATCCTAAAAGGAATGTTGCAAACTAGAGATATCGCGGAAAACTTGAACAGCTAGCAGAAGTGGCAGGTAGCAGAAAGAATTAAAGTAAAACAAGTGTATGCTGAGCTATTGAAGCCGAGAATGCAGGTTCCTTGGAGGAAGCTTTTGTTCGATAATGAAGCTTCACCGAGAGCAGTTTTCACTTTGTTGTTAGCTTGCCACAGGAGGCTAGCTACAAAGGACAGGATAGTCAAGTTTGGGTTGATCAAGGAAGAGAAGTGTGATTTCTGTAATGACAAGGAAAACCTTTAACACCTCTTTTTTGAGTGCACTACTATGAGGGAAATCTGGGAGAAGATGTTGTCTTGGCTCCAGATCACGCACCAAGTTCAAGGTTGGGAAAAAGAGATTGATTGGATTATTGGAATCGGTAGTAAGAGTAATAAGCAGGCCATGATTGTGAAAACTGTAACACCCCATTTTAATTAATATTATTTAAATTATTATTTTCTAAAAATTACCGGTTGATATTTATTTCGATAAATTATTAATTATTTAGTCGGTTATTCGGTCCGGTAGTTGATTAATTTGGTTTATTCGATTTATCGGAAAATAATTATTTTTATATGATAATATTGTATTTTGGTGCGTATATATATTTTGTGTGTGTTAATTGATTAATTTGTGATAATTGAATTATTATAGTATTTATTTAATTATATTAAATTAGTTTAATAAAATATTAATTTTTATTATATATGCTACGTTAACTTAACAGTATGTATATAAGTTTATAACTTATCAGTATGTTAGTTTCATAATATATATAAGTTAATGTTATATAATATAAGTTAGTTTAGTAATATAAATAATACTGTAAGTTTATAAAATGAGTTAGTTTTTATAAAATAAAATAAGTAAGTAGTATATGTAGTAGGAATTAGTTTTATAAAAAGGAGAAACATGAGAAAGTGAGAACGAGAGGAATAGAGAGAAGAAGAAGGGAAAAAGAGGAAACTAGGGTTGAAGAGAGGAGGAGAATTTTTGGAAAATCGACCGGTTAGCTCGTTCCGGAGATTAATCGGTAAGGGTTAAACTTCCTCTAAATATCTTGTATGTTATTTATAGCATTTGATAGAAAAAATAATTTAGAATTTAGGTTGTAGTGAAGTAGGAAATGTCTCTTTTTTGATTTTCATGAAAACCATATTCTTGGTTTTGTATGAGGAAGTGGAGGAACATTAGAAAAACACTACTTTCCTGATACAAAAAAAAAAAAAAAAACTAAGTGGGAAACCTTGTTCCTCTGTTTTTATTTTTTTAAGCTACTGTAACAAAAAAATATTTAATTAATTAATATTGTTATTAATCAATATGGTGATGAATAATATAACCGGTTACGGTGTACCGATAAAACTCGATATTTTGGATTCGGCCGGAGATTAATTAAATTGTAGATGTGTTGTATATTTGAAATGTGTTGAGAAATGCCGATTCCGGAAATAACATGTTCGGTTTATAGATGTTATGTTGTTGTGTGATAAATGTTGAAATGATTAAATGATGCTTGTTGTGCAATGTTGTGGAATTAATTCATAGGGTTAAATTATGGTGATGTATGCTTGTAATTGAGATAGAGGGATGTCTTGATTTGCATAATTGTTGTTGTTGAATTGCACACCGCATCATAAGTCGTTTCAAGAGGCGATGTCCGTTAGTCTCGTGGAGGCTAGTGGCTCGTCCCAAACTCAGTGGGGTTTGAAAGCTTAGGAATGGGCTTTTGTGATTATCCGTCGAGGATAGACAATCGGTAAATCGAAGGATAATAGATGATTGGTACCACATGCATGAGTTGTATCGTTGTATCAGTCGCGCATACACGTTTTGTTGAGTTTATGTTTTGTTGAATATTATGTCTTGTGTGCTAATTGGTAATCGAAATTGATTGTGTTTGATTTCTTTGAGTTGTTGATTATGTGAAATGGATTAAATGACTATAATTAAGTTGTTTACTCATGAGTTGGAAAAGAGTAAGATCCCTTTATTTAATGCCTTTCATTTGCTTTAAATTACATAATTTATGTTTGTTGGAATTCTTACCTTACGTTGGAAAATGCTTGCTTCGACATTGTTCGGTACAAGGATGGTAGTGCACGGGTTAGCAGACGACTTAGGCTTGTAGTCCGTTACTTTTTGATTTTGAGTCGATGCTCGATTGTAACATGGGGTTTAGTGTCCGCATTCGAACTCATATTTTTTGTATATGGATTATACTTGTATAAAATCCTTTGTTTTGATTATATGTTGATGTATGTGTATTATGACTTGATAACATGATTGGTGTATGAACCATATGGCTTAATGCCTTGCATATTATATTTTGATTCCTCCTTTGGAGAAGATAATACTATTATGATTCCGTTGTGTTTGCACGACAAAGAAAGTATATGTCATGAATATATTATGTGTTTAAATGATTAATGTGACGAATATGTCATGTCCGTTTTTCTTGATTATGTTGATATTATGTTGTGACACTCCTTCCGTGCAATTTTATTTCTCTGATTTTAATTATGTCGTTTAATTCGGGGTTCATTAGAAGGAGTGTTACAATAGTGGTATCAGAGCATTGTCGGTCAGTTGTCAAGTCTTAATGTTACTAATCCCATTGTTTTTGATTGTGTATCTGACGCGATCGATACTTTTGTGTTGTTCAGAAGAAGATGGTAGCTGGGAGGAATGATAATGCACTTGCTGCGGCATTGCGATTGCTTGCGGGATCCTTGAATTGATGCCGCAAGCTAATCTGGTGCCACATGATGGAGCTGATGATGCTTTCCGTGCTCTTGGAAAGTTTCAGAAAAACAACCCGCCTACTTTCAAAGGAGAGCATGCGCCCGAAGAAGCTCAAGAGTGGTTAAAGGCCATTGAAAAGATTTTCCGAGTGATGAATTGCACCGATGCTCAGAAAGTGCAATTCGGAACTCACATACTGGTGAAGGAAGCTGAGGATTGGTGGATTAACACAAGTCATAGGTTCGATGAAGAGAACACTGTGGTTACGTGGGCAATTTTCCGAGATACTTTCTTGGAGAATTATTTCCCCGAGGATGTCCGTGGTAAGAAAGAGGTGGAGTTTCTTGAATTGAAACAAGGAAGCGGTTACATTCTTTGAATATGCCAAGTTTCAAGAATTGATCAAGTATTGTCCTCACTATATAATCGTGAATGCCGAGAGATCTAAATGCTTGAAGTTTGTGAACGGCTTAAGGCCGGATGTGAAGAAAGCTATCGGGTACCAACAAATTACCCGCTTTTCTGAATTGGTGAACAAAAGTCGTATCTATGATGAGGATAGTCATGATAGTAGTGCTTACTACAAGAGCTTAAGTGACAAGAGAGGCAAGGGCATATCGTCCTAAGCCCGATGGAAAAGGAAGCAACCGATGAAGATGGGAAAGAGTCCAAGTGGGGGAGTTACTACTCCGGTGAAGTGTTTTAGATGTGGTAAAGAGGGACACCTTGCTTTGGAGTGTCGCCAAGCTGAGCCTACATGTTTCAAGTGTGGGAAGATTGGTCACCAATCTAACGAGTGCAGGTTGAGTGCTAGTGTGACTTGTTACAACTGTGGCGAGCAAGGGAACATTAGTACAAAGTGCACGAAGCCAAAGAAAGCGAGGAAAAGTGTTTGCATTGTCAGTGCCGAGACTTGATGGATGAGAGGTTGATCGAGGTACTTGCTTTATCCATAATGTGCCTTTGATTGCTATTGTTGATACGGGTGCTACGCATTCATTTATTTCCTTGGATTGTGCTACTAGTTTGGGTCTAGTGTTATCTAATTTGGGTAGAAGTATGGAGATTGATACGTCTGCGATGGGTTTGGTTTTACTACATTATTTGTTTGAAGTGTCCTTTGTATGTGTGGTAGAGATTTGAAGTGGATCTCGTATGTCTTCCTTGAGTCGACTTGATGTCATTCGGGTATGGATGGTTGAGAGCCAACCATGTCTATATCAATTATTTTGCTAAAGCGGTTCTTTTCTCGAGTCAGAAAGAAGGTGGTTCTTTCTTGTCTACTCAACAAATGAAGAAGTGTGTTAAAGAAGGAGCGAAATTATTTGTGTTGATGGAGAGCATGAATCTTGGTGATAGTGGAGTGAGAAAGGATGTTCATGTTGTTTGTGACTTTCCAGAGGTGTTTCCGGAGGAGATTACAGATTTACCTCCAGAACGTGAAGTGGAGTTTTCTATTGATTTAGTTCCTGGTACTAGTCCTGTTTCGATGGCTCCGTATCGGATGTCACCATCGGAATTGGTTGAACTAAAGAGCCAACTTGAAGAGTTACTTGATAAGAAGTTCATTCGTCAGAGTGTATCTCCGTGGGGTGCACCGATGTTGTTAGTAAAGAAGAAAGAAGGAACGATGAGACTTTGTGTGGATTATCGGCAGTTGAACAAAGTTACTATCAAGAACAAGTATCCGTTACCTAGGATTGATGATTTGATGGACCAGTTGGTAGGAGCTTGTGTGTTTAGTAAGATTGACTTGAGGTCTGGTTATCACCAAATCCGTGTGAAAGCTAGTGATATTTAGAAGACGGCGTTTAGGACGAGGTATGGACACTATGAGTATTCGGTGATGCCTTTCGGTGTTACGAATGTACTGGGTGTGTTTATGGAGTACATGAACAGAATCTTTCATGAGTTTCTTGATACGTTTGTGGTGGTCTTTATTGATGACATTCTAATCTATTCGAAGAATGAGAAAGAGCATGCCGAGCACTTAGGAATTGTGTTGTCGATTCTGAAAGAGAATCAGTTGTTTGCTAAACTTTCTAAGTGTGAGTTCTGGTTGGAGAAAGTGAGTTTTCTTGGACATGTGATATCTCGTGGAGGTATTGTCGTTGATCCATCTAAGATTGAAGCTGTTTCAAAATGGGAATCTCCTAAGTCTGTTTTTGAGATTTGAAGTTTTCTTGGTTTGGCCGGTTACTACCGTAAGTTCATTGAAGGTTTTTCCAAGATAGCTTTACCATTGACACAATTGACGAGAAAGGGGCAAGCGTTTGTGTGGACTACTCAAGTGTGAAGATAGCTTTCAAGAGCTTAAGCGAAGGTTGACTACTGCTCCTGTTTTGATTTTACCTAATCCATCCGAACCGTTTACAGTGTATTGTGATGCTTCATTGATGGGATTGGGTGGTGTGTTGATGCAAAGTGGACAAGTAGTGGCTTATGCTTCAAGGAAACTTAAAGTGCATGAGAGGAATTATCCGATTCATGACTTAGAGTTGGCAACTGTTGTTTTTGTGTTGAAGATTTGGAGACATTACTTGTTTGGATCGAGATTCGACGTTTTCAGTGATCACAAAAGCTTGAAATATTTGTTTGATCAGAAAGAGTTGAATATGAGGCAGAGGAGGTGGTTGGAGTTCTTGAAAGATTATGATTTTAGTTTGAATTACCATCCCGGTAAGGCGAACGTGGTTGCCGATGCATTGAGTAGGAAATCATTACATATGTCTATGTTAATGGTGAAAGAGTGGGAGTTGCTGGAACAGTTTCGAGACTTGAGTTTGGTTTGTGAAGAAATTTACTTTGGTGGAAACTTGGTATGTTGAAGATTACAAGTGGAATCTTGGATGAGATAAGAGAAGGACAAAAAGAGGATTTGGTTTTGGTTGATAAATTGACTTTAGTTAACCAAGGTCAAGGAGGAGGGTTTAGAATTGATGAGAACGGCGTGTTGATATGTCGTGATCGGTTTTGTGTTCCCGATGTGAGATATGTGAAAAAGAGGATCCTTGAGGAAGGACACCGAAGTGGATTGAGCATTCATCCTGGTGCCACGAAGATGTATCAAGATTTGAGAAAGTTGTTTTGGTGGCCTTGTATGAAGAAGGAAATTGCGGAATTTGTGTATTCATGTTTGGTTTATCAAAAGTCCAAGATAGAGCATCAAAAGCCTTCCGGTTTGTTACAGCCTTTGTCTATACCGGAATGGAAGTGGGACAGTGTCTTGATGGATTTTGTTTCGGGTTTGCCAAGGACTCCGAGTAACTATGAGGCTATTTGGGTTATAGTGGATAAATTAACTAAATCTGCTCACTTTATTCCAATTAGAATGGATTACTCGATGGAGAAGCTTGCGAAGTTGTATGTGTAGCGGATTGTATGTTTGCATGGTATTCCGACGTGCATTATTTCGGATAGAGACCCACGGTTCACATCTAGATTTTGGGAAGGTTTGCAAAGAGCTTTGGGTACTAAGTTACGTTTGAGTTCCACTTATCATCCACAGACGGATGGTCAAACGGAGAGAACTATTCAATCACTCGAAGATCTTATGCGTGCTTATGTGTTGGAACAAGAAGGTTCTTGGGAGAGTTACTTGCCCTTGATTGAGTTTACCTATAATAACAGTTTTCATTCTAGTATAGGTATGGCTCCTTTTGAGGTGTTGTATGGAAGGCGTTGTCGAACACCTTTATGTTGGTATGAATCAGGAGAAAGTGCGGTGGTTGGACCGGAACTTGTGCAACAAACTACGAATAAGATTAAGTTAATTAGAGAGAAGATGCAAATTTGACAAAGTCGCCAAAAGAGTTACCATGACAAGAGGAGGAAGCCTCTTGAATTCAAGAAGGATGAACATGTGTTTTTGAGAGTGAATCCTACTACGGTGTTGGTCGGCACTTAAAGTTGACACCTCGGTTTATTGGTCCGTATCAAATTTCAGAAAGGATTGGTAATGTGGCTTATAGGATTTCATTACCACCATCACTTTCAAATTTACATGATGTGTTTCATGTGTCGCAATTGCGAAAGCATATTGCGGATCCTTCCCATGTGGTGCAAGTGGATGATGTGGAAGTTAGAGACGACTTAACCGTTGAGACCTTGCCGACAAGGATCGAAGATCGGAAAGTGAAACAACTTAGAGGAAAAGAGATTTCTTTGGTTAAGGTGGTGTGGGTGGTGCGGCTAATGGAAACATAACTTGGGAGCTTGAAGCGGATGCGGATTCATATCCCAGTTGTTCGTTAGAGGTAATTTTCGAGGTGAAAATCTTGTAAGTGGGGGAGAAAGAAGTGTTGTGGAGTGTGTGGTTCGATGAGAGAGAAGGAGAATTTGTGCGAGCCTAGAAGAATGGAGTGTTTTCGGATGAAGAAAAAGAATCCTCCTTATGGAGGATCCCGAGAGAGTGATGAAGTTGTGGGTGGTGGAAAAGAGTTTACCAAATGGCCCCTCATGTTCTCCTTGTTTTCTTTTTATTTCAAGCCTTTTCTCCATAATGCTTGCATATCAAAATGGTGTGTGGCCAAATCCGGAAAAGAATCAAATAAGAATCTCATATATGCTTACCTCATGTACCTCCCTTTTGCATTCGATAAATCAAAATATAAAGCTTATCGAGAAAAAGTCCAAAAGTCAAAGTTGGAGAATGAATTTTCGTGAACAACTTTCATGTTGAAAGTTTCTCGATTCGATGCCCTTAGCAAGCTCAAAAATTGCCTCGAAGTTAAGAGAAAGTAATTGCTAAATGCCAACAACATCAGTAAAAATTTACCAAATATTTTTCCATGACTTTAAGGACATATATCTCTCTATCCACGATCCGAATCAATTTAATTTCTTCTGCAAAGTTTCAGATCGCCGCGAAGTGAACAACTTTGATTTTGAACATTTTTCAATGCGGAGCCGATAGCCATGAGATAATTGAACCCGAAGTTGTCAACTTGACCATATTGATAAACACTTCAAAATATTTCTAAGTGTCGAATGTTGAAACATGATAAATTCATAACTTCCAAGCTTCATAACTTTTGATCCGAGTCCCGAATGGATCTGATTCCTTCACCAAAGTTGTGCATTGTCACAAGGTGGACAACTTTGATTTTGAACTCAATTCGAATCGGAACTTTGAAATACGTATAAAATACCTCTAAAGTCGAGCACTTGAACATGTTGAAAAACACTCAAAATTTCACTAGGTATGAACTTCAAAAGTTATGAACATTAAACTTCAGAGCCTCATAACTTGAAATCCAAGCATTTTCAGAGAAATCTTCACAAGGGAAAATTTGAAGTACGAAGCACACTTTTCCCAATGATTACAAATTTGTGAAGTTTCAACCACAGACGAGTGAGATAGAGAGTCGACAATATGGCCCCAAGAACATAAAGTTCTCAAAACTTAGAAAAATTTCTAAGTCCAAGATTACTTAAAATGCAAGAAATCTTATTTTTATCTGATTCTTCCGACTTTCCTCAACAAATGATCACATTTTCTCAAATATTGACTTTTGACAATAATTTTGGCCAAAAGTCCACTCAGTCAAACTTTGACTTTTGTTGACTTTTCAGTACGTACACTCAAATATGCTTTTATCCGACTGCTCTTGATTTTCTGATGAATCGCTTGGATCAATAAGCCATATGCAGATACTTCAAGACTCACAGAAGGCCATATAATCACTTTGGGCTCAAATATTCGACCACAACCTGCTCTTGCTCGAAACCTTCAATCAATATACTCAGAATAGGAAATCAGAACTCCAAAACCTTGGTTCTCGAGAGATAATCAGAATCTTCTAGATGCACACATCTTGTATATTAAGATGACACTTGAAATAACGGAACCTCATATGTTAAGCCTCTATGAATCAAACGCTTCTTCTGAATTATACAGGTTCATACGGTTAGAAAATCTCGAACCCATGGCTAATGAATGAATGATATGCATGTAATGCACCTACCGATTAAGTGTAAGCCAATTATTTATTGAAAAATGAAGAGGGAGAATTTTGGGGTGTAATACCAACTATATTCTTATTATCTGGAAGATCAACAACCTGACCACATCCATCAGGCTGGCCATTTTGTACCATATGGCATGCATCTGTTAATGAAGCAATTGATTCCCCACTCTTCTTCACATGGTCACCGGCAATATCTAAATCTTGAATATGGGTTCCAACTGCTTCTTCATCAACATCTATATACCGAAAAGAGTAAATATTACTAACCAGCATATCCTGCTCACCATATACAATCACTAGCTTATCATTCTTCAAAAATTTCAATGTCTCGCAGAGAGTAGAAGTCAATGCCCGAGTATCGTGAATTTAGGGTCTTTCCATTAGACAAATGTAAGTTGTGTGGATATCTATCACTTGAAAAATGACTGGAATACATGGAGTCCAATCCACACAGAGAGATCAACTTCACCAATCATCATTCTCTCTGAACCATCAAAAGCTTTAACAATAACACCATTAGGCCTCAAAGGAGCACCCTGATAACCCAACTTGGACAATGTCGCTTTCGGCATCAAATTAAGCAACGAACCAGTATCAACCCGAACATTGGACAAGGAAACCTCTTGACATCTCATAGAAATGTGCAAAGCATAATTATGCTTCATGCCTTGATGATAAATCTTCATCACTGAAAGTCAATATATTGCAAGTAGAAATATTTTCAACCACACCATGAAATTTTTCCTCTTCTTTGTTCAACTATTGAAGAAACTTATTCATCTTATTTGTTGTTCTTTGAATGTGAGGTTTCCTTGATTAATGTTGATTTTAACTAGAACATGGTATGATATAAGTGATGATTTTTCAGGTTTAATCTTTTGATTGCATCAGCTTTTATGAATTCCTTCTTTCTTGATTTTCCCAAAATTCTTGAAGGATTTATATATATAGATTAAGAGTTGGAAAATTTTTCCAATTCTTAACTTTCTAGATAAATGTTAGTAGCAAAAATATAAAAGTTTTACGAAATAAGTTTCTTTGTCTCATGTGTTTATATCCTTTGGTTTGATACTCAGAGAGACTATACATATCTTTTTCAAACTATCCTATATTTCTTTGGCGGGTTAAAAAACAAATTAATTTTTTTGAAATCTATATCTAATTTTCTTCTTCTGTCCATATATAGAATAAGGTTTTTCCACTTCTTCATCGTTGACCTGATGAATAAGGGTAAAACATACCAAGTTTTTAAATAATTTTTTTTATTTTCAAGGAAAATCATTTATATAAAAGAAGGAATAATTTTTCAAAAAGTTGGTGGTGAGTTTTGAAAAAGAATCTTGTGTTAGAAGTTATCTTCCTCTCTAGATGATTAGTCCTTAAACAAGAGTTAGGCTTTGATGCCCATCCATTATTACATAGACACCTCACTCACAAAATATTTTTCCGCACAAAAGCATTTGGCTATATGAACTAGTGAGAAAAGTGAAAATGAAAACTTAGATAGAGTGTGTGTATGTGTGTGTGTGTGTCAATATATAATTCGATTTCTGGATGCTTTGAACCGGGGACTGAGACCTCTATTTATAGGGTTCAAATCCTCCAAAAAAGGAAACAACATTAAATAAAAAATGACTGTTACTAATCAATCAAGTCAATCGATTAGATCATTTAAATATAACGACTATGATTTCCAAAATAGAAAGGAATTGATATATAGTCGTTGCATATGATATGAGCATGTTCAAATAGATTTCTGCCTCAAGATAGTGATAATTTAATCGATTAAATCTAAGTTTCAATCGACTAGATCCAGTGAAAAAATAATTCTTGATTTTTTGAATGCTCTCATATATTTTATGCAACTTCTATATAATTCCAAAGGTTTATTATTTTCAAAAATATTTTATAAAAGAGTTTTAAGTATGTGTGCTTATAGCATCTACTTCTATAAAGAAAGAACTTTTGCTCTTACAAAAGTTTCACTCACTTAGTAAATTATGATGACTTCTCTAAGCCTGTGTTTGATGTACTCATTGTGTTGACACTTGCTTTGAGATCTCCTGAGGCTTTTATAATCCATTTGGTTGTCTTTAACTGAGACTTTGTTAATCTTCACCAACCCTTATGTCTTGCATCTTTAACCTCTTGCGTATGTTAGTTGACTTTTTAAATGATTGCATCTTTATTATGCTGAATTGTCATTTTTTATGTTCTTTTATCATATTGTATCTTTGTCATGTTGAATATCTGTTATGATCTTTATAGTTGTCATTATAAAAAAAAACAACAACGGTAACCTGCAAAACATGGTTCCACACATAGTGACTCCATAGAGGCGAGTGTCATATCTACGACAGCTCGATTATCATTGTTGTTGTTGGTGACCGCCTTTATCATCATGGGACGATAAGGGGCTGGTGTTAGATATTGTGTTGCTCGAGCTAGTGTTATAGATTGTGACGATGGACGAAATGTACATGATATGTACACTAACTGACAATTGGGTTAATACCCCTTTTTCCCCTGCCATTTGAGGCGAATCCGGAAAACTCCCCTGTAAAAAATACAAATTTCGCCCCTACCATTTGAAATTTCCTCCGTTTCCCCCTCAAGAAATTTAATAATAAAATATAATGACAGTGTGGGGGTTTTTCAACAAAATCGTCAATTTGGCAGGGGCTTTCGAATATATCCAATTTGACAGATTTTTTCCCTCCAAATATCACCAATATTGGCAGAGGCAAATTGCGTGAAATTAACCAAGTTATTGATGGCTACATTCTTGAGGTGGGAAAATGGAGAAATATTCAAATGACAGAGATGTAATCTGTGTTTTTTTACATGGGCATTTTTCAGATTCACCCCAAATAACAAGGGGCAAAAGGAATATTAACCCTTGTGATAATTCTACCGATGTTGAGCTAGCTAGGATCGCAATTATATTAGTCATATGGAAAAGTGTTTATACCTTCCTCTATAATTGCATCTTTTATATAGTGATTTTGGTCTGCTCCATATTTAAGATCTATAAAGATCATTTAAGAATATTGTCTCTTTTTAATGGACCTTAATGGTGTCTCACAATTAAAGTTAATTGTTATATTCTCAAACATAATGTATCTAATTCGCTCATATAACATGTTGTCCCTAGTTCCCTAATTTAAATAAGAAAAATATTATTCTTACACCATTTTTTACACTTACATCGTATTTCACTGTTCACCTATACGGTGAACAGTGAAATAATATTAAAATAATATTATTTAAAAAAAATAAAAAATTATTTCTTTTTTATTTTATTTTTACTTTTTTTTAGATTGAGGGAGTACAAAAATAAAATTACATAAATTAACCAATTTCATAACTTTATTAATTAACTTTTTACTTTTCATTAACTAATTTCATAATTATTAAAAATCTGGACAGTCTATTAATCAACTTTGCAACTTCATTAACCAACTTTATACATTTCATTAACCAATTTTATTTTACTACTAAAAATTATTTTTAATGTCTTGATGTTTATTAACCAAGTTTATCACTATATTAACCAATTTTTTACATTTCATTACTCAACTTCATTTTATCATTAAAAGTTACTATTCACGAACAATGATCACCGACACTGTTCACACACTGTTCACGTACTGTTTATATTATTATTTATAAAATATATATTTTTAAAATAAAGATATTGTTCATCGTATAAATACGGTAAACAATATTTAGTGTAAATATTTGGATGTAAGGTTTGTTGTAGAAATAGCCTGTTTAAATAACACCTCAATCTTAGTTCTGGGTTGGGTTGATAGACTTGGTCTGTCAGCTAAACAAGGTTATGTTAGTTATGTCTGAAATCATGACGAACTCTTTTAAATTCGAGTTTACATTTGATCAAAACTATCAGATTTATACACTTACTTTATTACCTAAAGACATTTTAATATTACGAATAAAAATCATAGAATATAATAAAGCTAGATGAGTACTTTGACAAGTTTGCCATTTGTCATCTTCTTAGAAGCCTTATTATTTTAATAATTTCTATTCATAGTATACTTACTATTAATATCTTTCTTTATTATTTTTTTAATTTCCTTTTTGTATGATCTCTTTTTATGATCTCCTATTGTAGAATCTATTTTTTTTTACGTCAACACTAATATTTAGTAGTGCTTTTTTTACTGAAAATAAAAATTTTTATAATTATTTTATATAAATTTTTCTTTACATCATTAATTTAGATTATTTGATATTATTTTCTTGATATGAATTAATTAGATTTTTTTTTTTTGTAATAAATCTATTAAAAATAATGAATAATGATTATTTAAATTTTACTTTATCTATTTAATTTTATTAAAGGATGTGTTTTCTATATAATTTTATTTAAAATTTACATTATCTATTTAATTTAAATCATTTCAAATTATGATTATTTTCTTGATATAAATTAATTAGATTTTTTTTTTTGTAATAAATTTATAAAAAAAATATTGAATAATTTTATCCACAAAATCGTAAAATAAGGATGTGCTTTCTATATAATTTTATTTAAAATTTACTTTAAATATTTTATTTAAATCATTTCAAATAATTTATATTATTTTCTTGATATGAATTAATTAGATTTTATTTTATTTGTAATAAATTTATAAAAAATATTGAATAATTTTATGCACAAAATCTTAAAATAAAGATATGGTCAATATATGCCAAATAAATGCTATCACAGATATTTTTAAATTACATATATAATATCACAGTTGTAGGGTCAATATTAATTACCATAAAAGGTCAAATAAATGTTGTTTCTCATCATTTACATAAGAAGCGTGATCCTTGGAATTTTAAATGGTATCAGAAACAACATTAATCAGCACCACTTGAATCGACCTTCTCTCTTCCAAACCTCAATCAATCTTCTCTCTTCCAAATCTAGTGTCTCTTTTCCTGTACCAAATCATGCCATCGTTTTCTTTTCCCAAAACATATTGTAATATGGAATCGTCGCTACAATTTTCCAGGTATCTTTATCAATTTCTTTCGATTAAACGCATATAAATAGGAGCAAAAGCATCGATTTTCAATCACAGTCCTTCTGATTCGTTCATCTCTACATATGGTTTGTTCCAAATATGAATTCGAAAGAAAAATATTTTGCGATGAAGATGGTTCTAATGGATGACAAGGTTGTTGTTGCTGTTGTTTCATTTTTGTATATTATGGATTATGTAGTTTTACAGTTTTATTCTAATTCCTTTTATCTAAAAATTTATAGGGTGACAAAATTCAAGCTTCAGTTAGAAAAGCTCTCCTGTCTAGATTTGAAAATAAGATCGTGAGGAACGATGTATAATTTCAAATCTTTCGGTGTTGCCGCTATCTTGGAGGATATAGAACCACAAAACATCAATTCAAGTTGAATTTGCGAATGGAACAATTGTTACGAGGTTGAAACGGATGATAACAATGTCCCCTTACTCAATTGTATCTTTCCCAAAGATTGTTGGGAAAATAGACATGGACTACTTGATTGGTAAATCTTTTAAATCTCAAATTTGTAAAAATTTTAATGATGTATGAAAGTTTTGTATATTATATTTTCTTTTTTATCTGTTTCATTTTGTTGTCTTTATTTCTTAATAGATGTTGTGGGAATTCTAGCTGGGGTTGGACGTAAAAGATTCTATGAGAGGAATCGTGTAACTATTAAGTATAAAGTTATTGAGTTAGAGTCTAATGGGTAAGTCATTTTATCTGTTATAATTTTATTAATTTCATATGTCATTTCTATGTAACTTATAGACCTTATAATAACTGATTTCCTTTTTTTTACACTTAGTATGAAGCTTGAATGCACACTTTTTGGGTCATATGTTAATGTATAATGGATAATGTATAATGGAAAAATCCAATTGTAGAATGCAATGAATTGTACAAGGCTATTTTTTAACCCAAACATTCCTGAAGCAAATAGTTTCAAATTCAAGTAAGTAGATACTATTAATTTGATCAATTTTGATATGTAGTTTCAAACTCTGGTAACTATTTATGATTACTTTTATTGTTTGCTTACCAGTGATAACATTGGATCACCCACTCAACCATTCAGCTATATGAAGGATTATTCTGATTTGAGCTTAGAGGAAGAGTTCTTAAATCTGAGTCAACGCAAAACAATTGAGGAACTAAAAGACTGTCAAAATGTAATCTTAATTAGGTTCTTATTTCATTCTTATTGTACAGATCATGCTTTACATGTATTTTTTGTTTATTTAACATAATTTTTACTTATATGTGTGTGTAGGACATGGTTTGTGTGGTTTTAGGTACAATCAAGCATGTCATTGGAGGCAATGATTGGTGGTATGTTGCATGTGTCTGCAACAAGGGAGTTGTTGCAGATTCTAAAAGGTTTTCTGCCCTAAATGTAATAAGCATGTTTGGACCATTGTGCCGAGGTGATTGTCGTAAAAACATTCTATTATTCATGAGCAGGTGTATAATTTGCTCATCGTATTATCTAATTTGATTACTTTCTTAATTATAGGTATCGTGTCAAACTTAGAGTGATTGACGAAACAGACTGCTACTTTCGTGCTTTTTGACCGTGATTGTTGTTTGCTGACAAAGAAGACATGTTATGATTTGATTGAGGCAATGGATCGTGTGAGTAGTTTTATTTTATTCTTTTATTATATGTTTTGTATTGTCTTATTCAAGTCGATTTCATCTCTGACATAAACTTTATTAACTAAATGTGTGGATTAGGAACTTGAGCCAACCATTGTGCCTAGAGTTATCGGTGATTTGGTTGAACAAACCTTTCTTTTTAAGATAGATGTAAAGAATGATGTGAATTCAGGATTTTAGCAGTCATTTTGCGTAAGAAAAGCTTGTGCCGACAAAGATATTGTCACTAGGTTCAAATCTATTGTGAAGGTGTTTAATACTCTCTTACATCTTCAACTATTTTTTTATTTAGTGTATGCTCACAAGTATTTTTATGATTGTTTATATTTAGAATTCTGTAAATTTTGAGGATGATTTGCCTGATGGCGTTGTTTAGAGTGAGGCTGCTTCTGTTGTCGTTCAGGATCTGAATTCCAAATTTGAAAACGTTGTTGCTGAGGAAAAATGTGAAGATAATTGCTCATTGTCCAAACCTGTTGAAATTGAAGATGCAGATTGCACTCCTGTTAAAAGGAGTTTTGTGGACTCTGCTGATGAAAGTGATGGAGCCAACTCAAGGATTTTGAAAAACATCAAGATTGAGAAAGAGTGATGGACATGCCTCAACATTTCACTGTTATTTTGTTTGATGTTTTGTTTTTTAATTATGTTGGAAGACACATTCCATGGCCTAAAAATTTTATATTTTGGATTTTTGGGTCATTTGTTTCGACCAACTTTGAGTTTATTGAATTGGTTTATGTTTACCTTGCTACTCTCATATGTTTTGTTTTGGATTTATTTCATTTCGCGTAATGGATTTTGGATGTTAAAATTTATATGTTAATTTTTGTTTATGATTGATTTCACTTTTGAATCCTTATTAAAATCTTATGAAAAAAATAAAATAGCTCTGTTTATGGCAAAGGTGAAATACTCCTTCCTATCTTATGTTTTGTAGTTCTATTTTGGTGGAGCATAATCTCCAATGTATCTTTTGGGTTATTTTGATGCAGCATAATCTCCAATGTATCTTTTGGCCATTTTTTCCTTCTGAAAAATCTAAATGATGTCATTTATGTTCATCAAATCATGAAATAAAATATGCAGCCAATACTGCCCTCCATGTAAAATATTAATCATACTTATTACAAGAATCTTAGACATAGATTAATATCGTTTACAATCCACAAAATACCACATTTGTTATTTGTATCTGATTAAATTCAGCGACGATATTCTTTGCCTTCCTTCTGTTTTGTTTGGATTGTATTGTATATACTCATTTGGAATTGTGACGTTAGTAAGTTTTCTACGTGGTTAATGGCAGATGGAACTTTGAGATGTTATTAGAACCTTGTTTGGCTTACAGGTTGAAAGAAAGTAATTCACCTTTCATAAGACTAAGGTATGCACTAAAATATTCTTATTTATTGAAGGTAAATATTTACACTTTTATAAGAGAAAATAAAGTTAGTAATAACTCTGATGTTACTAATCCATTATTAACTATTGTTATTCTAATGTATGTCATGATTATTTATATTGATTACTTTGTCTATTTCATTCATCTTGGAAATAGATGATTCTAGCATTAAAGACTACACATGCTGTCATTTTTCCTTTTGCAATTTTTCTTTTTGACAGTACCAATCATGATAATAGATTTTTCACATTAATTACTTTTAAGTGTTCATTTCATATTCTACAACACACTCATATTCATATTGTCTTTCTAAACATCAAGTATAATTTTGGTAATACTCAATGCCTACTGCAAACATCTATTAATTTTGGCATGAAGGGATCACTTTGCATTGCTGCCATATTTTGAAACTATTGGTAATGGGCCAGAACAACTCAGCCAATTCCAGATTTAAGAGAAAGATGTTAATGAAAGACAAACAATATAAACGACAACGATGAGACACAGGTTTGTACGTTATATATCTATATATAGTTTGTATTTCATATTCTAACTATAATATGTAATGTATGGCTGTCATTTATTAGATGAAAATTGTACACCGCTTGCGCAAATATTTTGACTGGAAGCTTCAACCAGTGCACAACATCATGTTCCTAGAACTCCATTATCCACGTTGTATATCGGTATAACTACTTAACAAAATTCTATTTGAATACTATGATTTTATTATTTTCCCATTGAAATTCGTCTTGGTCATATTTTTCTTGCACATTCAATGCAGCTGTTAATGTCCCAACACCTACTAATTCAGTTGTAACATCAACTTATGACAAATATTATGATAGTTTGCCCAATAAAAGTAAGCATCCTTCTGGTGTAACCTCATCCATGCCTGATCTTACGAATGATGCAGGTTAAGCATGCCATATTTATGTAATTTTTTATAAATAAATTTGGCTATCTTTCTTTTAACTGATATGTGTTAGTTTATTATATGTATACTTCAGCGGCATCTAGAAGGCATAGGATGGTGTTAATTAGAAACTAGGAGATGCGTCGAACTCAACATGTTTATGGTTCGTAGTTACCTCTGATAATGGAGTTTTGTTAACACTTGACTGTTTTTATGCACAAGATTATATAATTTATATTACACTAATTTTTGTTGTTGGATCTTGTAGAATCCAGAACAGACAATCCCGTGTCCGAAATAATAAATCCAACATCCAGTCATGTTACAAAACGTGTGTCTCAACCTGCGCATGTTCTTGAATCCATACCTTTATTCGCATTCGATTTTCGTGTCTATCCAACAGAGGAACCCTTGAACAATCGAGGTATGTCATTTGTGGTAACAGTAGCTTCTTTTACATGTAGTTTTGTTTTAAAATCATTCATGTTTATGTATCGTGTGTCTTTAACCCAGCAAGTACAAGCATAAATAATAGTGCAGATTTTCGGCATTATGACATATGACCAGGCTGAAACTGAAGGTAAGCAAACATGTTAAAGTGTAACACCCCAAATCTACCCAACGTTATTTAAAATCAGAGTGCCAAAATTTTAAACTAAAACTTGAGGCATTACACTTTTCAACTTGAAAACAACATCGAAGCAATTTACTTCTTGGCAGATACGTAACACATAAGGAATAAGAATAATTTCACCATAATTAAACTTTAACAATTCAACTTTAAATAATAAACAGCAACAGAAATCTCGGCATAATTAATTCAATTCGGCATAGCATCTTTGAAACAACGGAAAATCATAAATATTGCTCAAAACCACAAATGAGTTCAACGGAAGCAAATGCATAACATAAATAAAACAACGCGTATGTTTCCCCCCGAGTGCTACGTATCAGGGCGACGATGCCATAAGCTACTAATCCTCCTACTCTTCATTACCTGCACGTTACCAATATAAAAGTAACGACCAACAAAATATAAAGGGTGAGATATCGAATAATATAAGCGAAAGTACGATAATTCATATGCTAGGTAAAGAAACATACAATAATTTCTACTGTAATCAACAACATGTGATATCCACAAAACAACATAAAATCAACAACAACTGAAAATGCGACTCAGATGCGACCCGACAAATGCAGATGCATGTGGATCCATTTGGAGTAAAACTCCCAACTTAAAATATGCCAAGTTATCGAGGCATTCAATAAGGCATAAGCCTTCAACTTCAACGTGGTGCAAATCCAGGCCAACTTGAAAATGCACATGCTTTGTAGATGTAATCCCAACAACGACTTAACCAACGGCAACTTAAAATCATGCACGAAACGACATCAACTTAATTAACAACATCAACATATACAACAAAATAACAACGTCAACGCGATGCGACGGTAATTTTTATTCAACAACTTTATTTTCAGCTTTAGCCATATAAGTTTACGGTTCTTAGATCGTCCAATTCGGACATAAACAACAACGATCCAACTGTATCGACAATCAATCAACTAACGCGAATTTCAACGAAATGACACTGTTTTAATTAACTACCCGTATACCCGAACTATCCCGTAAATCTTCGTCCGATTCTGATAAACTAATTTCCCTGCTTAATTCGACTGACAATGTTATTTTCTGCTCGGTTTTAGTTTCTGCAACAATAGTAATTAGTCCTAATTATTCTACTAATTAATCATGATACTATCGTTATTATTTCTGCATTATTAGAGCTCGCTTTACTAATTAAGCTACACTGCTGATTACACTTTGTGCTGCTAAATACTACTCTGCTGATATAATTTTCCACTGCTGTTAGAGTATTTCTGCTACTGCTAAGGCTAATTTCACACCCTATCATGTAATTCTTAATCTGCTATTTATGTTCAGTTTCCTTATAACATGCCTAAGCCACGAGAACAAGAATGGAATTGAGACCCCCACCCCCACACTGAGGCGGTCGCCTCACACCCCCTTCACCCAAGGAGATGGACGTCTCCCTCTTTCTTCAGCCCCTGAGGCGGTTGCCTCCACCCTTCTTTCTCCAGGGGGAAGTCGCCTCCTTCCCTGTAGCATCACGAAACTTTTCTTCGCATTGCAACCATTCATACACACACAGCAATTGCAAATAACACATATATGGAACGATTTCAACACAGGCAATATAATTCATTCCAGTATACAAAAATTCATCACCGAAAATACGATTAGCAGTGTATTTACGTAGCCCTAAACCCCACATAAAAATTATCCTACAATCGATTATAAAACCTGAACCCCGCCCCTTACCTGTGGATTGAAGGGAACTCGAAAATTCGATCAGAATTGGCGAACTCTCGGACAGCAACGATCCCTCCTAGCAACCCTTGTTTCCAAATTTTCTTCCTTTTTCTCTCTTCTGGTTTTTCTCCACGGCTATGGCTTGGTTTCTTAGGTTTTGCAAATCAATTGCCACTTCCTCACTTTACTAGGTTATTTAATTAAATATGGGCTACTAATATAATTTTTGGTCTAATAAAATAACACTCCTAACAATGTTATTTCACCCTCATAGTTAATCTATTATATTTAATTTAATAATTCCAATTAAGGAAATAAATCCTAATATCATTTTTATTCCGACTAGTTTTGACCCGATTATTAATTTAACCATTCAACCTATAAATCGACTTAATCACCCAATTAAATCGGAAAATACTCTAAAATATTAATTAAGTTACTTTAATTAATTATGGGTGTTACAACTCTCCCCCACTTAGAACATTTTTCGTCCTCGAAAATTCGTCCGACACATCCATCCTTAACCTCGTCTCCACATCTAACCTTCCGACATAAATGCAACTCACTACAATCAAAATCCAAAGTACTTGCGCAATTTCATTCACTTAGACATCACCAACCATATTAATCAACGAAGATAGATCCATGAAAACATACCTCTGTATCTTTGTCCGTTGGAGTCTCAACCAACGCGAACACCTTCGCACCAGGCACTTTCCTCGGTTTCTGACAATGAGGACTAATATGCCCTTCTTCACCATAATTAAAGTATATCATCTCTTTATGCTTGCAATTAGATATTGCATGCCCGGTCTGTCCACAACGGAAACACCTCTTCACCTCATTAGTACAGGAATTGCCCTTGTGACCAGGTTTCCCACACTTGAAACAAGTCACGCTAGCAGGAGCGTCTCCCCCACTAGTCCTCTGGCCTTCAACAACTTCCTGTTTTCCCTTACCAGCTGGAGCATCATACGGCTTACCATGACTATGATTCTTGCTCCTCTTCTCAGTAACTATCTTATGATGAGCATTGCTATCTTCTTCAAAAATCCGACAGCTATCCACCAAATCAGAGAAAACACGGATCTTCTGATATCCAATTGCTTTCTTGATCTCAGAGCGCAACCCATTTTTAAACTTGATGGACTTCGAGAACTCATCAGTTTCTGCGCGCTGTAATGCGGATAGAACTTGGCCAACTCCACAAACTTAGCAGCATACTCGGTAACAGACTTATTACCCTGCTTCAGTTCAAGGAATTCAATCTCTTTCTTACCTCTAACATCTTCAGGATAATATTTCCTCAGAAATTCCCTACGGAACACAGCCCAAGTGACTTCTTCACCTGCAGCTTCCAATCGTGCAAGCGTATCCAACCACCAATCATCAGCCTCACTAGTCAACATGTGAGTTCCATACCGAACCTTCTGCGCAGTAGTACAGTTCATCATGCGAAAGATCCGCTCAATCTCTTTCAACCACTCCAGAGCACCATCAGGATCATGTTTGCCTTTGAACACCGGTGGATTCTCTCTCTGGAAGGTTTCCAAACTTTGGGATCCAGCATCCCCAGAGCATGAGCCATTGCTTCTAGAGCAACAGTAATCGCAACATCATTCCTTCCAGCCATCTCAACATAGTACTACAACACAACCAACAGTAAGATAAAAGTAATTAACAATACTCGATTGTTAACGACACAACAACCTGGCCGGACGGACCGACCTGCTCTAATACCACTAATGTAACACCCCAAATCTACCCAACGTTATTTAAAATCAGAGTGCCAAAATTTTAAACTAAAACTTGAGGCATTACACTTTTTCGACTTGAAAACAACATCGAAGCAATTTACTTCTTGGCGGATACGTAACACATAAGGAATAAGAATAATTTCACCATAATTAAACTTTAACAATTCAACTAAAAATAATAAACCGCAGCGGAAATCTCGACATAATAAATTCAATTCGGCATAGTATCTTTGAAACAACGGAAAATCATAAATATTGCTCAAAACCACAAATGAGTTCAATGGAAGCAAATGCATAACATAAATAAAACAACGCGTTCGTTTCCCCCCGAGTGCTACGTATCAGAGCGACGACGCCATAAGCTACTAATCCTCCTACTCTTCATTACCTGCACGTTACCAATATAAAGGTAACGACCAACAAAATATAAAGGGTGAGATATCGAATAATATAAGCGAAAGTACGATAATTCATATGCTAGGTAAAGAAACATACAATAATTTCTAATGTAATCAACAACATGCGATATCCACAAAACAACATAAAATCAACAACAACTGAAAATGCGACTCAGATGCGACTCGATAAATGCAGATGCATGTGGATCAAATTGGAGTAAAACTCCCAACTTAAAATATGCCAGGTTATCGAGGCATTCAAAAAGGCATAAGCCTTCAACTTACAATGTGGTGCCAATCCAGGCCAACTTGAAAATGTACATGCTATGTAGATGTAATCCCAACAACGACTTAACCAACGGCAGCTTAAAATCATGCACGAAACGACATCAACTTAATTAACAACATCAACATCAACAAAAAAATAACAACGTCAACGTGATGGAACGGTAATTTTTATTCAACAACTTTATTTTCAGCTTTTGCCATATAAGTTTACGGTTCTTAGATCGTCTAATTCGAACATAAACAACAACGATCCGGCTGTATCGACAATCAATCAACTAACACGAATTTTGACGAAATGACACTGTTTTAATTAACTACCCATATACCCGAACTATCCCATAAAGCATCGTCCGATTCCGATAAACTAATTTCCCCGCTTAATTCGACTGACAGTGTTATTTTCTGCTCGGTTTTAGTTTCTGCAACAATAGTAATTAGTCCTAATTATTCTACTAATTAATCATGACAGTATCGTTATTAATTCTGCATTATTAGAGCTCACTTTACTAATTAATCTACACTGTTGATTACACTTTGTGCTGCTAAATACTACTCTGCTGATATAATTTTCCACTGTTGTTAGAGTATTTTTGCTACTGCTAAGGCTAATTTCACACCCTGTCATGTAATTCTTCATCTGCTATTACTATTATTTCATCATGCTAGCAGTACTAGTTTTATGTTCAGTTTCCTTATAACACGCCTAAGCCACGAGAACAGGAATGGAATTGAGACCCCCACCGCCTCACACCCTTTCATCCAAGGCGGACGTCCTCTCTTCCCACAGGTGGTCGCCTCCACCCTTCTTTCTCCAAGGGGGCGGTCGCCTCCTTCCCTGTAGCATCACGAAACTTTTCTTCGCATCGTAACCATTCATACACACACAACAATTGCAAACAACACATATATGGAACAATTTCAACATAGGCAACATAATTCATTCAAGTATACAAAAATTCATCACCGAAAATACGATTAGCAGTGTATTTACGTAGCTCTAAACCACACATAAAAATTATCCTACAACCGATTATAAAACCCGAACCCCACCCCTTACCTGTGGATTGAAGGGAACTCGGAAATTCGATCGGAATTGGCGAACTCTCGGACAGCAACGATCCCTCCTAGCAACCTTTGTTTCCAAATTTTCTTCATTTTTCTCTCTTTTGGTTTTTCTCCACGGCTATGGCTTGGTTTCTTAGGTTTTGCAAATCAATTGCCACTTCCTCACTTTACTAGGTTATTTAATTAAATATGGGCTACTAATATAATTTTTGGTCTAATAAAATAACACTCCTAACATTGTTATTTCACCCTCATTGTTAATCTATTATATTTAATTTAATAATTCCAATTAAGAAAATAAATCCTAATATCATTTTTATTCCGACTAATTTTTACCCGATTATTAATTTAACCATTCCACCTATAAATCGACTTAATCACCCAATTAAATCGGAAAATACTCTAAAATATTAATTAAGCTACTTTAATTAATTACGGGTGTTACATAAAGTGTTAAGAAAGTGAATGTAACACATGATATACACACAACAAGTTTTACCTATGATATTGAACTTTTATTTTGTTACTATCAACAGAGATGATCGATTTTGGAAATCCATCATATATATGTTCTTATTGTGGTGCGGATATGTGGTTGGAGGAGAGATCTGACAAATGTGACAACACCACCGTAAATCTTAGATTTTCACTTTGCTGTTCGAAAGGCATTGTTCATCTACCGTATGAAATTAGGCCTCCGACATTGCTAATTAACTTGATGAATGGACAAGATTCAAGGAGTAGACATTACAGAGAAAACATACGAGCCTATAACAGTATGTTTTATTTTACTTCAATTGGTGGGAAAGTACAATCAAACACAAGTAGTGGTCCTCCCCAATTTATTCTCAGTCGACAGAATTATCACAGAATGGGTAGTCTGGTTCCAAATAAAGGAGTAACTCCCAAATTTGCGCAGTTGTATATTTATGACACACAAAATGAAATATCTAATAGAATTAGCCATTTCAGGTATATTCTTAATTGGTATATTCTATTATATTATTATTGAAGCATTTTTTTGTGTGCATGACGCTTTAATGGCACATTTGGCAGATCCAGCGATAAAAACTCCGGCCTAGACAAGACATTAGTTGAAGACATCACTAAAATGGTGGATGACCACAATGTCTTAGTCAAGTCTTTTAGAAAGGTTCGCGACCACTTAAAGTAGAACAATAAATCCAATTTTTGTTTAAGGCTGTTTAGAAATAGAACAAAGGATCCAAGAACACATAATCTGCTCTCATGCGACGAGGTTGCTGCATTAATTGTTGGAGATTTCTAGAACCTTGATCCTGGCCGAGATATTATTGTTAGGAAGACTTATGGTCATTTGGTGCAAATTAGAGAGACACATGCTTCATTTCAAGATCTTCAGTATTCGTTGTTGTTCCCGTTTGGTGAGGACCAATATCATGAAAACATTCCTTATAGAGAGTCGATTATCATCGAAGGAAGAAGGAAGAGGTTGCAAGTTACTTTTAGAGATTTTGTTGCATTTCGCATACAGGAGAGAAAATTTGAAAATGGAAGTATTGTAAATGTTGGACGAGTATTTCAATATTTTGTTATTAACGGTTTCTCCATGATTGAGTCTCAAAGGTTATGTTGGCATTGCATGAACCAGGAAACTATTAGATGTGATATATTAAAAGGTTTGCAGGAAGCAGTACACAACAGAGAGAATCAACCATCTGCAACTGGAAAACGTATCGTCCTACCTGCATCTTTTACTGGAGGTCCGTGATACATGTTTAATAATTGTCAAGATGCGATGGCAATTTGCAATAAGTTTGGGTATCCTGATTTGTTTATCACCATCACATGCAATGCTAATTGGCCAGAAATTAAGAACTTTGTTCATATAAGAGGCCTTACAGCTAGCGATCGTCCAGACATTGTTTGTAGAATATTTAAGGCAAAACTCGATCACATGATGAATACTTTTAAAAAGGAAAAAAATATTCGGAGAAGTTGTTGCAGGTAATGTAACTAGCTTTATGTTTTTACTATAAATTATTGTCATGTATTTTCTTTAAATTATTGACATCATAGTTTAAAATATTAAATATTAATATTTACTTCTTTCTTAATTAGGGACATATACTATAGAGTTTCAGTAGAGGGGTCTGCCACATGCATATATTTTACTATGGCTTGAAGCATCAAATTCACTAAAAATAGGAACTGACATTGACAAGTTCATTTCTGTAGAACTTCCAGACCGTAATCTCTATCCAAACCTTGCAAATGTTGTTTCGAGTTTTATGTTACATGGTCCTTGTGGAAAAGCCAACTTAAGTTCCCCGTGCATGAAAGATGGCAAGTGCTCAAAGTATTTTCCAAAAGATTACCAGAATTCCACTATAGTAAGTGACGAAGGCCATCCAAAGTACATGCGCCGAGATAATGGTTTGTCGGTTGTGAAAAAGGGAATAACTCTGGACAACAGGTATGTAGTTCCTTATAATCCACAATTGTTAGTTAGATACCAAGCACGTATCAATGTTGAGTATTGCAACAAGGGAAATGCTATAAAGTACCTGTTTAAGTATGTTAATAAAGGCCCCGACAGAGCCACTGTTGGAATTTCAAATCAAACTGAAAATGGCAAAGTTTTGGATGAAATAAAACAGTACTATGAGTGTAGATATTTGGCTCCTTATGAATCTGTCTGGAGAATTTTTGAGCACGACATACATCAGAGGTGACCTCCTGTTATTTTGCTTGTTATCATTAAAACTTTTAATATATTATTAGGAATAAATTTTGTTCTAACAAATATCATATTCATTCATACAAAATTTATTTCATTCGTACAAAATTTATGTTGCTTGTTATCATCAAAACTTTTAATATATTTTTAGAAAAAAATTTTGTTCTAAGAAATATCATATTCATTCATACAAAATTTATTTCATTCATACAAAATTTATAATGCTTGTTATCATCAAAACATTGATATATTATTAGAAACAAACTTTGTTCTAACACTTTTGTGCGATGGAATTTTGTATGATGCAAGGAAGAGACTTAACAACCCAGGTATTCAATTATATATTTAATATATATTTTACTTGAGTTTGCATATCTACAATATGTGTAGGCTCAAACATGCTATTATGTTTCTACTATGACACTAAGGTGGAATAAACTTGATTGTGTTTATTCTTACCAATATTTATTTAGCAAAATCACATTAGCAAAAATTCATGTGTAAGTATAATAAAACTTGAGTGATATTTTATTGAAAACACTTTAAAGTTATTTGTCTTCCTAAATCATGTCCACTCAATTCAATCAAGCTTAATTTATTATGTTGTACCCCATAATATGATATTTTTTTTCTCATAGTTGAAGTTATGCAGTACTAAAAACACTACTCCTTGTGATTTCAACATGATATATTTGTAGTTTTAACACTTCATACAATAAAATTTGTCAATAACAAATAGTTTTAAATGACACATGTTTTTTAATTATATATTTAATATATGGTTTACTTATATATGCGCATATGTTTAACTCTATTCTATTTGTCGTAGGTATTCAAATTATCGATGATGATTTGAAAAATCTTTGTTTGATTGAGTTTGAAAGATTGCTCTCCATGAATGGGAAGTCTCTTGATAATATTGAGTCGATGCCACAACCTTCGAATTCTGAAATGCAACAATTTAGAAATAGTCTGTTGGCTGGTGAATTAAACTATGACAAGGAAGAGATGGTTGCAACCCACATGTCATTGATGTCAACCTTAACTGCTGAATAGAGGTTAGTTTATGATCAAATTATCAATTTAGTGATTATGGATTATGGAGGATTTTACTTCTTACATGGTTATGGAGACACAGGTAAGACGTTTATTTGGAAAACTGTGTCAACTGCCCTTAGATCCAAAAGTTTAATTGTTTTAAATGTTGCTTCGAATGGAATTGCATCTTTATTGTTGCCTGGAGGAAAAACAACTCATTCTATGTTTGGAATTCCATTAATTACAACTGAAACATCTTCTTGCAGCATCAAAAAACGGACTGATACATGTGAACTTATCTTGCAATCAAAGCTTATCATATGGGACAAAGCTCCAATGCTAAATAGATTTTGTGCCGAAGTTGTTGACCATTCTTTGAGGGACATCATGAGGACTGTAGATGACTCTAACGAATATAAACCATTCGGTGGTAAGGTGGTTGTTTTTGGTGGCGATTTCAGACAAATCTTACATGTTGTTCGAAAGGGTTGTAGGCATGACATAGTGTCCGCTTCAGTAAACTCTTCTGAATTATGGAAGTTTTGCAAGGTATTGACTTTGTCAAATAACATGCGGCTGACAGCTCCTAAGTCCAACATAGAATCTAAAGAAGTTAAAGAATTTTCACATTGGATGCTTGATATTGGAAATGGTAAACAAGCCTCAAATGAGTGTGGAGAGAGCACACTTCATATTCCCGAAGACTTATTGGTTACAGATTCTAATAATCCTCTCTTATGTCTGGTTGAATTAACATATCCATTACTTTTACAGAACATGAACAATTTGAAATACTATGAAGAGAGGGCGTTACTATCTCAGACTCATGATTCTGTAGATATTGTTAATAATTTCATTTTGACGTTAATTCCAGGTGATGAAAAGGAATATTTGAGTGCTGACTCAACAGTTCTTTCTGACGAAAATTGTGCCATTCGTGCAGATTGGTTTACACCTGAATTCTTGAATGAAATGAAATGTTAGGTAATGCCAAACCACAGAATAAGGCTGAAAATTGGAGTTCCGGTCATGCTTCTCAGAAACATAGATCAATCCAATGGCCTTTGCAATGGAACAAGGTTGCTCATAAATGAACTTTGTCCAAATATTATTGGTGCCACTGTGATTACAGGAAAAAATATTGGTGATAAGGTTTACATTCCAAGGATGAATTTGATTCCTTCCGATCCAAGCTTTCCATTTAAGTTTCAGAGGAGACAATTTCCAATTGCGTTATGTTTTGCAATGACAATAAATAAAAGTCAAGGTCAGTCTCTTTCTCAGGTCGGTTTGTATTTATAACGCCCAGTATTCACTCATGGTCAATTCTATATGGCTATTTCGAGGGTAAAGTCTAGAAAAGGATTGAAGATTCTTATTTTAGACGGCGAAGGAAAACCGTGCACGGACACTACAAATGTTGTTTACAATGAGGTTTTTGACAATTTATAAGCACTTTATGTTAAGTTATGTTTTGTATCTTAAATTATGAAAACATGCATTTTGGATGCTTCACTTTATATGCTATTCATGATGTCAATATGATTATCTGCTAAATTTATGAACAACAACATTATGTTTTATTTAACCAGCCAAAATTTGTTTCACATAATGGTTAGATAAAATTATTATAACCTGCAATGTTTTTATTATAACATACATGGAATACACACGCCATTGTTTTATTATAACCTGTAAATTATTATAACCAACACAATTAACATATAAATTGTTTTTACTATTAAATATAATATTTTAATATTTAATTCAGTTAAGTTATTATAACCTTTAATATTTTACTATTGTTATGAATTATAGTGGATTTTAGTTATTACTTTAAATTTTTATTTTATACAATATTTTAGAAAATTTACTTTTTTTATTTGACAGTGAAACAAACATGACAATTTTGACACAATTTATAAAAAAAATTAGATTCATATTTAATATATTCAATACACCTTTAATATATTTAATTTTAATTAAAATATTAAAACTATTGTAATTATTTCATACCACTTATATTATAGAACCATTATTAGAGCAATTATTACAATTATTAATTTACTTTAATCATTATAGAATATAATAAAGCTAGATGATTTTTAAGGAAAGTTTGACACATGTTGCTTTTTTAAATACCATGTTATTTGTAATTATGCTATTTTAGGTGAAATATTGTACCAATTGTTTTTAAAATTTTGAAAATAACATTAAATTTAATTTGACTAAAACTGTTGATCATTTAGCATTTTAAAGAAAAATGTATCATAATTAATGATTTTAAACTATTTATTTGGAAATTTCATTTATCATTTAAGATTATTTATTTAATTCTTAATGTTAGGATAATAAATTCTATTTAATGCACATTAAAGTAATTATAGTAACTGTATTTACTTTCTTGATTTTCTTTTATTATTTTATATAATAACTTTGCTACTAATTATTCAACATTTCAAATACAATTATGCTAAAGTTATCAAATTTATATTTTACATATTATGCTAAATTTATTCTTAAATTTTTTACATATTACTTAAATTTTTAAATTTTTAAACCTTTATTTTAACTACTAATAAAATTTATAATTATTTATATAAATATATTTTACTTCAATTTTATCATGTGCCTCGCACGGATATATACACTGGTATGAATAATAGAAATAAATATGCTGAACAATGTGTGCCAAACTGCAAATGAAAAGCCCGTCAAATATTATTAATTTAAACTCAAATTACTCTTGGCGAATAAATTAGAATTCTGTAATTTTGTATATTTAGCATGCTTTGTTTTACTAATATATTTAGCACACTTCAAATTTTCAATTAGACCAAATTTAGGCCTTACAAATTCATAAAATCAGATCAATTTAATCTATTTCTTCACCTAATTGCAATGTAATGACTCTTCATTGTTTTTCAATGTGTTATACTATTTTCTTATTTTCTATGACTTTTGACTTATGCTTAAAGACTTCCCGTTTAGAAATAAATTGTGTTTAATATTTATAGTGACTTTTGGATATTCCAAATAACATTATCTAATATAATATATATTTATTTATTTATTGGTACAAAAGTTTTGTTTGGTCGTTTTGCTTTATAAATATTTCAAGTAAATATCATAAGGCAATTCAAGAGGTAAGTTACTATATAATAAAATGTTTAATTGCAGTTTTCATCTTCATATTTGCTAGTGAATATTCAATTTTTTTAATATTTTTAAATTTTATAAAAAGAATAACAGTTGTGTGTCACATCAATAAATAAGGTCACTAGCTTAAATTTAAAAGGAAATTGTAAAGTGGCCTACAAAATTTAGGTGGAAAATAAAGTAATTTTTTTAGTAAAAATAGTTTAAGGAAATTGTAAAGTGGCCTACAAAATTTAGGTGGAAAATAAATTAATCTTTTTAGTAAAAATAGTTTAATAGTTAAAATTATGTTTTATAAAAATGAATAAATGAGATATCGTTGATTCAAACATGTATTCATGCAGTTGGATATTTCTACGGCTATCAATCGAGCTAAATTAGCCGAACTATATATGAGAATAAATAACTTAAATAAGAATGTGAGAATGAATAACAATCGTTGGATTTAAAAAGAAATAGTTGAGATTAAATTGTAATCTTCCCTAAATTATGTGTCATTAATACGAAAGAGATTTAGTAAAGATCATAATTTAATCTCAATCTTTCATTTTTAAATTCAGCGGTTGTTATTCATTCTCACATTCTGATTTAAGTTACTCATTCTCATATGATATGCTATATATATATATATATATATATATATATATATATATATATATATATATATATATATATATAGAAGAGATCAAATTACACCCGAAGAGTTACACCATGAGTTACACTCGCTCAAAAACATCACTTCGGATTAATATTTTTTAAAATCAACCGTTGGATTAAAACATACCATCATATAGATCATAACCTATAAAATTTGAGATTAATCTATATTGATTTACTATGTGATTGAACTACATCAAAGTTAACGTTATATGAAAGTTCATTTTGAGTCTATGAGATTAATCTATATTTCTTAACTAACAAAAAATCTTAGATACTAACTCAAAAATGCATAAATAGAAGCACATTAACAAACTTGCTTCCTTGAATGCCTCTTGAGTCTATATTTCCTAAACCATGGACTCATTAGTATTCATCATTCTAGCACTATGTTCACTTTCTTCTCCACCATTTATTGAATCAATTAACACCCAAACTAGCTTTAGTGTTGATCTTATACATCGTGATTCAC
Source organism: Vicia sativa (assembly GCA_021764765.1). Taxonomy (NCBI): domain Eukaryota; kingdom Viridiplantae; phylum Streptophyta; class Magnoliopsida; order Fabales; family Fabaceae; genus Vicia; species Vicia sativa. The sequence goes on along the minus strand of CM038792.1, from coordinate 324,284,625 downwards.
CTATGTCACCTTTTCATAACCCCTCAATATCTCAACAAGATCTCATAAGAAAAGCAACTTTTCGATCAAACTCTAGACTAAGTAAATTCTCACTTTCACTTTTATCAAATGAATCACCCGAATCAATTATACTACCAAACAATGGTGATTATCTCATGAGAATTTTCATAGGTACACCACCTATTGAGAAGTTTGTTATTGCTGACACAGGTAGTGATCTTAGTTGGGTACAATGTTCCCCTTGTTTGAGTTGTTTCCCTCAAAACTCTCCTTTTTATGATAAAACAAAATCTTCAACTTTCTCAAATGTTCAATGTGACTCACAATCTTGTGCATGGCTTCCTAAAGCTCAACAACTTTGTGGAAAATCAAATGAGTGTTTTTACTCATATCATTATGGTGATAGATCTTTCTCTATTGGTGAATTAGGGTTTGATTCAATTAGTTTTGGTTCTTCTAATAGTACTTTCCAAGATGCTAATAGTACTACTAATGTTAACGTTACATTTCCTAAGTCTATTTTTGGATGTGGATATTACAATATCTTTACATCTGATACTAGTGGTAAAGCATCAGGACTTGTTGGTCTAGGAGCCGGACCGTTGTCACTAATTTCGCAACTAGGCGATTCCATTGGTAGGAAATTTTCATATTGTTTGGTTCCTTTCGCATCAAACTCAACTAGTAAATTGAGATTTGGGAGCGAGACTATTATAACGCGTGAAGGAGTAGTGTCTACACCCCTCATAATTAAATCTTCTCAACCAACTTTTTACTACGTCAATCTTGAAGGTGTCATGGTTGGACAAAAGATATTTTATACAGGTCAAACTGATGGTAACATAATTATTGATTCAGGGACAACATTGACATATCTTGAACCAATTATTTTCGATGATTTTATAACTTCGGTGAGAGAAGCTATTGGTATCGAAGAAGTGAAAGATAATTCATCTCCATTTAACTATTGTTTTACATATGAACCATACATAAATTTTCCTCATATTGCTTTGCATTTTACGGGCGCCAATGTTACATTGGAGTCTAAGAACATGCTTTTGTTGTACGAGAATAACTTGTTATGTTTGGCAGTAGTATCGTCGAATATCGAAGGAGTTTCGATTCTTGGAAATGTGGCCCAGATTGATTTCCAAGTACAGTTTGATCTTGGAGGGAAAAAGATTTCTTTTGTTCCTAGTGATTGTACTAAGAATTAACTAATTTATCGTTAAGCCTTATATGGCCATGTTTTTTTATTAATCTTTTGACATAATAATCTTGTGCTTAACTGGATTTGTATTTAGTTCGCAATTAGTAAATTTATATATTATCGATTTTGTTCATATTGTTTTGTGGATTCTCGTATACGTATACATATAAAAGAAAGAGATAACAAATTTTTCATGTTAAATGTGAAAAGGCAAGAGGATGTGAGATTATACAAGTACTGTATTTGATTTATAAAAGGATTGAAGAACACTGATGAAAAAAAAACCATGAGTTTCTCTAGAGAGGGAGGAATTACTTGATTTATGAAGAATCTCAAGAAAAACAAGCTAAGCAAAAGGAAATTGGGGATTTGTATTTTGTGAAATCACTGATTTTAATATAATATAATTTTTTTAAAAGATTATTTTAATAAAATAGAAAGGGAAAATTTTATGCATTTTTAAATCATATTTTAAATGGCTCTTAAATTAAAATGTATTTTATAACAATCTTATAAAAATGATCTATTCGACCAAACCTTGAGTAATATTTAAAATAATTTAAAAAATTTAAAAATATGTTATGTTTAAGGTGACCCATATCAAGTTCAAGGGAGATTTTAGTACTATGAAATATTATAACTTTTGGGACTTTAGTTACTTTGATGAGAGATAAAGTAAAAAAAATAAATAGAGGTAACTAACTAGGTCTCTTGTTCTTCTTTTTCTTTGCACACTTTTCTCTTTGTCTTTAATAATAGTCTCTTTTATTGGAGGATGTGTTTACTGTAAAAAAAATAGGAAACATCCGCTAGTCTTCTTAAAGCCTAGAAACTAAGGGTTACTTGCAAGATCGAATAGTTAATTTTAAGACATGTGCTAAGAGATCGAATTAAACTTATTATGTCGAAATCCTTATTATGAGAAACATTTTTCTACACACAAGGGAACAAGTAAAAGTTTCCACAATAATATGATTCTACCAACTAAAGGTGACTCGTGACCGACAGAAGGCTATGATTTGTTTACACTGAGTAACTGTTAAAAGAATCCTTTGTTAACTTGAGAATTGTAACAAAGTGAGATTCGACAAAGTAAATGATAATATAAAAGATTGTTCAAAAGTAAATAAAATGTAGGCAAAAGGTTCAAAAGAGACGATTGAAAAGTAAAGAATTTGCATTGAAATAAAGGTGGTGATTCACGTACATCAAACACTCTTGCACTCTCTGCTTCCTTACGCTAGGAAATATGGAGTTTGATAAGTGATTTTAGTACAAATGAACACCCGCGAATCCTACACTCGATCCTCTTATTTATAGTAGTTACAACATAAGTGCCTACACGCTATCAACTCGACACGTATTCAGCCTAAGGTAACCGCTCCTCTAGATTTTGCCACATAATTGACGCCTGATTAGAACAACTGCACTGCAACTGCTGGTGTTTTCAAATTTCAAAATCTTCCCGCTCCAGTTTTTATTTCAACACTATCTCAACATAAAATGATAAATCCAAATATCCAAATTTCTCTAAGTCTTGGACTTCTTTTGGTCGACAGAAACCAACTTTGACTGTCTTGTTTGCTACTTGCGTCGACCTCCCTCTCCGCTAGCTCCTAGACTTAGTTCCTATTGAACATTTGAATCCTTTAGTCGACAAAACCAAACTTCGACCATCTTGGTTTTAATTCTCTTGCAATCCTTATCTCATAGGACGTTTTCTCATGGGACTATCCTTATTTGTCACATATTAAATATACCTTAAAGATTTTTTAAGGTAACAAAATGCCCCCAGAGATGCCATTTTTGAATTTCGAACTATATGAGACAATGGTATCTTTGAAATGTCGACCCTTATTTCTCACATCATTCGTTTCCACTTCTTCCTCAGTTGGCGCAACTGTTTCATCCCTACTCATGACATCACGCCATCATGATGGTGTATCACGCTTTATCCTCGAGACGTGCAACTATTAAATCTCCATCATTTCGTTTTTGGTGGGAAACATGGTCCACCATCTGCTACTCTCTCTCACCACGTGTCTGCAGATCACGTGACAAGACTTTAAGGAAAAAGAAAATCAAACCTTTTTCTTTGTTCTTCTTTTCATTTAGGGCTTATAAAAACCATTTTCTTCCTTATTTAATCTTTCTTCCTCAACTTCACTCTCAACTCATCCACTCTTCAGAGAACGAAAACTCTTCATTCTTTTCACTGTTCATCTTCTTCAAGCTTTTCTATCTTCTTCAATGGCAGGCGCTAGCAACAAGATTCCTTCTTCTGCAACACGTCCTCGTCTACTCCTCATCAACGACAAAGAATGTGTCCCTAAACCTCCTTATTCTGAAGAGAAGACGAAAATATGGCAATCTCTGGTACTAATTTCTTTCTCTTTTGAAGATAAACCTCTGACGTTTCTGGGCCCTCTCCCTGAAGAACACCAATTAAATTTTTTTGTAGATGAACATGAATTCTTCCCAACTAGTTGTCTCACCAAACCATTAGTTTCACTCAAAGAACTTATTTCACTCCACTATATGGATAGGAATTTTAGAACTGCTCCTCCAAGAAACTGCCATAAGTTCAATGCTTGGATGACACGCTTAGGAAAAGAAAAACTTGACCAGTGGAAAGATTTAGGTATTTATACCCTTCTGCAAATCTCTCGATGTGGTCCACCTTATTCTTGTGGCATGCTACTGGCTGCAATACATTTCTGGGAGGGTTCGACCAATACTTTCCATACAATGTGTGGCATGATCACTCCCACTCTCTTTGATATCGCTACCATCACAGGATTAAAACCGACTGGTTGCGTGTTCAACCATGGGGACGTAGATCTTATACCTATGAAGTTTGATGTAGGTGATACCCATAAACCTACATTCAACAACTTCATCAACCATCACGCCAAAACTTTAGGCCCTATTACCGATGAAGAACATGTGGCGTTTCTGACCTTATGGTTGTCTCACTTTGTTTTTTGTTCCAGATCTATGCAAGTAGCCAAACAATTTTCATACCTGGCTACCCAACTACATTAAGGCCGTGATGTTTCTTTGGGCCAGTTGATATTGGCCACTCTCTATGAATCATTGACTGACGTTGTTAGTCAAATTAAAACTTTTGATCCGGCCAATTCCAGAAAAAAGAACGTTTTGGCCCATGGCCCCTTCTTGTTCCTTCAATTGTGGCTAAATGCCACTTTTTCTAAAGATATCAAGCCACATAGGATGAAAAAGATAGTATGTCCTTCGGATCAGCGTCACATTGTCTGGAAACGCTTGCTCCCTATGACTCTTATCAACAAGACCTATCCAAATGTCGAAGTGTTCCAACTCTTGTTCAATATCATGTTAACTCGCGCTAACTTTGAACCCTCCATGGCCCCATTTTATGATAGACCTGGTGGCTCTAAATGGTTCACTAGAGCATTTCCTCCTACAAGAAATGAAGACAAAAATAGCTCTCTAGCTATCTAGAGACGCTTTTTGACTCCTCAATTTCTGTCAGCTGTGATTATTGGTACCACTCTAGACTTGGTTTCTTATCAGCCTAATTTAATGGCTCGACAATTTGGGTTTTTCAGTTGATTCCTAAATCTTTATTTGTCTCCTTTGAGTTGCTACTTAAGGTCACCAGTGATCAACCTTACGACACCTTCAAAACGGATGTCGAAAATATTTGGGAAAAAAGGCCCAAGCTTGGGTCTATCCCTTTTGAACTAGCATTTTACTGTAGCAAGGAATTTGAAACTTGGTGGCAGTCATATATTGCTGCATATATTGGTGATCCTGAAGAAAATCTAGCTGAACTGACTGAAGCTTTTACTCACTTGCAGGCAAAATTGACTAAATGTAAGACTACTCACATCAAACAAATTCAAGCTTTCCAACAATATTTTTCGAGTTGTGTATCTACCCAATAATCTTCGTTAGACCATTTTTGAGGAAGCCAAGGAGTTAAAGGAGAAGGTAACTGACATGAGTCCAAAACTTAAAATTCTTGGTTACGTGAAAGACAAATATCTTTACGCACTTCCTTTTGGAAAAATTAAATTTCCTCCTTTGCCATCTAGCCCTTTGGCTTTGGCCTTTTGCCCGCCTATTCTAGATTGGTGGTATTGCCCTCGGTCGAATATGGAAAATGCTTATAAGAAAAAGGCCGAAAGAGTGGTCTCGACAAAGCATTGGTTATACAACTACTCAGGTCCTCTACATATTGACCCTCAATATGTTAAAGAACTTCCTACCGTACCAAATGGTAACAGTTTCTGGAAAGTTTTACTTGTTTTCCATCTCGACTTTCGCTTGTTTGATCATTTATTTTTCCTTCTAGCCATCCCTATTCAAATAGAACAACAAAATTCCCCTATCGACTAGACTGGTTCTTCGACAAAAAAGGTTTAATCTTAAACTTTGCCAAACTTTTGCAGATTATTCCTGACAACACCTCTTGTGATGATGACACCATTTCCAATGTGCTTAAGAAAACTGATTCTTCATTAGGTGTACTTGTATGCTTTTCTTTTTCCTCCTATTATGACTCGAACTATTGCTAACATTTCTTTTGTCTGCAGAGTCAAAAACGTTCAACGGATTTGACTGCTCCCTCCAACAAATCCAAAAGGTCCAAGAAGGACAAACATCATTCTACTACGAGGACTGAGGTATGTCTTGTCGACTCAGTTCCTTTTCTTAACTGAAACACCAACTTATACTATCTTTTCCGTATTTAGCTACTTCCAAATTGAAGCAACTCGATTTTCAAAAATCTTTTAAATTCTCGAAAACAGTGAAATCGCCACCTAATTTGATTCGTTCCAAAAGGAACGGGGAAATATAGATAAAACCCCAAACAAGCGGATAAGACGGTCTACGACCAAAAATTGGAATCGGGAGTCGGTTATGTAAGGGGAAGGTATTAGCACCCCTTACATCCATCGTACTCGATGGGACCCGTTTAGTTCTACGTGTGTGTGTGTATATTCGCTAATCTCTAAGTTATAAAGAAATGAGATTTGATTATTATTATTTTGAGTTTGGCACGGTTTTGAACCGTGTGCCTACATATTCCCTTGTGCAATGGGAAAGTCAAAACTCTGTAGTTCCTCTTAAAAAAGGTTTGAATTGGTTGTATTGATTTTATCTGAAAAATCGTGCATTTAGATGTTTCAAATGCTTTGAACTAGGACTTGTTTTGTTTGTTTGAAAAGCTTAAGTCCTCGTTCGTATTTGGAACGACTATTGCACCCTCTTTATCTGAAAAGAGTTTTTTATGATCGCATATGAGCGATAAAAGAGTTTGAGTGAGTTGAGTTGTTTTCGTGTGGGAGACAAGTATTGGACCATAAGCGTTCAACGGCTAACGCCCCAATTACTCGGATGAGTGGACAGAAACATCCGAATCATCTTTTTCTACCCAAAAGTTTGTTTAAGAAAAGGTGAGGTGAAGCATGGTTCACGTTGATTAATTCAATTAAGACACCAAACATACGGTCGAGGGTCGATACTGGACTGACTACCATATGTTTGGGAGGGGAAGAAGTAGAGTATTTATGAAATTATTTTGAAAAGAAACTCGACGTTGGATCGAGGTTTAGAACTTTAAATTGTGAAAGCATTCTGATGCGCGTGCTGAGAGAAAATGGAAGCGGGTTATGATTAATCAAGTATATGGACTTAATTAACCTCGTGAGGATAGGTGCTCATATCCCCAACCATGAGACCCTGGTGCATGGTAATTGGTGTAGACCAATATTATTTTCGGGTTATGATTGATTAAAGCAACAAGGGCTTTAACCAATCTCGTGAGGATGGCCATGCCCATCCCCAACCATGAGACCCTTTAAGAAATCGGCGTATGAGCCAATCAGGATGAAATCGAATTGATTTTAATTTCCGTTGTGTGCAAAGTGTACATTGGTGAATAAATACTGGATGAGTAAATAAACAGACAAAATACCATACAATACAATCGGAAATTTAAATAATTATTAGAGATGATTTTTTCTGTTTGGTGAAAAATCGGCTAATAGTTTAATCGATAAGTCATCAAACACAAACTATCAGATCCAATAATTATTTAGTACATCGCAACAAAAATATTATTTACGACAAAATAATTAATTGAAATAGAGTAAGTTCAGAAATAGCCTGTATTGCCGTGATCCTGGACGGTGTGGAAAGAAATCCATCTGATCGAATACTCCGCAAAACTTCGTCGTATTGCCGACGATTTGGGTGCGTCGGATCTTCCTTCTTTGAAAATATTCCAATGGCCCATGTGATAATATTACACCATATTTTTATTCAATACTAATTAACAATTTCTTTCTTTTTTTTTAAAAAAAAGAATGAAATAAACAAATAAAAGAAATAAAAGAAATTATTTTTTTATAAAAAACAAGGTGGTGACACTTGTCACCACGAGACACACCATTATGAAAATAAATTAAAATAATTTTTTAAATTTATTATTTTTTTAAACAAAGAAAAAGGAAAAGGAAAAGAATAAGGTGAAGCAAATCTCTCTTGCCCGTATCCTTCTTTTCTCACTCTCTGTCGCGTTTCCTCAAACCCTCCCTCTCATCTTTCGACCACGCTCTCGTCCTCAAGCGGTTTCTCGCTCTCGTTCCTCTCTCACCGATCGTCATCTCTCTCTCACCGCGATCGCTCTCTCTCTTCTCTCTTGCATGTTTCGATTTCTGATAATATTTGACTTGTGATTTCTGCTTGGTACAGGTTGTTGAAATTTCGGAAGGGTTTTGAAACCTACCCTCCACACGCGATTCGTTAGCGACCTCCTCACCAAAACCTTCGGCCGCTTCTTGCAACTTCCGATTTCTCTATCTTCACGAACGATTTCGAAAACAAATCAAAGAAGGTTGTTGGTGGGAAGATGAGTGTTTTGCTTTGTGTTGTTCACGTTTTGTTTTGGATTCGGGATTTTTAGTTTGAAAAAAAAATTGTGGAAATGATGATTTTGGTTTGAGTATGAACTTGAGAGATTTTTGGTTTGAGTATGTGATCTTGAGAAGGTTTTAGAAAATGACCTTTTTAGGTTTTTCGAGTTGTGGTTCTACTTTTGTTTTTCCGATGCGGCCTAAACCTTCTCTCTTTGTGTTTAATGATAAGAATGGATGCACCCTTCTCTTTTGGTTTAATGTTATCCTCCTTTTAACTTCTGAACAGATTTTTGCCTTGTGTCTTGGCCTGTCCCTTCCCTCTGTCTATTATGTCATGATGAATTTTGTTCTGCTTCTGCTTTTGACTTTTGTGGCCTGAACCTCCTGCTCCACCCTGCTCTGATTCTTGACTTTGGGCTTACTTTCTACTTTCTCTGCTGTCTATGCTTGTTGATACATGCTGGCCTGATGATTACTTGTACTTTTGCTTGCTTATGGCCATGCTTTTGCTTCTTTTCCTTCTGACTTCTCAACTGCCCCTGTTACTTCTTGATACATGTTGGCCTTTGACTTTTGTTAGCTTGCTTCTTATCTGATTATACTTACTGCTGTTGGAATATTATATTGTGAAATGATTTATGTATGCTTGCCTTTGGATATAAGTCATGAACTGATTATATATGATGCTGTGGGAGTTATTTGAACTGATATACGCTTGCTGTGGGAATTGTTTGCCTCGATTTGCTTGCAGCCTGTTATGCTTGTTTGTGAACCGGGTTAGCCCGCGATTTGCAAGCAAGCCATCTCGCCGATGATTAATCTTTTTATAAGATTCTGAGGCTTAGCGTTCAAAACCTGATTCCCGCCATCGCCTAATGATGGTCCTTGACAAATAATTTTTACAATTTCGCATTTTGTTTCAATTTATGCATTGCTAACTTGTGCTCTTTTGTTTCTTGTTTTATGTTGCGAATTGGTACGTTTGGAGAGGAAAAGGCGAAGGAAAAGACTTGCACAAGGGAAGCCATATGGAGCTTGAAGATGGAGCACCCGAGACAAAATCTTTGTAGTTAGGCATTAATCTTTCTTTAGGAAATTTGACTTGTAAATTAATATTAGAATGGAAAATGTAAGAAGCTTCAACATTTAGTGAACTTGTAAACTTCCAAATTTGCAATACTCTTGTACCAAAAGTTTAGTAAATTGAATGAAAACAAACTTGGTTTAAACGTTTCTTTGATTCTTGCATCGCATAACATAATCGTTCCATACTTGTAATAACCTTGAAATGTTGATGAAATTGTCCTCGTATTGAACTTTGAATGAAACAAATCTTGGCAAAATTTTCCAAAACTTGTAAGAAACCTTGAATGGACTTGCAACGCGTTTAGAACACTTGAACAAAATTCGTATTTGAATGGTGTTCAAAATTCAATTTGCCAATGTTGGTACAAACTTAGGACTTAGAATCCGAATTTAAAATCTTGAACATTTGAGTTGCCATAAAAATCCAAATTCTATCTTGCATTGTTCCTTAAGTAGAATTCAAACTCATGACCAACTTGCTAAATCATAAACCAACATTTCTAATTGGCACGAAAACTTTGAATTTCTTTTTGGGTTTGAGAAGTTTACAATTTTGTGAATTGGAGTTTGGATGGATTTGCATCAACCACAATCCTTGTACCTGGTAATTGATATAAACTTGGATGTGCAAGATTGGTCTAAAAACTCAAATACTTGCATAGAGCATAAAATCTTCAAACAAACTTAAAAGAAATCCCAAAAAATGGAATAATTGGAACCGTGAATCATAAACTCCAAGAAACTCAGAACCACGAATCTTGACAAATTATTCGTTTCAAATAATTTTGGTGGATACAAGAAAAAGCATGAACGAATGTTCCAAGAAAATTATGGTAAGGAGGGTAAATTTTGGGGTGCGACACAAATGCTCAGTCCCCTCAGCACTCCCCAAAATCCAAAAGTCATAAGAGGAAAAAGGATTCTTCTCCTACTCAGGATAACGTGGCAAAAAAGAAAAAGAAAAGCAAGGTACCTGTAGCCAAAGGCCTTGAGGCTAACCTTGGCTCAAATGTTGCTACCACAGTGGTGGAGCCAGCCATTATCGACCCACTTCCTGCCCCCAATACTACTGAAGCTCCAGGTCCAGTTGGGACCACCACTGTTGCTTTTGCTGAGAAATATGCAAATCTCGATCCTGACTCGTCGCCACAGGTACTTGTTCATTTCACCTTTTCATTTAACTTATTGGATTTACTTTATTAATATACCTCCTTGTTTTTATCTAGGTTGATGCTTCTTGTAACGCCCCGATTTATTTAATATTATATTATATTAATATTTTCGAGTTACCGTTTGACAATTATTTTTGCGACGAGAATATCTATATTAATCGATATATCTGTTAATATATTCGGCGACATTTTGTTCGATCCGGTTTTTATTCCGTTTGATTCGGTAAAATATTATTCAGACCGATATTTAATTCTCAGAGTTATTTTAATTAATTGAGTTAATAATATTATTAGATATTATTAGTGTTATATTTTATAGTAAGACAAGTTGGGGGGTGTGAGTGCTAATTGGGGAGAATTGGGTGTACACCCTATGGTCTTGTAGTAGAAACCAACAAAATCCACCATTTCCTCATTTTCTTCCATTACAACACCAAAACATACTTAGGGAGAAAACTAGAGAGAGTTTTGGAGGAAGAGAAGATCAAGAACACAAAGCTAGGGGTTTGAGTTGGTTGGAGCATCTAAGATCATCCAAGCATTTAAGGTAAGGGGTTTGATTTTCCACTTCCTACAGTTAGGGTTTGATTGATATGTTTTGGATTTAGGATAAAAATTGATATTATGGTTTATGAGTTTTGTGTGTGATTGTTGGAATAAATTAGGAAAGTTGAGTTAGGAGTATTGATGTTGGTGATTTATTGTTATGGCTAGTAGGAATTAGAAGTGTAGAAAATGGAAAAAATGCAGAAACTGTAAAACATAAAAACTCTGTCTGTAATGAAAACTGTGGAAGAGGAAGAAGAATGAGGACGATGCACAAGGGAGGCGCCCACCTCTCAATTGAGGGCGACCGTTCCCCTATCCTAGGCTCCCTCCCCCTTCCCCATAGGCCCCTGGGACGTCCGTCCCCTTTATGCTGGAGGAGACAACGAAAATCTGTCATTTTGCTCGTCTGTGTTCTGTTGTGTTTTCTGCTACCTGCATAATTTTGGATTTAGCTTCTGTTTCTTTCCTTCTCCATAATTTCACATACTAATAATTTATATTAATAAAATATAATTATGACATAAGTTAGCCGGTTAAATTTGGAACCCGATTATGTTCTTATTTCCCGATTTCGGCAATTTCGGCGACAGAGCAAGTTGCTCCAAATTTAACGAAAATTGACGTGCTAGCTAATTTCGACGTGTAGAACGTCGTGGTGAGGTTAGTTTTTAGAAATTTCGAGTTTTTACGAAACGACCCAAAATAGGCCAAATTACGGTTAAATTGAATCGGGTTGCGTTTTAGTCGATTTAAGTCACGTATGAACAATCCGTTTGTGATGTTAATGATTATGGTTAATGCCGGTTATTAGGAATGACTTTTGCGACAATTATTGATGTTTAGTTATTTTCCCGCGTTTGGAATTTAGTGAACTATTTGATAATGATGTGGTGTGATTAAACATGATGGTTGAGACGGTTTATTTATAATGAATACTTGATGATATGCGATGCGATGATATGTTTATCTTGATGTGGATAAATATGGCGACGTGGACTTTATGTCAATTTTGATGTGCGATGATGATGTTTTTGTCGTGTCGTGTTTGTGATGTCGTGTTGTCGTGTCACATACATTGCATTGGCGACAAGGGCTTTTATGCCAAGTGTAACACCCCTTCTAAAATACCCCGCGAATTTATATTTAAATCAGAGTTAACATAAACGAAAGGGCGTCACAATTATTTAAAAACAGAAAATCACTTCAATATGTCATGCTTTTACTGAAGAACTTTATATATAATTCAAAACCAAAAATTATGTTCTACACAGCGGAAATAGCAATCAAAACGGAATAAACTCCAGTTCATGAATATTCCCAAAATAAGTCAATAACAATAGAGTATAAAATAAAACTCTCAGCAAAACGTTCCCCAGTGTTACAACTATCAGAGCATGACACTGACACGTGAATAACTAGAATAGCACAGCTCTATAAGCCATCCTCACCAACTCCTGAGTTGCTAACTTTAATTTGAAATCATTAAAGTAAGGGTGAGATTTTATCAACAATTAAAATGCATTATACGTTTCTTTAAAACAATAAAACAATCAATACATTATTCATCCTCATTAGCATAACCAGATTACAATCCACAATTACATTCCATACAGTTCATTATGCACATAATAACAATCAATGCAATTATAACACTGGAAATCATCCTAACATGTTATAATTACATATGCAATGCAGACTCAATGCATGTGGTACCAAACGTGAACTAAATTGACACCCTGTTCCGTTTACACCATGGAAACAGAGCTAATCAACGATTCGCCCATACACCACTGGGACACGAATCTAGCCTCACCACCACTAACCACTGGGTACGGGTATTGGCTCTGCAGGTCCAATTCCACACAATGGGAATTAACCACCACCAGAATGCATATGCATGCACATCATAAAGCATGTGACATTCAACACAGGTTATGACCACATCAGACATCATAAACCATCATCAACCACAACATGATATCATCACTTATCATGAAATAAATCATCACAAAGCATATATATGCCAAACGCCTACCCTTCAATTAGTAAGACTATCACCAGTATATACAACAACAACAACTGAGATCAACAACCATCATGAATATACAACATCGACAACAACACATGATATTAATACAATCATGAATAAACAACAAGGAAAACAACATATAAGCATCAATCTTCGTTCAACCTGTCAGAACAAATCTAAACCAGTTCATCCACCATTCTTGGAATTACCATAGTTCACAAATCGGAAAAATGGCTCTTTTCAAAATAAAATCTATTAATTATAATTTTCTTCATTTTATAAAATAGAGTATTTAATTTAAGAAACAACGTCCAAAACGACGACTAAAACGGACTTACGGTTTGAAAGTTATGAATTTTTAAAGATTAGTATTTTTCAAAAAGTAACAGTGAGAATGGGTTCCTCCAAATGAAGAACAAATGGGGAACCGGTTCCTGCGTTCAAAAATGCCATTTTTACTGACCAACACACTGGGAACCCAGGTTCTCCCACATGGGAACCGGTTCCCACGACTCACAGTGGCAGAAAACACTAGTTTTGACAGCAGAATGTTTCCAACTTATTCCATAGCATTCCCATACGGATCCAAACATCAAAAACACTAATTTTCATCCAACAACACCAATAACATACTACATGGCATAATTCATTTATTCCCAAACATTCCATAACATTACAACAGTTTCAAATTCCTATAATTCGACACATTTAGGGACAATCCTACAAAACCTAAATTATCTAATTTCAAGTTTCCTAACATACTCAATCATTCAGTTGAATCCCAAAACCCATAAGGCATAATAACCAAATGAAATCACCCTTTTCCTCCTTCTCTTCTCTTCTCCAATCTCACGTATGATGCAATTTCTCAAATGACTCTCTTTTTCCTTCTTTTCCTTTTATTATTCTAATAAATAAAATAAAATAATAATTAGAATAAGTAGAGCACTTTACTCCTCACACCCTCTAATTACTCCTTAAACCACCAATTATCCATTCATTTAATTAATTAATTAAATTCCGATAATTCAAAAATACCAATAATTAAACTTCTAATTAAATTAATAATTAAAATTCTAATTATTTAATAATTGAATTATTTGGGGTGTCACACCAAGCGACGATGGGCTTTATGCCAATGTCCCTAATTATGGACAAAACGACGGGTACTAAATGCATAACATAGTCGTGTCTCATGGAGTCGGTTATGTTTATTTTTGAGTCTTTTGGCGTTGGGTTTTAATTGATGGCTTATGTTGGATTGCGATGTTATCTGATACTTTGTTTTGATACGATTAAAATGATTACGTGACGAAATTAAAGTGTTGATTTTATACACTAAATGCTAATTTAAAGTATGTAAGATTTTGACATATGTTGACACACTCTTATTAACTTATATCATTTATGATTCCAAAACTAGTTATATATTTTATCATGCCTTTAATTACATGTTTTGGAGTATCTCACCCTTTACTTTACTTGTTTCGCCGTTGCCTTTATATTGGTAGCGTGCAGGTGATCCGTGAGAATGATGAGGATTAGCTTGAGTCTCTTTATTTTGAGTCGCTCTGCTCTGATAGTGGTAACACTCGGGTTTTGGGCGACGCTACTATTTTGGATAGGATAGTTTATGTATACTATCTTATGATATTATAACTTTTATGTATCGATGATAACATGATGATATGTATATTTTGTGAACACATCCGTTGTGTTGTGAATAGTCATATGTTTATATGATGATTTATGATATGAATCGGTATATCCGACTTTTGATTTTTGTGATGTGCATTATAATGCAAAGTGATGAACACATGTATATGTGATACCTCAATTTATGTTTGGATGAAATTTTGAAACTCTGATTTTACTATTAAATACGAGGGGTAGAATTGGGGTGTTACACTTCTAGTCAACAAAAACCAAGTATGGCTGATTACACTCCACTATCAGTGGCTTATTCTCCTCACCATCATGAAACTTATGTCTTCGCCTTTGGTGATTTTATTGATCTGACTGTTCAGGCTACTCATAGTGATTCTAACTCAGTCACTAGTTCTTCCACGCATAAGGATTCTAGTTCGAATATCTATGAGTCAAGTCTTTCAGATTCCCTGCAGGGTTTAGAGGCAAACAAAGATGCCACCACTTCTCAACCTCTGCCCCCTCCTGAAGGCGTGCCTCACACTTCTTTTGAATGAGAAAAGGTTGGTTCACCTACCACGTCAAGACAATTGGTGATCAAACCTTCTACTCTAGAAGCAATAGCTAGGCTGCGTAGCTTAGTGAGCTCTCGTGAACTTTCTTCCGACTCGGACCAATCCCAAATTCATAATGACAAACTGGGGCTCGAGGCAACAAAAATCAAGACTTTGATGAATAAGATTCGTACTTATTGTTGTACCCCAAAATTTACCCTCTTCTTTCTTGTATTTATGGCTTATAGTTTGGTTACATAAACATACATGTAGTCGCATGCATAAAATTGATCATGAGGTTACCAGGTTCAAGGTATTCCAAATGGCAAGCAAAAAAGAGTTTATTCGCTTATTTCTCAATAAAGTGAATCTTGAGTTTTCGGCGTGTTTTGGGAATTCTAGAAAGCATATCTCTCTGCTCATCCGGTATTTTCCGTTGACTTTTGACTGGAAAGTTCCTCTCATTATTATCTAAAACTTTAGTTTGAAAGCAAAGGAAGGAAAGAAATGGATTTCTAGTTTACTACTAAAAGTCCACTCTAAAATCCGATTTCTAAAAGTCCTCAAACTATCAAGATTTTCACCTCAATACCCAGTTGATATCTTTTCAAGATCAATCGATTTATCGAATGAAATAAAGTTCACCCTTGATTGTTCGAAATACTCATCTACAAATTTTGAGATTGATTGAATTAGGATTATTGAAATCTTTGAAATTTATTTGATTGATCAATCTAATATTGATTTCAAGCAAAAAAAATTGACATTCGACTTCAAATTAGTTTTTTTCACATTGATAATCATGATTTGGATTTGATTATGGATCTAAGACATTTTAGGCCCAACTCCTAAAACTATAAATAGATATTTGCCTTCACAATTAGAAGGGGAGAATCATTTGTTTAGTTTTCACTACCAATCACACTCTAATCTTAAATCAAAAGCAAAGCTCAAGAAATCAAACTTCAACTTTTCAAGGCAAGCCAATTCAATTAAGCACTTCTTTTTAAGCTATTATTGACTTTTAACTTTTCTTGAAATTGAATATTGAAATTGCATTGCAGATTATTATCAAATGTGGATTCTTGATTTGTGAACTTCAAGTTCAAGTAAGTTTTAGAATTCACTTATTTTGCTATTATTGAATTTGATTTTGCAAATTCGTTATCGGTGTCATTTTGAATTCCTTGATTTGAGGATTTTTCGCACATAGCACCCATGCATTTGTGTTTTCCTTGCATCTAGGTCACAACTTATGCATCTTGCATCATCTATGGCATGCTCATGCATTAGACAACATTTAGATTGTTTGAATTGCATTTGATTCATGATGTTTTGAGGTATCATTTGCCTTCGAAGTGCGTCGACATGTAGATTCCAAGGAATCTTGATCACTAGGTACATTGTGCATTGTACATAGTTCATGCATATGCATCTCAAGTGTTTATGTTAATGCACAACTAGGATTTGACATAATAATTCATTACCTCTTTGTGGCATAACTTACTTGCATTGGTTCTTTGCATATGCACATCAGAAGTGTGATTAAACTCACATCCTTAACATGTTCATACATCTTAACTTTGCATAATGCACTTTAGAATTGCTTTAACTTGCATTCTTAACATGTCCACGCATAGCCTTGCATACATGAGCCTTAGAATCATCACCTTGCATTAAAATAATGCACATAGGCGCCATCTGAGATGGCTCCTGCATTAAAACAATGCACATAGGCGCCACCCCATCTAGCTCCTCCTCATGAAAAAGCCATCCCAGATGGCGCCTCCTTATTGTTGTTTACATGTAGGAGCTATTTTAGATGGCTCCTACGTGTATTTGTGTTTTTTATAAATAAACACCCATGTCTCCTTCATTTTTCACATTTTTTCAACTTCTCATCTCATATTCTCTCTTATTCTCTGTTATTCTCTCTTATTTTTCTATCATGACATCTCCATACATCCATACCAGAGATGGATACGTTGTTTTCTCGGTCTCCAAACCTCCAATGAAAATGAAATTTTGGCACATATTTACCATGGCCAAACTGAAAAAAGAGTTGATGCGTTGGTTAGAGGGAGAAATAGTAGTTGGTGAAGAAATTAGAAGAATCCAGAGGAAGAGAACAACCATAAACTTCGCAACTGGACAATCTCGAATTTGGTTGGAGGAAGTCAAAACAGACGTCGACGTTATTGTGATGATGTATGGTTCCGATGAAATTGTTTTGATGGTTGTAGTGTCTTAAATAATTTTTTGTGTTCTTGATGTGTCATTTTCATATTGTTGTTTTAATCGTGTAGTTTTTTATTTTATTGTCTGTGTATTGGTGTTTGTAAGAAATGCTATGAATGGAAAGATTAAGGTTTGATATACATGTACATTTGAAATGAGTTATTTAATTAAAAAATGAATAATAATAATTTTAATTTAATTTAAATATTTGAAAAAAATGAATAATGAAGAGGAGTCAGAAGTTGCAACTTCTAAAGAGGAGTCAGAAGTTGCAACTTCTGAAGAGGAGTTAGAAGTTGCAACTTCTGTTGTAACTTCTAAAGAGGAGTCAGAAGTTGAAACTTCTGAAGAGGAGTCAGAAGTTGCAACTTCTGTTGCAACTTCTAAAGAGGAGTCAGAAGTTGCAACTTCTGTTTCAACTTCTGAAGAGGAGTTAGAAGTTGCAACTTCTGAAGAGGAGTCAGAAGTTGCAACTTCTGAAGAGGAGTCAGAAGTTGCAACTTCTGAAGAGGAGTCAGAAGTTGCAACTTCTGTTTCAACTTCTGAAGAGGAGTCAGAAGTTGCGACTTCTGAAGAGGAGTCAGAAGTTGTGACTTCTGAAGAGGAGTCAGCAGTTGAGACTTCTGAAGAGGAGTCAGAAGTTGCAACTTCTAAAGAGGAGTCAGAAGTTGCAACTTTTGATTGTGAAAAGAGTGAATAAAGTGTTAGTTTATGATTTGACAAAACCACCCTTATTAGCATGTAAAATTCAAAAAGGTGAAGGGAAAATTCGGGAAGGTGGTGGGCCTTTCCTTTAAATGCTAGATAGTAGAAGTGCACATAAATTAAATACAAATTTTAGGATGTTGAGCTTGTAGCACGTTGGGGACAATTTTTTCAATTGTGTTCGGGTTGACGACATAGACCACACTTTCTTTATAGTTTGTCAACGTCGTCCATTTCAATTGTTATATGTTTGCTCTTGGGACGACCCTTTTTATTTCTCCGCATTTGACTGTTATGCCAAACTACTTCCCCTTCGTACGCAGGCCAATAATTTGGTTTTGCTACTAGTTCAAAGGCATTATTGTATACGTTGAGCAAGGTCTTAGACTTGTAAATGGGAGAAAGAAGTACTAGTGCATCTTGATGAACATGTGCACACGCCGCAATGACATGAGAGCAGGGAATTTGAAAGGCCTGAAACTTTCCACAGTCGCACCAACGAGATGATAGTGTAACCCTGTATTCTTGTCTAGGCAAACCCTTATTGTGGTCGATTGTCTCTTTGACAATGAAGTTATGGTTATGCCGGTCGAATCTTGTAACAAGATGAGTGCTAGCTTTGGCACTTTCGGCCTTAATAAATTTCAGGCAACTTTCACTCCACACTTGTTCGAATTGTACCACCGCGTTCCACTTTTCACCTCTCTCTGCAAACAACGAGGCCATCCTAAAATTTGTTGTACTCACCAAAGCAGTTATTGGGAGTGATCTTATGCTTTTGAAAACGTCATTCATTGATTCGACTAGATTTATTGTCATGTGGCCCAAACACACTCCATTGTCGTATGACTGTGTCCACTTTTCCACTTGCATATTATCAACCCACGCACCTGCATTTGGGTTTTCCATTCTGATTTGGCTGCGATAATATGTAAAACTTGGTTGTGTTAGTGTGTACGCTGCGTTCATAATTGTTTTCCAAAGACGTTTATCTTTGATCTCGCGCATGAAATTTTGAATGATATGTCTTGCGCAATAAACATGTGTAGATGGTGGTTCATTCCAACCGTTAGCGGGATTTTTGTACACACTATCAATTGAGGCATGTCTGTCAGAAATCAAACAAAGATCATGTTGTGGAGCTACGTGTGTTCAAAGATTCTTTAGGAAGAAACTCCAAGTTGCTCCAGTCTCTGCCTCGACAAGAGCATAGGTGATTAGGAACATGTTATTGTTGTCATCCTGTGCGACGACCATCAGTAGGGTGCCCTTGTATTTCCCGTACAACCATGTTCCGTCTATCTGTATGATAGGTTTGTAGTATGCAAACCTAGTGATGCAAGGTCGAAAAGCCCAGAAAAGTCTATTGAATATACCATGTCCACTGACACAGGTAACGTCTTGGGCATACGTCGGCGTCGTCTCTATAATATAATTGGATATTTTCGGTGTTTCTGAATAAAAAAACGGCTACCTCACTGTCGTACGTCTCACCATTGAAATGTACAGTGATAATATATTGTGGTACAAATGACATTTTTTTTGGGTTTGAGTGTTTGAAATTTGAGTGTTTGAGATGTTTGTGTGTCTGAAAATGTTTGATTGTGTGGGATTTTTGTAGATGGTGCAGATAATTATATGAGAATATATGGGACAAAATTTAAATTTCGAAATGACATGTACAAGCCATGTTGAATGGCGCCTAGGTGTCTTTTTAAAAGGGAGGCGCCATCCCATTTGGCTTTTTATAGGCCTAGTTATAATTAGGCCTGTCACCTAGATGCCACCCTAGTCTGCATGCATGTAACCTGCCACCTAGCTGACCTTAGCTGCCACCTAGCCTGTCACAAGACATCTTGAATGGCGCCTTAGTGTTAATATAGAGAGGAGGCACCATCTCACTTGGCTCCTCTATGACATGTGGCATGCATGCATGCAAGGCCCCAACCACCTCATTTATTCCTCTGTTCCTTGAATCACCTATAAATATGGCTCCTCATTTGTGTTTTTTCCATCACCACTCTTCACTCCATCTCTACCTCTAATACAATTCTCATATCATTAGAAATTTTTTTAAGCATGAGCCTTTTGACGTTAGGAGAATCTCACCGAGGAACAAGGGAAAACATTGCTACCTATGTAAGTTTTATTCGTTATATTCTTATTTTTTCTTACATTCTTTTTTTTTATTATGTTTTTAATATTGTTTACACTTTCTTACACAATTTATTTTCACATTATATTTAGGACACGAAAAAATTTAGATGTCGCTCACATCATTATGTTGCTCCCGATCCATTAATCGTTCCATACCTTGTACGTGTCGGTTTTGGGGATGTTATTAAAATCTCAAATTGTACAATCGATTCAAAGTTTATTCTTGCATTGTGCGAAAGGTGGAGACCCGAGACACATACCTTTCATCTGTCTGTAGGTGAATGTACCGTCACACTTGAGGACGTTTACATGTTAATGGGTCTCCTGATTAATGGTAAGGCATTTAATGATCTGGTCCAACATGCAAACACTCTATGCGAGGATATGTGGGGCAGAGATATGGTGGAAGGTCCTAGTGCAAGAGGCCAAGGTATATTTTTATCCACACTTAGAGCGCATTATTATTCCCTTGGTTTGGACGAAAATTCCACCGAGGAAGAAAAAATAATAAAAACAAGAAACTATATTATGTTAATGTTTGGGAGTTTATTATTCCCCGAGAGTACAGGAAATAGTGTAAATTTTATGTACTTGAGTTTACTTGGGAACTGTGATACGGTGAACTGACTTTTTAGTTTTTGTATCGCAAATGTGCGGATAGCAAGAGTCGCCACCGACTTTTATTTTTATCCAATTAAGGGAAGGTAAAAGTACAGAAAAAGACCTTCGTTAGATTCTGAGTAAGGGAGAAGGTTATGAAAAGGGAAGGTATTAGCACCCCTTTCCATCCGTAGTTATCTACGGGCTCTTAGTTGCTCTAGATCACTTTAAAATTGTACTTTCTGTGTGTTTGAAAAATGTTTTGAAAAGGCATTTCGCTTTGACTTTGTAATGATTCATGTAGGAATGTATACAAAGTGTTCGGAAATGTTCAGTTTTGAACTTTGTCAAAAGTGTGAGGTGTGGAAAGTATTTTGATAGAGCAAGCAACTAAAAGTCTTATTACCTACTCAGAATTGGTCGTTTTCGTGCATTATTTTACGTTCCTTTAGAATAGCGCTATCCATACCATTAGTTGGTAGGTAACTCTATTTGTTGGATGTAAGCGGGACATTCGATGGGACATCGGATGGTCATAGAAAGCAACTTGTAGGAAGTATCCTAGCACATTCGAAGGGACTATCATCATTTTTCGTAGGCGACAATCGAGGGTCAAGATCATGTATTCGTAGGCGACATTGTGGGTCTTATGATCTTTGTATCGAAGGGACTATGATGATTTGTTTGAAGGCAACGGTGCTAGAATACCTCTACGTTCGAGGGACATGACCATTTGAATTCGTAAGGCAACGAGAGAGAATTACCCTAAGGGGGTGCATGTGTGAAAAAGTGTGTCAAATTCAGGTATTTTTATCTTGAAAATTAGTGAGCTATGTTGGTTATTATCTTGCCATACACGCCTATTTACTAGCAATTTATAGGGTGCGGAAATTAAAATGCGGAATGTAAAAGTGCGGAAAGGTAAATGTCCTACGCTATTACATGGCTATGGGGCAGATACATAATTTAAACTTGCGGAAAATAAAAACCTAATTTAAACTATTACATCCCATAAACAGTTACATAATTGGAAAAGAATGAAAACGATAAAGAAACGTCTGAAGCGGAATAACCTGTGAAACGATAAGAGAAATCGGAAAATATGATGAAATCGAAATAAGAGAAAATGTTAGAAAAAATGAAAAATTTTAATTGGAAAAAATATGACGTGCTGGAAATAACATAAACATGCTAAAATAATTTTTTGGGATTTTTTGGATGCATTTTAATAATTAAAAATGAATTAAAAGTGATTTAAATGCAAAATTATGAATAAAAATAAATATGCATGCAAAATTTTATTTTTTAATTTTATAAATTAAATAAAGATTTTCAGAAAATAAATGTAAAAAGAAAAATAATTTTTGATGATTTTTTAATGCAGAAATAAAATTATGAAAAGAATTAAAATAACATGAAAATATTAAATAATTAGAAAATATGAAAAGAAATTGAGTTTGTGAAAAAGAAGCAAAACCGGTCCCTGGAGGGATCGAACTCGTGACCCTTTGAGGCATCTGGGAACAGGGAACGCCTTTACCACTACGCCATGTGTGCATCTGTGTTTGAAAACGAAGTGAGTGGAATCAAAACACGCGTCGCCCTCTGATTGCCTCGTTCTCGCACCAGACTTCATCTCCTACCTTTTGAATTTTTGAAAGATAGCGTCGGCTCTTGCTCGACGCTACAGGCCCTGGCAAATTCAAACATCACACACAAGTAATATAAATGCATTCTAAAGGCATGGTTCGATTCACAGGATCATTACGAACGCATTGGTATAGGTCTTATAGTCCAATTTTTCTGTTTAAAGAAACCTAAATCGACCTCGAAACCCTAGCAATGGTGATATGCTCGCCATGGAAATTCGATTAAAGCACCCAAGCTTGCAAACACATCACTAATCACAAAACAAACACAAATCATGTTAATAATGCATGAATGAAAGAATACGATTTTGAAATTTCAAGAACAAACCAATTTTGATTTCACGGTTCTTGATGGTTTTGGCAAAGTAAAGGTCTGAATGCTTCGAGGATGTCAAGGAATATGTTTGAATTCTCAAAATCGTTTGAAAGTGGCTGGATCGATGGCTGCTAGTAGCTTGAAGGTCACGGATTTTTGAGTTCTAGGTTAGGGTTCTTGAGCCAATTTTTTCCTTTTTCTTGATAGGTATGCATCATACATTTATACTGGATGGATTTGGAATGGTTTTTGGAGAGAATCAATCAACATTCAAAGCAAATCAAATTTGATTTTTGTACAAAATCAATTTTTCAAAATTTGATTAATTTTCAATCCAATCTTGCCATATTGATCAAATTTCGAAATTTGCTGGCCTTTGTGAGTTGCTTGGGTCTCAAGGAAGGAATAAAAATCAATCTTGCAATTAATTTTGATTTTATACTTTATTTTTAAATTTAATTTGTATTTAAATGAATAAATTCCAAATTAAATAGAAAAATAAAATAAAAATTCATGGCATTGGGCTTGGATATTCCTAATTGTATGAGGAATAAGTTTGGATGAAGAAAAAGCAAGCCCATTTGCAAAAATTTGATTTTAGAAGTATCTCTTTGTGCATTCCTTCAAAATTGCCCAACTTGTGAATGGTGTATCTTGCTCAATTTTCCACATTTTTGAGTGTTCTTGGACTTTTTGGAAAGCTCTAAGAGTCCTCTAACCAACCTTTTTGGTCTCATCTCAATTGGAGTTTCCATGCTCAATATATCTTCAAAACAAAAAGTTGACTTTTTGTTGACTTTGAAAATGACCTGTAATGTTTTGAGCCATACCTCTCAAATGAAGCATTTTTTGGACATTCTTGTGAGACATGAAGTTGTAGAGAATTGAATTTCCTTCAAAACAAGAGGTGGTGGAAAAATTTCTGAAAAAGTATGAGAAAGTTATGATCAGTCAAAGTTCATTTGACTTTTCACCTAGAAACCCTAATTTAGAAAGTTTGACTTTTGAGCAAATCTTGAGTTTTCTTGATGAATCATGATCAACCCTTGATCAAATGATGAATGTGACTTCAAAATGAGGATGTTGACCAAAAATTATGAAGTTTGACTGTATGTTGACCACAGTTGACTTTTTGTCCAATACAACTGATTTTCAACCATCTGAGCAATTGTCTGAGGAAACTTGACTTGTGAAGCTTGAAACTTGACATGGAGAATCTTTGAAGCATATGAGGAGGCATGAAGGCCATTGGAGATGTTGGAAGTTCATCTTGACTTGAGAGATACCAAACCCTAGTTTGGGTTGATTGTCTAGGAGAGAGTTTGTCTGATCAACTCTTGAGGAATCCTTGAGTATGGATGTATGAAATACCTTGAGAGGATGGAAGGCAAATTTTGGGGTATGACAGGGACGTTGATAAGATATGAAAATATAGTTGGGGTTCCGCTGTTCTAGCCTAGCTATACAGTTCCTTGTGTAAGAACTGTAAGAAAGACACATCAACTTTTAATGGATGCACTTTCTTACTTCAAACATGGGGTTAGAGAATGCAATCACTTAATCTCGTCAACGACCTACCGTTCAGTTTTCCATACGCAAAAAAGTAAGTACATTGCTTAATTATTAAAATATTTATATCTTTCATATATTTAAAATCCTAATATATTAAATGTTAATTCATTTAGATAAAGCGTAACAGGCATGGATTACGGAAAGAATCTGAGACACAATGTTGTCCTCTATCGTAATCTAATAGACCACCTTGGTGCAACAAATGTACGTAATTTCGATTAACTCTAACTAATTTTAACTTTAACGTATATTATTTTAAAATTTATCATTAATCTGCATTTTTTTATCAATAGTTTACATGAAGACCATACTTGGGTTTGGACCATATACCCAATGATGATGATGTAGAGGTTTGGACTGCGAAGACTGATATCATACGGTTTAACATTGTGGAAATGCACCACATCGACCATGTGAAGATGTAGTTCGGTATGTTCCAAGACATACCACGCGATCCGATATGTTTGGATCCTTGGCATCTTAGAAGGGTCGATGCCCAATGAGGAGATGATAATTGGAGAAATTTTACCAGGGAGTATTGTAGGATGTGGAAAAACGGAGCAGACCATATCTTACAATTTCCTGTTTACGAAGATGACGAGATTATGCAACACTCTCGTCAATACATTGCTTGGTATCGGTCAGTGACAAATCCAGAAATGCATTTTTCTCACCCCCGCTATTTGGTCGACCCTCGCACCCAGTGGGGCCAACCTTCAGAGCCGCAACAACAACCGCGACAACACTACCGCCAACAACAACCTCAATAACACCACCACCAACAACAACCACACCAACAATACCAACAACAACCACACCAACAATACCAACAACCACCCCAACAACACTACCAACAACACTACCAACAACAAACCCAACATCCATCAATCTCCCGCCAACCAACCCGACGATACAGGACCACCAACACTCAATCCCAACCCCAACCTCAACCTGAATACCAACCCAACCACAATTTCAATACTCACATATGCCACACACTCAAGTACAATACTCCGAACAAAGAGCATATGTCCAACCCCCCTATATGGGCCCATTAACATCTCACCTCAGCCCAGACACTGGCTTCCCCGAGGAATATTCTCCAACCAACCCAACATACCACCAACCATCACCTTACCAAACCCCCCACCATTCATATGGGTACGAGTCTCCAAACACCCAATTTCCTTTTTACCCCACTCATTCACAATCCACCTATACGGATGACGACTGCTATCGTCCCCAAATGGAACCTAACCCCCCACCTAAACGATCAAGCTATGAGAACGTGGGAACACGTCTATAAGAAAGCGGTACAATAAACAATGCAGATCTTGAGGCATTCATGGATCCTGATCGCATTCACTACGAGCAGCCATCAACCCATGAACAGGGGCCATCGACCCAACAACAGCCGGATCAAGAACCTCAAATCACACGAGTTAGGAAAGGACGCACATGTGGAACCCGTGGTCGTCTACACGTCCCGGGTCGCCGGGAATAAATTTATGTAGTTGTTATTCGTTGTAATGATAATTTATAATGTAAGTTTTATTTCACAACATTGTCCTGCACTTTAATTTAAATTGAATTTTTTTTACCTAATACACATAGGCGCCATCTCAGATGGCTTTTCCCATGTGATTTACACATAGGCGCCATCAGAGATGACTTTTAAGAATATTTTTACATGGAGGCGTCATCTTGAGTGACTCCTGTTTGTTAAAAATCGGCAAAATACTCATTTTTGTCCCTTAACTATAGGTCAAGGTTCACTTTGGTCCCTTATCTTTTTTTTGCGCCAAATTGGTCCCTTAATTTTCAAAATGATGCAAACAAGTCCCTTCCGTCCACTCCGTTAGTCAAAGTCTGTTAAAAGTCTATGTGGCACGTTTGACTAATTATTGTGACGGAGTTAGCATCGGGAAAACCGACGCTAACACCAATTTCTGAATTTTGTTTATTTTTGTTCATCTTATTGTTGTCCAAAACACCAACCCTCCGTCTCTCCAATCAGCGCCTCTGTTTCATCGTTACGCCGTCATTTTCTCGCCTCCCAACAAAACCCTTAAACTGCGGCCAATACACCATCCTCCTTGATTCGCACACCCTCCATCAAGCCTCGACAACCAACATTCTGACAAACCTCGTCTTCCTTCATCACTGTAACATGTCTCTTGTCGCCCTTAACCTCGCACAAATCGCTCTGTCATCACCTTCATTCTCCGCCAGTCATCAAAACCACAAACCCTTCCCTTTCGAACCCAACGGAGAGTCAATTTACGGGACTATGGATGTTGGTGATGCGGTTGGTGAGAGGGTGACGATTCGATATGAGTTTGAAGTTGAATGAAGCCAAAACAACGTCTTGGTGGTTTGTTGGAGGTAGGGTTTGTTAGAGGTAGGATTTTGTTGTTTGAGGTACTGATACTGATGATTTCTTGGAGGTAGGGTATGTTGTTGGTGGATTTTGAATGTATTTTTGAGATTAAAAATTTGGGGAAGAAGATGAACAACAATAAACAAAATTCAGAAATTGGTTTTAGCGTCGGTTTTCCCGACGCTAACTCCGTCACAATAATTAGTCAAACGTGCCACATAGACTTTTAACAGACTTTGACTAACGACGGAAGGGACTTGTTTGCATCATTTTGAAAATTAAGGGACCAATTTGGCGCAAAAAATAGATAAGGGACCAAAGTGAACCTTGACCTATAGTTAAGGGACAAAAATGAGTATTGTGCCTTAAAAATCAATGCATGAGCCATCTGAAATGGTTTCAGCTTATATATTAAACCCCTGAAACATAGTTATTTGTTTTTTTTTTTAAAACATGGTTGTCGTAAAAAAAAAAATCGTATATAGTTGCCTTTTAAAAAAATTTTTTTTTTTGATCATTTGAGATCGTGATGTTATCGTTTCGCTATTGTTTCTCTTCTTTCGCAACTCACACACCGTTTCCACATTCTTCTTCTCGAAGACTCTTGTTCCTTGTTCCTTCTCAAACACACACTCTAACCAACATCTCCACAAATCACTCTCTCTTCTCAGTAAAACCCATCAAACAAAATTATAACATTCATTCTTCTTCATCTCTCTCCAAAGATTCTCCCTTTTCAGGTCCCTTTTATCCCCCTTCAATGTTACTCTCATCAAAATGATGTCTTTGTAACAATAACGCATACCCTTTTGCATAATAATCTTCAAAAACTTGTCTTTTTGTCAGGATTAGAAGATGTTTTTGTGAGCTTCCTCTTTGGAAAGAAAAGGGCAACGGATGTTGCTCACATGTATGTTCTTAAACCTCACTGGGTTGAATGTTTTGGTTATTGATTCTTCTATTCAATAAAGGGAACAAGTTAAAGTTTCAAACTTTTGTAGGCTAAGTTTTTCTCTCATGATTGCGAGATATAGCTAAAACTATTTTGTTAGATTTATTTGTAGTCATCATCACTCACAGATAATTATATAGATTTGTCTAAGGCCACTGATTTTCTTTGAATTCGAATCGAGTCTAACTTAATTTTACATAACTTTGTTTAGGCCGTATCTCTTAGTGGACATTTGGAGTGTGTCCCGAGTGGCCTAATAGCATAAACTGAGATAAGGATTGTCCTCACTTATAAACATATGTTAAGGTCATCTCTCATCCAATGTAAGACTCTTAGTTTAAGTCGTGGAGCTGATATAAGGACTTTTGTAATATGGTATCAGAGTCGATTACAAACTTGTTGGGCCACTAGAATTGTGTTTCAGATGAAGGATGTTGAGAGTCTCACATTGGATAGCAATAGAACATGAAAATAATTATATGTAGGGTACAACCTTCACCCGCGAGCTCGGGTTGAGTTAGACCAGACTCAAATTCAATGTTGTTGATGACAGTATGCTGAAAATCTGCATATAAACATGCCACTGCGTCCTATGGTGCCGCCATGGCAGGCATCGCCGCACAAATTGCCTAGAGCTAAACCTGATTATTTTTGGCAAACTTTCTCTGCTATATCTTTAGAGAGTTCCTTATATGAATGCATTTTCAGTTTCATTGATTCTAAAGTAACTTTGGTTGAATTAAAGGTAAACATAATCCAGATTTGTTACAGAACTCTCTTTGTTATGCTTGATTGTTATGAGTATGATTCTATAACATATATTTTCCCACACTTACTAGTTATTATTTTCATATTTATCTATAAACTATGTAATGATAATGCTTTTAACCCATGATATGAGGTATTGCTTTTGTTCCTACCAGGGTATGGAAACATGTTGTTCAAAAAGGAGACACAGTCATCGATGCCACGTGCGGTAATGGTTTTGACACCTTAGAGTTGCTCAATTTGGTTGCTGATGATTCACATAATGGTTATGTGTATGCATTGGACATTCAGAAAGATGCTTTAGCTAAGACTTCATCGTTATTGGAAGAATTGATTAATTCCTATCAGGTGAGGACTATAAAGGAGTGAACGTTTCAACTTTGAATCGGTAAAGAATTTTAGAGTCTGTTTAATTGAATACAATTAAGAACTTTTATGTCACCAACCAAATTTTCAAATTCATGCAGAAACATGTCAAGCTCTTCAATATTTGCCATAGTAAAATGGAGGAAGTTGTTCAAAGGAATGCCTCAGTTAGGTACTCATTTTCCCTTAACTTGCATCATCTCTCTATTCTTACTTTGTGTTTAGATTTATAAGCTAATCGTTGAAAGCAACCGATGTACTTAATTTTATTATACTAACCGATATCTTCTACGTTCTTCATTGAATCGATTTTCTTGATTGAAACGCTATGAATCACGTCAAGAGCCAGGGCCGGCCTTGAGCACGGTCAACAAGACACACGTCCCAGGGCCTCCAAAAAATAGGGGCCTCAAAATTATTTTTTTATAAATTATAAATCTGAAATAAATATATCAATATTTTTTGTTCAACTTAATGTGTAGTGTAAACTAGTTAGTGTAGTGGTAAAAACTTGTTTTTTAATTAAAGGTCAATGGCTCAATCCTTGGTATTATTTAAATGTATTATTTTTTCAAAAAATTTCAAAAATGTAATATTATTTCTCTTCCTTTCTTTTTATTGGGGCCAATTTTAGAAATTGCGGCACAGGGCCTCCAAATTGTAGGGGACGGCCCTGTCAAGAGCAAATGGACAATTAACCGAGTGATTTTGAACGTTGATTCCATTACTTCGGCCATCATATAAATTAGTTATGTCGATTCTGAAAACTGTTTAACTGTAATCATAGTATTGATGTAATTTCTTGGAAGTTTAAGAATGAACTCTATCTTAATGTGCTGCATACTTTTAGGCTTGTTGCTTTCAACTTAGGTTATCTTCCGGGAGGCGATAAAGAGATAATAACAAGATCCGATACGACATTACAAGCATTAGAAGCTGCTGAGAGAATCGTAATACCAGGAGGGCTTATTAGCGTAGTTGTATATGTCGGACACCCCGGTGGAAGGTGATATTTCTGATTCTTAATCTTACAGAAATTGTTAAATCCTAAACATTGGTTATAATCTTCGATTTATCTTCTAATAGTAATGTTTTGAAATCTGTTCAGGGAAGAATTGGAGACAGTTGAAACTTTTGCTGCTAGAATGTCAGTTGAGAATTGGATCTGCTGCAAGCTACAAATGTTAAACCGGCCATATGCTCCAATACCAATTTTCTTATTCAGAAGATAATGTAAAAACACGTTATATATATGATTGCAAGAATTCTAAGGATCCTTGTGCCTCTCTTAAAAGAAGGATCTTCCTTCTTGACTTCATTCTTGGAAGAACTTCTTAAATAATTTAGGAGGTTTCCTGGACTTTTAGATCACCTTGTGTTTCCTGTTCTTCAATCAGTTTGTGTGGATCCATGGTCGGATTCGAATGTTTTGATCTTGGGTTGCCACACCTGTTAGGTGTGTCTATTTCCTCCATATATCAGTTTGAATCATCTTGGTTCGGAAAATGATACATGGCTATGGTGTATATGGATGGAAAATGATACCTGCTAGGTTTGGTGAGTGAACCGAACCATATTATACAAACGGTTCTAAAACCAAAGCATCTGACAAGTAAATTGAACCGAAATTGGAAATGAAAATGCTAAAAACAAGTCTTAGACTTTTTTTAAAAAAATTGAAAAATAGTTTAACAGTTTGATTCCTTGACAAATGTTTCGATTTATGAAAACTTGTCTTCTAATCGTTTGAAATTTTGAAATGGTATCTTAAACCAATAAAATAAATTTTGTTCAATTTGATTCTAAATAAATTGAAATAGTTCAGTTCGATTCGTATGAATTTTTACTATGGTTGGATTTAGTTCAATTTTTTCAGTTAACTATATTATGAAGAATCCTACACTTAGTCGGCAAGTGATTGTATAATTTATGCCAACTTGTATTATCTTTTTCCTCTACTTTCTTTGGGGGAGATATTTTGTGTCCATCCAATAGTCGAATATACTTTTAAGATTATTAGAGTATTTGTTAGTAAGTTAGGAAGGGCATATTTGTTATATCAGTGTGCTGAGTCAGCACAGTGATGTAAGCTCTATATAAGTTTGCCCTAATAATCATTGTAATTCACTTCCTCTTTCTGCTATGAAATGAGATTTACTCTCTCTATTTTCTCTTGTTTTCTACTAACCTGGTATCTAGAGCTTAAACTTGATCCTTCGCCATGGCTTCTGATGGTGACATCACAACTCGTTCGGTGCTAATCCAGTGACAGAGGCGTTCAACTCGAAAAATACTTTCAAAACGTTTGCGCAACAGATTACGTTGAAGCTTGATGAAAACAACTTTCGCTCGTGGAAATAGTAGGTTGAAGGGGTCATCAAAACGCACAAGCTGCATTGTCTTCTGGTGAATCCTATTTTTCCTCAACGGTATCTCATTGACGCTGGTCGTGCGAACGACATAGAGAATCAAATGTGTGTTACCTTGGAGCAACAAGACTCTCTACTCTTCACATGGCTTCTTACTACTCTTCCTGACTCAGTTCTTCCCCGAGTCACTTGATGTGTCCATTCGTACCATATTTGGGATGAAATCCACAAGTACATGTTTGTGCACACGAATGCAAAGTGGTGACAATTGCGATCGGATTTGAAATCTATTACGAAAGGGGAGAAGGCTGTTACATAGTATCTTGCACGAATCCAACGCATTATTGATGTTCTTGAATCAATTGATGATCTAATTTTGCATTGTGATCAAATTGAAGCGATTCTCGATGGTTTACTAGAGGAGTATAATGCCTTAGCTTCAATAATTCAATATCGCCCTCATCTTTGTCCGATTATCGAAGCATAATTTATGATTCTCTCGCACGAAGGGGTTATAGTTCGACTAGCTATGACTCTAGTCTTTCAGATTCCCTGCAGGGTTTAAAGATTCCTAAAAATGTCCCTAGCCTACCACATTCTCCTGCCAAAGGTACCTTTAGCATTCCTCCTGGAAGGGAAACTACATCCCCTTCTCATCGACCCAAAACTCAGGATTTTCCTAAGAAGGAAAAGGATGACTTAGTTGGCCCTTCTAGGGAAAAGGTCGCGTCAACAGATATGGACATCGACGCTGCGCTGGCAAGATTGGACAGTTTTGTGAGCCGGTACACTTTCTCTTCAGACTCTGACAGCTCTCATGCTTATGGTGACAAGCTGGGGCCTGAAGCAGCAAAGATCAAGAAGCTGAAAGATAAAATCCGGATATACGCTTTCAGTCCTGACTTGCCTCATCTTCTACATGAGGATTCAGCTCTTTGACCATCGCTTTTAGATGCTATTGCTCAACTGAAAGGTCTTGAGATTTCTGAATTCTCTAAACTCATGGTGGCAGCATTTGAGGAAATTCTCCCTTCATTGTTAAAGAACATCACTCAGGTGAAAGAGAATAAGCAGTTGGTCGAAACAAAATAGGTAGTGGTGAGGAGGAATGTGGATATGGTGAGAAAGACCAAAATGGTGATTGAAGGGCTGAAGATGCACATTAATTAGAAAAGGCAAGAGCAAGATCCTAAAAGGAAAAGAGCTGCTGAAATACGCAGTCGACTTTCCTCTTTGTCAAAAGAAATGGAAACTTTGAATGCAGAGTTGGAGCTTGTCGTTAACCAAGACGAAGAGCTCGATCAAGCTATTGCTTCTACTCAAGCGGAAATGCTCCAGCTGACCAAAGATGCCATTATTGTTAGCACTGGCACTGCTCAAGTCGAAGAGGAGTTATTAGCACTCAAGACAAGAGCAGATGGGCTAAGCAATAATGTCGTACACATTTATGGTGATCTGGCAGGGTTCTAAAATAAATTCGGCAATTTCTGATTAATGTAACTATTTTGGTAATGTAACTATTTTGGTGGTCCTTTTTGCATACCACTTATAAAATTTGCACAACAGTTTTAACCACTTTATGTAATGCTCTATTTCTCGCTTTACATTGTATTTTCATACATATAATGCATGATTGGTATGCTGGCTTTGATATTATTCTTTCCAGCTCAGTTCGACGTACACTTCACGGCATCGAAATTGTGATTTCTTGAAGAATGGGTTTGTACTTCTTCAAGTACTTACCATTTACCCTCAGAATTTGTCGATCTGGGGCTAATTCTTCAAGTTCATATGCGTTGTTGGAAAAAATTTGAATTACCTTAAATAGTCCCTCCCAATTAGGCGACCATTTTCCTAAGACTCTATCATTTCTGTCCATAGGTAATATCACTTTCCAAACTAAATCATCAACGTGAAATACTTTATATTTTACCCTCTTATTATAGGCTTTGGCCACTCTATCCTTTTGTATCCTTAGTGAATCAAGAGAAAACATCCTATCTTCATCTAAGTTAACCAACTCATCTGCCATCATATTCTAGTAGTCTTCAGATGGTATTTCATCCTGTCGTTGAATCCTTACCGATTGAACGTGTATTTCTACTGGAAATATAGCATCATGTCCATATGCCAATCGAAATGGGGTTGCCCCCGTTGCTTCTTTAGGAGACGTTCTACATGCCCATAACGCTTGGTCTAGTGTTTGATGCCAATTTCTTGGCTTTTTGCCTACATGTTTCTTAATCAGGCTAATTATTACTTTATTGGCCGCTTCAACCTGGCCATTTTCCTGAGCATAATAAGGGGTGGACGTTAACAGTTTGATTCCAAACTCTTTTCTGAATTCTTGCATTTTTCGCCCCATGAATATTGTTCCTTGGTCGGTTGTGATTGTTTCAGGAATTCCAAAACGATACATAATATGATTTTGTATAAAATAAATCACAGCCTCTTGGTCGACATTTTTCAAAGCTACGGCCTCAACCCACTTTGTGAAATAATCAATGCCGACTAAAATGTATCTCTGTTGTTTTGATGATGCTGGCTTTATTTCCCCAATCACATTTAAAGCCCATCCTTTAAACGGCCAAGGTTTTATAATGGCATGCAATTCGCTTGCAGGCACGTGTTGGACGCCCCCATGCATTTGGCATTCTTGGAAGCCTCTAGCAAATTCAATGCAGTCTTTCAACATTGAAGGCCAGTAGACACCTTATCGCATCAACATCCATTTCATCTTGTGTCCGAATTAGTGTGAACCGCATGCTCCACTATGCACACTCGACACTGCTACGTATGCCTCACTTTCTCCTAGGCATTTGAGTAGTACTCCTTCAACAGTTTTCTTAAATAATTCATTCTCGATTAAAACAAAACTTAGGGCATGATATTTTATTTTACGATCTGTCGAACCCGTTGGAGAACGTAAGTAGTCAACCAAGGGTTTACGCCAGTCATTATCTTTCCCATTATCAATTGTTAAAATTTCAAAATTTTCGGCATCTATTGCACCTAATTTTATAATTGACAAATCTGAAGGAGATAACAAAGTAGCTCAAACCTTTTTCCTTACTTGAATAGGTTCTTCATCTTCATTCTTCTTGTATCCTGATGCTTCTTGCTCCAAGTCGTTAGCTTCTTGGTTTTCCCGTCGAGGTATATGTCGAATGCTTGCTTGCTCGAAACGTTCTAGTAATCTTATGGAAATCATAAAGTACATGATTAGGTTCTCTTTAACGCACCTATACTCTTTTGACACTTGTTTGATTACCAATTCGGAATCTCCCATAATTTCGACATTTCTTGCCCCCAATTCTAGCAACAGTTCAAGTCCAGTTATTAGAGACTCATATTCCGCCTCATTATTGGTGCAGATATCGTCGATTGCATACTTGAACTCTGCTGGAATTCCATTGGGAGAAATTATCATTCCTCTTATCCCTATACCGTTTTTGTGACTAGAACCGTCAAAATATAATTTCCAAGGCACTAACTGGACAAAATTTTGTGGTATAGCAACCATAGAATGATCGACCAGAAAGTCTGCCACTATTTTCCCTTTCATTGCCTTTAAAGGAATATATGTTAGGGAATATTCAGTTAACGCTAATGCTCATTTACCAATTCGACTGTGCAAAATTGGTTTAGACAACATATGTTTAATAATATCAAAATGGGAAGAAACGTACGCGTCAACTGGCTTTATATATTGCTTCAGTTTGATACAAGAAAAATACAGACACAGACATAACTTTTCTATATCACTATACCTAGTTTCGGGGCCATTTAACATTCGACTAAGATAATACATAGGTCTTTCGACACTACTTGCATCTTCTTGAACTAGCATACTTCCTATAGTCGATTGTGAGACTGCTATATACAACCTCATAGGCCTATTTCTAAGTGGAGGTTCCAATATAGGAGGCTTCACTAAATATTCATTTATTTTGTTGAAAGCCTCTTGATGCTCCTTTTACCAGATGAACTCTTTATTCTTCAGTCGAAGCAATGGTGAAAATGCTTTAGTTTTGCCACAAAGGTTGGATATGAATCTCCTTAGAAAGTTTATTTTTCCCAACAAATACTGAAGTTCCTTTTTGGTCGACGGTGGTTTGACGTCCATAATAGCTTTGGTCTTGCTTTGATTGACTTCTATGCCCTTTTTATGTACTACAAAACCAAGGAAATATCTTGCCTGCACACAAAAATCACACTTTAATGGATTCATTTTCAATCCATATTCTCTCATTCTTTCGAAAGATTTTTGAAGATGTTCCAAGTGTGTCAATTTACTACTCAACTTAATTACAATATCGTCGATGTAAACCTGCATAAAATCTTCAATAAAGTCATGGAACATAGAATATATTACCCTTTGGTATGTTGCTCCAGCATTCTTCAAGCCGAATGGCATGGCCACCCATTCATAGGTGCCTAATGCCCCTGGGCAATGAAACGCCGTCTTCGGCATATCATCACCTGTAATAAAAATTTTGTTATAACCAACATAACCATCAAGCATACTTAAATATTCAAAGCCAACAGCCGAACCGACTAGCATTTCAGCCACGGGCATAGTGTATTCATCTTTAGGAGTGGAAGCATTTAAGTCTCTAAAATAAATGCACACTCGGAGTTTACCATTTTTCTTAAGGACTGGCACAATATTGGCCAATCATTCGACATACCTTGCAGTTCTGATGTACTTGCTTTTGAGGAGTCTTTCTATTTCCTCCTTGATCTTCGACATAATTGCTGGTGCAAAACGTCGAGGTGTTTGTTCCACTGGATTCCTCCCAGCTTTTATTGGTAACCTCAGCTCGACCAATTCTCTGTTTAAACATGGCATGTCATTAAAGTCCCAAGCAAAATAATCTTTAAACTCTTTCAATAAAGATATTACCTCAGATCTGAGTTTTTGGTCGATGTTGACGCTAATATAAGTTGGTCTTTTATCACCCTCAGCACCAAGGTCGATTTCTTCTAAAGGATCTTATGGCTGCATCTTTTCTGGTGCCATGGGATCCTTTTCAAAACCTAAAGGTTCATCATCGTATACGCAATCCAAACGCTGCTCATCGACGTCTTTTTTGACAAGTCTGCTTCTGTCTGGTGGTTTTGGCTCGACAGCGAAAATGACTTCTTCTGGAACTGGAAGTTTATTGGCTTCTATAGCCATGTTCTTTTCAGCTTCTAGGGCCGAATTTATCTTGTTTTCGGCAATGTACGTTGAAATCCTTTTCAGAGCCTCTAGCTCAGACATCACTGTCATGGTCGTTTCCCCAACTTGTCGGCGCGGGTTCCTCTGTGTATGGATCCTCCAGAGGCTCCACGTCCCACACAAAACCATGGGTTTCTAGTAGTTTTAGGGAAATAAGTGCCTCGTTTAAGTTGGCATACACTTCCTCAGCTGGCTGACAAGGAGCAATATTAGCCAGTTTCCTGTCAAATTGATTATGGCCGACATTATTAACATCTTCCATGAATTAACCTTGGTCGGCTTCGATGTTTTCCACTATGTCGTCTTCTCGCCAAATTATTAGGCGTTGATGCATGGAAGATGGCACATCGCCAATTCCATGTAGCCATTCTCTACCTACCAGAAGATTGTAACTTGGC
This sequence comes from Vicia sativa, assembly GCA_021764765.1. Classification (NCBI taxonomy): domain Eukaryota; kingdom Viridiplantae; phylum Streptophyta; class Magnoliopsida; order Fabales; family Fabaceae; genus Vicia; species Vicia sativa. The sequence goes on along the minus strand of CM038792.1, from coordinate 324,247,776 downwards.
TTTCCTTGGATAACCATAAATATTGTCGGTCTAGTGACTGAGCCGACCGTGATATCTACCTGGATCACTCCCATGATAGTTTTAGTTCTGCCTTCGTAGTCCGACAGGACCACATTGTGAGATTTTATGTCGGTGTCGAATTTACCGATTTACTTCAGTATGTGATGTGGCATTATATTGACTGTAGCGCCATAATCCACTAACACTTTGTTAATGGCAGTTTCTTCGACTTTCGCCCTAATCAGTAAAGGATTCAGATGGATTCTCATAGCCATGTCAGACCTCTCAAAAAAGGCATTTTGGCTCTCAATGGAGCCATTGTTCATCACAAAGTAACAGGTTGGCTTATGCAAAGCCATTTCAGCAGCATCGACATCATCAGTGTTTTCCACTTCTGTCGGGATATTGTACTCCTCAGGGAGTATGGACACAACATTGACTAGAATGTAAAGGCTTTCTTCTAAGTCGGAGGCAAAATCGTCAGTCGCCTCGTTGGAATCGTTTGCAACTGGTTTCTTGACAAGCCCTTTAAACTGTTTCTTGACAGTATAGTCGGCCTTTGCCTTGTACTGCCGTTGATTCTTATCTTTGTCGACAGTAATTGGCTTAGCAGCAGCAACGGCTTGTCTTTCAGCCTACTTCTTCCTTTGGAATCACCTCCATTGAGTTCGACTCATAGGATTTTTGCCCATGTAATTTTCAGATACATGGCTCTTCTTCTCATAACTTACTTCAAGTCGGTAGCTCATAGGAGATTTTCCTTTCACATCTCTCACAGCACCAGCAACATTTGATGGCCCTACGGCCATTTGAGGCTTAATCCAAGTCCCTTTTGGTGCAGCAGCCGACAGAATGAAAGTTTTTGGCTTGGCCTGAAATGCCTGCCTAGGATCCCTTTTGTTCCACTGGACCCTTCCTCTCTCCAGCTGCAACCTCTGGAAATTCTCAGCAGCAACTCTATTGGTCAAGACGCTGCACCTGGGGCACAAGCCGACTTGGGCGCCCTTATTCTTGCATCGATAAAGAAATCCCAGCAGATCTTCATCGTCTCTTGGATAGACGTCAGCTAGCTTGACGTTAGGGCTTTTGTAGGTGCTTTCTTCAAGCATGTTATTGTCATGCACTTCAGTGATATCTACCATGTTGATGTCGATAGGCTCAACAAACAAAGCCTCCTCTTGTCTTAAAGGGTCAGTGTCGATTTTCTGCCTCCTCGCAACAAACTTTAGGCGACCCTCCTGGAGTGATTTTTGAACCAAATCCCTGAAAAGAAAACATTGACAGGTTGTGTGACCAAGATAATTATGATATTTGCAAAAACCTCTTTTCTGTCTTTGTTCTAATGGTGGTAACTTAGCATTTGGGGGTACTAAAATTTGACCATCTTTAACTAATAAATCAAAAATCTCCTCGCATTTACTAACATAAAAAATATAAGTTTTTGCAGGGATTTTCGAACTAGTTTCGACAGCAGAGCTCTTTCCTTTGGCAGGAAACAATGACTTGCATTCATATGCAGGCCCTGATTTTAATTCAGCCACATCTACATCTGCCTCAGTCGGTGAAATGTAATCGGATTCACATATGGGATCTGTGTCATCATAGTCGACATAGGTTACCTTCTTTTTCTTAGCCTTAGCTTTAGTATGTCTAACCTTTTCTAGTCGAATACGCTCAAGGTGGCGAACCCTGTTAGCCAGTTGTGACATACTTTTGACAAAGGTTGGGTCTATTTTCTTCCTAATGAAGTAGTCTAGACCTCCAACAGCCATTTGAACAAGTTCATGTTCAGGTACTTGGGTAAAGCACCTAGCTTTTAACGACCTAAACCTGTTCAGGTAGTCATCTATTGTTTAAGCAAATTTTTCCTTAATGTTTGATAACTCGACCAAACTAATATTTGAATGCCCCTCATAAAATTGTTCATGGAAAAGTTTCTCTAACTTTGACCATGAATCAATAGAATCAGGGGGCAAGGTAGTAAACCATGTAAAGACAACTTTAGTGAGGGACGAAGGGAAATGTTTTACCCTCAGGCCTTCATTATTCGCCATGTCCCCCGACTCAGTCAAGTATCTAACAATGTTATCGAATGTCAATTCAACCGTTTCTCCCCCAAACTTAGTATATTTGGGAATTTTCCACCCTCTAGGGTTTTCAGTTTGCAAAATATACTCAGATAATAGGGAGGAATACGTTGGCCTTTGCAGTGTGGTATTCATACCATTTCTGGCCATAATTCTCTCGACAATATTGGTCAAGTTGTTTTCAACAACTAATTCCTCTTGTCGAATTTGGTCGAGAACCTGGTCGGCCTCTTGTTGTCTATGAACCAATACTCTAGGTAGATCGACAACAACGTTTCTTTGAGGCGTTGCAGTTTGACCTTGGTATACAGTCTCTTCTTCTACTGCCCCCATGTCCCTATGAACAGGTATGGCTTGTCGGACCGGTGGCCCCTGTTGGAAAGCCGCTTGGGGAGCACCTAAGAAGTTACACAAACATGTTAACTGTGCAATTACCTGTCAGTTTGTTTCGACGGACTGCCTATTAGTCTCAACCGATTCTTGTACTGTAGGGTTAAACACATTACCTATTTGATTAGTTAACATATTAACCAACTCATGGTTTCTATCATCCATTTGTTGCCTTAACACTGCCACAGACGTACTATTTAGGTGTTGTACAGGCATTGCCCTATTTCCCCCTGTTGTAGAACCTTGCAAAGGGGCATTCGTGTTTTGTGCATTATCAGACATCCTCGCTGCACTTGAGGTTGACTGATATCCCGTCATTAAGGAATACAACATTCCATAAGGGGGTTCGTAGCAGTACCAAATCGGGGTATCGTTGTGTTCGGAATGACGCTCGTGGCCACCACAGGCCTCGGACTCACCGGTGGTCTGGGGAATAGGGACTGATACTGACCCAGTTGGCCCTGAGATAGTTGTGCTGTTTAATGGGGGAAATGGTGCAAGTTGCGTAATGACTGGGTCGGACGTACCCAGAGTTCGTGATGGAATCTCATCCACGTTCGACGCGGAAGTAGTGTTTGTCATCTTAGGTGTACGTTTTCTAGTAGGTGGTTTCTTATTGGCTGAATTCCCACTTCTAAGCCTCATACACTTATGACATCTAATGAAAAACCTCAACACTTAGCACTTTGTCCCACCGGGTGTGCCAATTTTTTTACTGTGGAAAATGGTAAACAAGCGTTGGTCCTCCTTATGTCCTAAAACTAAGGGTTACTCGCAAGATCGACCAGTTGATCTTAAGACGCGTGCTAAGATTTTGTATGTTATAATGACTCTTTCGAAATATACCTTGGCCAAGAAACGGTTTTCTAAGACCAAGGAAAGCAGTACAACAGCTTTCCACACAGAAGTTTCGATCACCTGACTAACCGACAGTAGGTTCTGGACAAAACAAGACTCAACGAACTAACTGATTGGTGACTCGTGACCAACAGGTGATGTTGAAAGGTTCATGTAAAGTTGTTTGAAACTAAACGGATATGAAAAATAAAGACATTAAAGAGACAAAATTGAAAGATAAATTGATTGCATTAAAAGTAAAGATGGTGATTCACGTACATCAAAAGCTTAGTGACTCCTTCTTCCTTAAGCGCGGAATTGGGCAGAGTGTTGGTAAGCAATTTGAGAATACAAGTAAACAGCCCTAAAAATTACAATGAAGTGACTTATTTATAGTACTTTACAAGATAACCGCTGAAAGCAATCAACGGATGAAATGAAACTAAAACAACTGCTACACAAGATTTCGCCATCTATTTAGCGCCTAACAGCCACGATCTTTTGAGATAACTACCCACGATCTTCATATTTTGACTCTTTCCCACCTGTGATTTTAAAAGGGTTAACCGCTCCTAGTTTCGATGCATCTCAGGAAGAATAATATTTCTCTAAGTCCCCTAAACTACGCCTTTGACAACATCATCTGAACTTCGGCCAATTCTTTCGCTTAGCCCATAATATGGAAAATCGACCAACAGCAATTTGATTGTTCCTCTAGTCGATGTGGTTCATTTTTGACACATTTATCTTGTGTTTATTCCTTCTAACTGCCAATCTCTTCTTTTTTCGGATTCATTTGACGCTTTGGTCGACCCGATTGATTTCCTGGTTCACTTTCTTGGTCGACACACTTCTTTCTAACATTTCTAACTTGGTTTTATGAATAAGGAAACTATATTCGTTCAGGATCGACCCCTAACTTGTAGGGATGTTTGCCTTTGACACATGCCCTTAAACGTATTTAGGAATTTCCAGTTAACACCAAGGTTCCACCAAAGATGGCCTCTCTGAAAGACGCAAAGGCTGTGATTGGAGAAGGTGAGTGTACTATTTGGGGTGAGCTTCCTGACTTTCTTTTTAAATATGACAAGTTTGGTTTGGGTTTGTTAGTATTTTAAGTTGGCATTAATTTTGGTAAAACTAGGCTTTAGCAATGTCATGATAAATCTCATGACATTCAGAGATTGAAGATAAATCCTACCTGCTAAGGATGTTAAAGGACACGAATGGAAGCTAAAGTTGGAAATTCTAAAATACCGATGTCATAATAGATGTTATGACATTCAGTGTGACATTCTGTTCTGCAGAATCTGTTTTTTCCTGAGATTTTCAGGAAGTTTGTTGAGCTGCTATTTATTGTTTTTCTGTTACTAGAAAGCATGCTCACGTGGCTGCTAGGTTAATCTTAATTAAACCTAAATTGGTTGTTGAAAAGACCATGTTTTTAGGATTAAATTAAGTGAACCCTAGCTATCTTTATGGAAGCCCAAAACTGAAGTTTCAGGACTGCTTCTATAAAAGGAATTCAACCCTTACAACTGTGTTGCGCCCTTTAAATGTATTGAAGAGATAGCAGCTTGTTTTTGTGTACTGTTAGGATTAGTATCAGTTGGTATTTGTAATTCTAGTTTCTCTTGTGAGCCAAGCAACTATCAATTGATAAGTGCCTTGGACTAGGATTTGTTGTAAGGGTAGTTTATCACTCAAAGCTTTAAAGCACGAGTGTTTGTCTCTTGATTGAAAGCTTTGAAGCGAGATCAAGATAGTTTATTGAAGTGTGTCTTCACAATTCAATTAGTCAATAGGTTGATATCACTGCTGTGATTGAGGGGGAATGAGTAGGTACTCTGATCTAAGTAGGACTTAGGTTGAAGTTGCATTGGGTAGGTTTTAAGTGAAGGAGATAAACTGGTTGGTTTATTCCTAAATTAATTCTACTAATAGTGAATTTCCTCCCTGGCTTGGTAGCCCCCAGATGTAGGTGTAGTTAGACCCTGAACTGGGTAAACAACTTATTGTGTTCTTTATCGCTATTTATATTTACTGTAAATTGTTAACAAAGTGTCGAGATAGTGTGTCATAACATTCTCTCAGTGACATCACGTATCCTGCCGAATTTCAATTGGCATCGGGGCACCACTGTTATTTGGTGAGATCTAGGGATAATAGTTTCTGGCGTAATGGATAAGGAAAAAGGATTTGGAGGTAGACCACCTATTCTGGATGGGTCTAATTATGAGTACTGGAAACCTCGTATGATTTCCTTTTTAAGATAAGTGGATATTAAAGCTTGGAGAGCTGATGACAAAGGATGGAAACATCCCACCAAGCTTGAGAAAGATGGGACTACTGTCTTGAAACCTGAGGAAGAATGGAGCAAAGAGGAAGAGGAGCTGGCACTGGGGAACTCTAAAGCATTGAATGCATTATTCAATGGTATTGACAGAAATATCTTCAGACTTGTTCATCAATGTGAACTGGCCAAGGATGTTTGGGACACTCTCAAAACTACACATGAGGGGACATCCAAGGTAAAGATGTCAAGACTTCAGATGCTCACTACCAAATTTGAGAATTTGAAGATGAAAGAAGATGAGACCATTCATGAGTTTCACATGAATATCTTGGAGATTGCCAACACCTCAGGAGCACTTGGTGAAAAGATGTCAGAAGAGAAGCTGGTGAGAAAGATTCTCAGATCCTTGCCTAAGAGATTTGCAATGAAAGTCACTGCAATAGAGGAGGCTCAAGACATCAGCACCTTGAAGGTTGAAGAACTTATTGGATCCCTTATGACTTTTGAGATGGGAATCAGTGAAACTGTTGACAAGAAAAACAAGAGCATAGCACTTGTATCCAATACTGAAGAGGAATGCAAGGTGGAAGATGAAGAGAAGATATCCAAGCTATAGCCATGCTTGGAAGACAGTTCAACAAACTCATCGGAGGATTGATCCAAAGTCAAGGTCAAATGTCAAGGACATTGCATCGACATCGCAGATCTTATGACTCCAAAGAAGATCCAAGTCAAGAAAAAGGAAGTCAAGGCAAAAAATCCAATGTCATGAATGTGAAGGATTTGGACATATTAGAGTGAATGTCCCACCTTTCTAAAGAAACAAAAGAAAGGAATGGTTGTCACTTGGTCCGATGGTGATTCGAAGTGAATCGAGGAAGAAGGTGCCAAACTTGTCAATGCTCTCTGGAGTGTACAATTCGACATGGATTCTAGTGATGAGGAAGTGACATTTGAAGAGCTTTGAAACCTACGAAGTGTGTGTAAAAATGGTGAAGTTTGTCAAGAGAATGAGGAAGTAAAAGCGATTGAGAAGTTGAAGTCGAGAATGTGAAGTGGAGGTGAGAAAAGGAAAACACCACTATAAATCCCTCAATAGTGATATTGTAATGCTGAACTCCAAACTTGATCAGATGTCTAAATCTGTCAAAATGTTGACATCTGGTACAGATAAGTTGGAAGAAATTCTTCAGCTTGGACAAAATGCAGGAAATAAGCATGGTCTAGGATATGTGGCTGAAAAGAATCCTGTTGGTGACATTAAGAAGAAGAGACATGGGAAACCAATGTCAAAACAGTTGTCACAACACAAAACAGGAAATGTATCTGGCTCAGGGTATGTGGCTGCAAAGAGATCTGTTAATAACCAGGAAAGGAACAAACCTGGCAAGTCTATGGCAAAGAAGATGTCATACCACAAAACAGGGAATAGGTCTGCCTCAGGATATGTGGAGACTAAGAAGTTTGTCAATAACAAAAGGAAGAACAGACCTAATAAACCAATGTCAAAACAGATGTCACAACATTGGGTGCAACATCAAAATCATAGAAACATGAACAAAAAGTTTCAAAGATGGAGGTGTCATTATTGTGGAAGGTTTGGTCACATAAAATCCTTTTGCTACAGGCTACATGGATATCCTAATCAAGGGTCTTATGTGAAGCCTAAAACCAACAGGGTATCATACTCTCAACAGTGGAAGAAGAAGACTGTTGCTCTGGTAGCTAACACTTCTCTTAGTGTGTCTACCAAGAAAGATTGGTACTTTGACAGTGGGTGTTCCAAGCACATGAGACAGGAATCTTCTCAATGATGTTAAGCATCATTCTACCAACTTTGTTACTTTTGGAGATGGAGCTAAAGGAGAAATCAAAGGTGTTGGAAACTCAAACTGGCCTGGAGTTCCAAACCTAAATGGAGTGCTGCTAGTAAAAGGTCTGAATGCAAATCTCATTAGCATAAGTCAGCTATGTGATATGGGATTCACAGTCAACTTCACTAAGGCTGAATGCCTCGTAATCAATGATGAACAAGTAGTGATTATGAAAGGAGTCAGATCAAAGGACAACTGCTACATGTGGGAATCTGAGAACACCACTCTGTCCTCTATGAGTTCTACAGACAAAGATGAAGAGGAAGTAAAGTTGTGTCAGCAAGAATTTGGTCATCCACACCTCAGAGGAATGAAAAGGATCAGTTCCATAGAGGAAGTCAGAAGGATATCAAGATCTTTCATGGACAAAGGGAGAATCTGTGGTAAATATAAGGATAGACAGGTGTCATACCCCAAAATTTGCCCTCCATCTACTCAAGAGATTTCATACATCTATGCTTAAGGATTCCTCAGGAGTTGATCAGACAAACTCTCTCCTAGACAATCAACCCAAACTAGGGTTTGGTATCTCTCAAGTCAAGATGAACTTCCAACATCTCCAATGGCCTTCATGCCTCCTCATATGCTTCAAAGATTCTCCATGTCAAGTTTCAAGCTTCACAAGTCAAGTTTCCTCAGACAATTGCTCAGATGGTTGAAAATCAGTTGTATTGGACAAAAAGTCAACTGTGGTCAACATACAGTCAAACTTCATAATTTTTGGTCAACATCCTCATTTTGAAGTTACATTCATCATTTGATCAAGGGTTGATCATGATTCATCAAGAAAACTCAAGATTTGCTCAAAAGTCAAACTTTCTAAATTAGGGTTTCTAGGTGAAATGTCAACTGAACTTTGACTGATCATAACTTTCTCATACTTTCTCAGAAATTTTTCCACCACCTCTTGTTTTGAAGGAAATTCAATTCTCTACAACTTCATGTCTCACAAGAATGTCCAAAAAATGCTTCATTTGAGAGGTATGGCTCAAAACATTACAGGTCATTTTCAAAGTCAACAAAAAGTCAACTTTTTGATTTGAAGATATATTGAGCATGGTAACTCCAATTGAGATGAGACCAAAAGGGTTGGTTAGAGGACTCTTAGAGCTTTCCAAAAAGTCCAAGAACACTCAAAAATATGGAAAATTGAGCAAGTTACACCATTCACAAGTTGGGCAATTTTGAAAGAATGCACAAAGAGAGATACTTCCAAAAATCAAATCTTTTGCAAATGGGCTTGCTTTTTCTTCATCCAAACTTATTCCTCATACAATTAGGAATATCCAAGCCCAATGCCACAGATTTTTGATTTATTTTTCTATTTAATTTTGAATTTATTCATTTAAATACAAATTAAATTTTAAAATAAATTATAAAATCAAAATTAATTGAAAGATTGATTTTATTCCTTCCTTGAGATTCAAGAAATTCATTAAAAGCCAGCAATTTCGAAATTGGATCAAAAAAGGCAAGATTGGATTGAAATTGATGAAGTTTTGAAAATTTGATTTTCATGAAAAAATCAAATTTGATTATCATTGATTGTTGATCAAATCTTTCCCAAAACAATGCCAAATCCTTCCAGTACTTATACTTGATGCATACCAATTGCAAGAGGACAAAAAAATTGCCTCAGAAACCCTAACCTAAAAGCCAAAAAATCGTGTTCTTGAAGCAATTTGCAACCCTAGTTCCTGCTATTTTCAATCGATTCTAAGGTGTCTATTGCATTCCTTGATCCCTCTTGAGTCGATCCAGGCCCTCACATTGCTCAAAACCATCCAGAATCAAGGAATCACGAATCGGTTTGTTCATACTTTTTTCAAAATCGTGTTTCATTATTCATGCATTATTAACAAGTTTTGATGTTTGTTTCATGCTTAGAACAAAGTTTGCAAGCGATCTGGGCAGGTTAATTGCATTTCCATGGCCTGAAACGTAATATGCCATAACTAGGGTTCCTGAGCTCGAATTAGGGCTTTGCTAAAACGAAAAAATTAGACCATGAGACTAGCACCAGTGAATTCGGAATGATGTCCTGAATCGAACCATGGCCTTGGATTTTATTTATATTATGTATGCTGCGTTTTTGATATTTGCCAGGGACTTAGCGTCGAGCAATGGCCGACGCTGGATTTTCAAATATTTGAATCGGAGAAGACGATCGTTGGCGCGGAAACGAGGCAGTGGGAGAGAGACGCGTGTGAAAACCCACTCACTCCGGATCTCAAACAGTGAAGCACACATGGCGTAGTGGTAAAGGCGTACATTGTTGGTAGATGCTCTCATATGTCTCCAGTTCGATCCCTGGCCATGACATTTCTTTTACAAGTTTGCAAATCTCATATTTTCTCATATTTTTCATGTTTTAATATTTTTGCATTGTTTTAATTTCTTTTCACAATTTTATTCTGCATTAAAAAAATCATCAAAAACATTTATTCTTTTTACATTATTTTCAGAAAATATTTATTTAATTTAATAAATTTAAAAATACATTTTTGCATGCATATTTATTTTTATTTATAATTTTGCATTTAAATCATTGTAAATTCATTTTAAATTATTAATTTGCATCTAAAAAATCTCAAAAAATTATTGTAGTATATTTATCCTATTTCCAGCATATAATAATTTTTTCCATATAAAAAATTGCATTTTTTCTAACATTTTCTCTTATTTCGATTTTATCATATTTTCCGATTTCTCGTTTGTTTCACAGGTTAATCCGGTTCAGACGATTCTTTCGTTTTCATTTTTTATTTTCCAATAATGTAACTGTCTATGGGATGTAATAGTTTAAATTAGGATTTTATTTTCCGCATTTTAAATTATGTATCTGCCCCAAAGCCTTGTAATAGCATAGGACATTTATCTTTCTGCATCTTTACATTCCGCATTTTACTTTCCGCACCCTATAAATTGCTAGTAACTAGGCGTGTATGATAAGATAATAATTGGACATAGCTCACACTAATCTTCAAGATAAAATATCTGAATTTGACACACTTCTTTCACACGCACCCTTAGGTAATTTCTCTCGATGCCTTTCGATTTCAAATGGTCATGTCCCTCGAACGTAGAGGTATTCTAGCACCGTTGCCTTCAAAACAAATCATCATAGTCCCTTCGATACAAAGATCATAGACCCACGATGTCGCCTACGAAAACATGATCTTGACCCTCGATTGTCGCCTACGAAAAATGATGATAGTCCCTTCGAATGTGCTAGGATACTTCCTACAAGTTGTCTTCTATGACCATCCGATGTCCCTTCGAATGTCCCGCTTACATCCAACGAATGGAGCTACCTACTAACTAATGGTATGGCTAGCGCTATTCTAAAGGAATGTAGAAGTACAACAAAAACGACCAATTCTGAGTGGGTAAATAAGTCTTTTAGCTGCTCGCTCTATCAAATGCTTTTCACACCACACACTTTTTTCAAAGTTCAAATTCTTTTCAAAACAAAAAACATTTCCGAACACTTTGTATACACTCCTACATGAGTCATTACAAAGTCAAAGCGAAATGCCTTTTCAAAACATTTTTGTCAAACACACAGAAAGCAATTTTAAAAAGAGATCTAGAGCAACTAAGAGCCCGTAGATAACGACGGATGGAAAGGGGTGCTAATACCTTCCCTTTTCATAACCATTCTCCCGAACTCAGAATCTAACGAAGGTCTTTTTCTGTTACTTTTACCTTCCCTTAATTGGATAAAAATAAAAGTCGGTGGCGACTCTTGCTATCCGCACATTTGGATACAAAAAATCCTACAAAGTCAGTTCACCTCCACATTTGAAGTTGTCCAAGAAAACAAGTGGAGGAAGTGGTGATCAAAACTTGTGTAAAAACCCTGTTGATGGATGTCTCTTCTCAAGAAGCAATCTTATCTCTTGGATCAGTAAGAAGAAAATCTGTGTAGTTCTATACTATGTTAAATACATAGCAGAAAGGAGAAACTGCTTTAGGATGATCTGGATAAAGCAGATGCTGACTGACCACAATGTCATACAGGATGTCATGACATTGTACTGTGACATTGCTACTAAAGCTCTTGAGAGTGATCAATTTAAGACTTTAAGGGACAAATTGGATATTTGTCAATTTGAGGAGTTGTAGCAATTAACTGTGCCTACAACAAGGGGTGAAAGGGATTGTTTACTTCAATTATTTATAAGTGGGTTATTTAGGTATTTTCATCCTTATTTTAAAAGATCCAAGAATAGGAAGAGACACCCACATATAAGAGTTTCCTCTTTGGAAAGTAGTATCACACTTTCTTCATTCAAAAGAAACCCTGAAACCCTTTGCCATTTTCGCTCTCTCTCTCTCAAAAACCATCAGCGAAATATGTCTTCATCATCCTCTTCATCTCAAGAATCAGGATCTCCATCTCTCCCCATGGCTGAAGCTAGAGCAAACACTGAAGCCATGCAAGCTGAAGCTCTGAGGGTGACACCACTGCGTGCAATGGCCACTGACCCAGAAAAGGTCAAGAAGTTACGCACAAGAAATGCAAGAAGGGCTCAAGTATCTCCTTCTGGTAAGACTTCAATACCATCATCCTCTGTTCCCTCAGAACTAGTAAACAGAGAAGGGTCTAGGTCAGTGCATGAGGCCATAGCTAGGATAGTGTCTGATATCCTAAATGAGAATAAATCTGTACCTGGGATTACAGTCCCCCTGAATCATAAGTCTGCTAGCCCTAGCTTAGCAGTTGATCCAGATGTCAATGAGAATGTCAAGACATCTGGTGATGATGTTGACTCACCTGTCAAGGATGATGTAAATCCTTCTGCTTCAGTTCCTGAAGGATGTGAAGATGATAATGTAATGGAATCCCCTGCTAATAACGTGAATGAGATCTCTGATGAGATTCTTGAAAAATCCCCAGATCATTGTACCTCTGATAAATCTCCTGCTATCTCTGCTAGTGACATCTCTGATAGCATTCTTGAAGAAACTCCAGAAAAACAAGATGATGACAACCTGGAGGAGTCTTATAAGAAAATCACTAATCAGAATGTTGATTCTCACATCATCAATCTAGATGATGAGTTTTCTGATAATGACCTCATAGCAAAAGTTAATCCCAGCATTGCTAGGAGGGTAATGAATAGGAAAGGGAAGCAAAATTTCATTCCAAGTCCTGTTCAGGAGAAGGTTACTAAAGTTTCTCATAGGTCTCCTAAGGTTGTGAACAAGACTGTTGAAAAATCTGGTAAAGAGAAGGCTAAAACTTCCAAAGGGAAGAGTAAGATGAAGAGTACAGGTGGTACCTCTAAGGCAAAGAGCACCTCAATTGTGAGGAAAAGGAAAGCATCTGAGCCCTCAGATCAGGATGATTCTGATTTTGATGTTACAGAGAATGTCTCTGACATTCATTCAAGAAAGAGGTTGTCTCTTGGGAAAATGCCCATGGTCCCTGAAGTGGCAATTGACAACATTTCCTTCCACCACCCTGAAAATGCTAACAGGTGGAAATATGTGAGTTTGAAGAGAATTGCACTTGAAAGGGAACTGAATAAAGATGCTCTTGATTGCAAGGATGTGATTGACCTAATCAAGGAAGCTGGGTTGATGAGAACTGTGTTGAAGTTCTCCAATTGTTATGAAGGTTTGGTGAAAGAGTTCATTGTGAACCTATCAAGTGGATGTGCTGATGGAAGATCAGCAGATTTTAAGACTGTGTTTGTCAGGGGAAGAAAGGTGAAGTTTTCCCCGAGTGTAATCAACAAGTATTTGGGGAGAGCAGATGATCCTCAACCTGAGCTTGAAGAATCTGATAATCAAGTGTGTCAAACAATTACTGTCAAGCAAGTAAAACATTGGCCTTTGAAGGGAAAGCTTTCTGCTAGCAAATTAAGTGTCAAATTTTCTATTCTGCACAAGATAGGTGCAGCCAACTGGGTTCCCACAAATCACAAGTCTACCATCTCCATTGGTCTGGGGAGGTTCATTTTTGCTGTTGGAACAAAGGCAAAGTTTGATTATGGAAGCTACATTTTTTATCAGATTCTTAAACACACTGACAGTTATGCTATAAAAGGACCAATAGCATTTCCCTCCCTCTTGTGTGGAATTATAACTGATCAATATCCTGACATTCTGGGAAATAGAGATACAGTGTGTAAAAGAGCCCCTGCCCTTGGCTTCCACTACAAATTATTTCAAGGGAAGCATGTCCCTGACATTGTCATGACATCAGCTGAGACATCAAATGTCAAGGCCAATTCTCAGAAGGCAGATGTCATTGCTGTGCTAAAAGAGACCTGTAGGGAACTTGAAGCAAGGAAGAAGACCCTTGAAGCTCTGATCTCTACTCTTGAAAAAGAAAAAGACACAGAGGTTGAGGAAGAAAGACTTCTTGGTGATATACATGCTCATATGGAGGAAGATGATGATCTTGAAGCGATTCTTTGGTAAAGAAGGTTCTGAAGATGTGTCCTTTCACAGTGCTTCTTCTGGAGAAGAAAGTACTTGAGCTGTTGCCCTTGTTGCCTCTGATGTTACTCTGTCAAATGTCTCCTGTTCTTATTTGTTTTTTTTTGCCTTCTGTATTTTGTTTTGAATGATTGTAATCATTTGTGTTGACAGACTTGTAATCCTTAACTGAGGTATAACTTTATGTGCTGGTTCTTTATGATTGATTGTTTGGGGCAATTGTAATGTTTCCTTTGGCCCTTTATGGCTAAAAAGGGGGAGAAGAATCTGTGTGTGGGAAACTATGAGCAACTGTGTGTGACAGTGGCTGGGACTTGGGAAATTGTATGGCCTGTTTAAAATTTTGTATGTGGGCAATTGTGGGAATTGTGGGATTTCTGTATGGGTAGAATTTATCTTATCTCTAGGTTCTAGTTTATTTAAGCTTAGAACTAGTTTGTCTTCTTTGCATATGTACTCGATAGGTTAAGTAGTTTTAGCCAAAATGTGCCAAAGGGGAGTTTGTTAGTGTTTTAAGTTGGCATTAATTTTGGTAAAACTAGGCTTTAGCAATGTCATGATAAATGTCATGACATTCGAGATTGAAGATAAATCCTACCGCTAAGGATGTTAAAGGACAGCTCGGCTGGAAGCTAAAGTCTGAATTTCTAGTCGATGTCATAACAGATGGTATGACATTCGGTGTGCTATAAAAGGAATTCAACCCTTACAACCGTGTTGCGCCTTTAAATGTATTGAAGAGATAGCGCTTGTTTTGTGTCTTGTTAGGATTAGTAACAATTGGTATTTGTAATTCTAGTTTCTCTTGTGAGCCAAGCAACTATCAATTGATAAGTGCCTTGGACTAGGATTTTTGTAAGGTAGTTTATCACTCAAAGCTTTAAAGCACAGTGTTTGTCTCTTGATTGAAAGCTTTGAGCGAGATCAAGATAGTTTATTGAAGTGTGTCTTCACAATTCAATTAGTCAATAGGTTGATATCACTGCTGTGATTGAGGGGGAGTGAGTAGGTACTCTGATCTAAGTAGGACTTAGGTTGAAGTTGCATTGGGTAGGTTTTAAGTGAAGGAGATAAACTGGTTGGTTTATTCCTAAATTAATTCTACTAATAGTGAATTTCCTCCCTGGCTTGGTAGCCCCTAGATGTAGGTGTAGTTAGACTGAACCGGTAAACAACTTATTGTGTTCTTTACTGCTATTTATATTTACTGTGTAAATTGTTAACAAAGTGTCAGATAGTGTGTCATAACATTCTCTGTGACATCACGTATCTGCTTCCAGGAATTTCAGGGTTTCACTTCAAAAGCTCAGAAGATGGTGCGTCGCAATCGTGCTGGTGGACCACCATTCCACATCAACAAGAATGGGGTTGATGCCATAGAAGATGATGACGGTGATTATGACATTGGCAACTGGATCTTCCCTACTATCGGCAACAGACTCAACAATTGGACGGCGAAAGACTAAATTTTGAACAATGACTTTAAGCCCAGTGTCTTACCCGGGGCACGTTGGTCCTTTTATTAGGGTTATTATTTGTCATTTGCATATCTTTCATTCAATAAATCATTGGACGTTTGCACTCAAATTTTACGCTCTTTGTCTTTGTTTTACTTTACTACTTTTTCAAAAAAATTTAGCTATATGTTCTTACACACTCCCACGTAATAAACTGCAGATCCACATCCACTCTGGATCCCACTGATAACAATTCTGCTATTGCCAAATATGACTTTGAAAGTCCGATCTACCAAGACGAAGGTGAAGAAGATTGTGAAGTACCAGGAGAGCTTGCTAGATTGCTACAGCAAGAAGAAAGAGCCATACAACCACATGAAGAGTCAGTCGAGGTTGTGAACTTGGGTATCGAAGAGGACAAAAAATAAGTCAAGATAAGGGCTAACCTTGAGAACAACATCAAAGAAAGGCTAATCCAGATGTTACGTGACTATGTTGAGGTTTTTGCGTGGTATTATGAAGACATGCCAGGGTTGGATACTGATATTGTGGTTCACCACTTACCGATGAAAGAAGGTTATCCTCCTATAAAACAGAAGGTTCGTCGTATGCATCCTGAGATATCCGAGAAAATCAAGATTAAAGTCATGAAACATTTCAAAGCGGGTTTCCTACCTGTTACTTCCTATCCGCAATGGGTTGCAAATATGGTGTCAGTGCCTAAGAAGGATGGCAAGGTGTGTATATGTGTAGACTACCGAGATCTGAACAGGGCAAGCCCTAAAGATGACTTCTCATTTACACATATCAGTGTTCTGGTTGACAACACTGCTCTGCATAAGGTATTTTCTTTCATGGATGGTTTCTCCGATTATAATCAAATCAAGATGGCTCCCGAGGATATGGATAAAACTACTTTCATCACACAGTGGGGAACTTTCTGTTACAAGGTTATGCCATTTGGGTTGAAGAATGTTGGTGCGACATACCAGCATGCTATGGAAGCTTTGTTCCATGATATGATCCATTACGAGATAGAAGTCTACGTTGCTGACATGATAGCCCAATCTCAGACTGAAGAAGAACACCTTGATCACCTGCACAAGCTATTTGAGAGGTTGAAGAAGTACAAATTAAGATTGAATCCGAACAAGTGTATTTTTGGAGTAAAATCCGATAAACTCCTAGGTTTCGTCATCAATAGTAAAGGTATTGAAGTTGACTGCCAAGGTCAAAGCCATTCAAGAAATGCCAGCTCCCCGTACCGAGAAGGAAGTCAGAAGTTTCCTAGGACGATTGAACTATATCTCCAGATTTATTTCACATTTGACTTCTACTTGTGAACCAATTTTCAAACTATTGAAGAAAGATCAAGTAGTAAAATGGAATGACGACTATCAGATAGCCTTCGACAAGATCAAGGAGTACCTCCAGGAACCTCTCATTCTGATGCCACCAGTTGAAGGAAGACCTCTGATCATGTACCTAACAGTATTAGAGAACTCAATGGGATGTGTATTAGGGCAACATGATGAGTCTGATTGAAAAAAGCATGCAATATACTACCTTAGCAAAAAGTTTACCGACTATGAAACAAGATACTCATTGCTTTAGAAAACTTGTTGCACTTTGGCATGAGTTGCTCGCCGACTAAGATAGTATATATTGACCCATACCACTTTATTGATCTCTAAAATGGATCCAATAAAGTAAATATTTGAGAAACATGCTCTCTCAGGAAGAATAGCAAGATGGCAGATGATTTTGACCGAATATGATATTCAGTATACTACTCAAAAGGTGATCAAAGAAAGTGTATTAGCATATCATCTGGCTCATCAAGCTGTAGACGACTACCAGTCTATACATTTTGAGTTCCCGAACGAGAATATCATGCTAGTTACTGATTATGAAGAACCTGGGTCGTTTGAAAGACCTGAACCAGGATCTCGATGGACCATGGTTTTTGATGGAGCCTATAACGCACTTGGCAACGAAATTGGTGTTGTGATTATATCTCCCAAGGATTACCATACACCCTTCATCGCCAAATTATGTTTCAATTGCACCAACAATATGGCCGAATATGAAGCGTAAATCATGGGTATCAAAGTTGTTATTGATTTAAGGATCAAGTTCTTGCAAGTATATGGAGACTCAGCATTGGAGATTAGTCAGATTAAGGGTGAATGGGATACGAAGCATCCAAATCTCATTCCATATCGAGCACATGTGTTGAGTTTGATTCCATACTTTGAAGAAATCACTTTTGAACATATTCAGCGAGAAGAGAATTAGTTGGCAGACGCACTAGCTACCATGTCATATATGTTCAAAATCAGGTTGGACGGAAATCACACGGCTGAACTTCCGACTGATAGGGTATATCAATGGAGTCGCCATTGAACGTCTTTTATCTCGCGAAGGAGAAAGGTAAACATCGAGAAAACCTGAGAGGGAAGAAACCACGGTCTCACGACCGAGAGATCTAGGTAAGGGAGTTTGTTACGAAAGGGGAAGGGATTAGCACCCCACACGCCCGTAGTTCTCTATGGTATCTACTTCTATTTTCTAGATAAGGGGTGTGTTATATCTATCTATTCTCAACGCTACAATGCATGCAAAAGAAAAGGAAAATAAAGAAACCACGGGGAAAAGAAGGAAGTTTTTACAAGTTGTGCTCGGTCAAGCCCCTTGTACTTCCTCGTGCAATGGGAAAGTCAGAGTGTCATAGTTCGGCTCACTTGTTTTGGTGGGTTTTGTGTTTTTTACTTATGAAAAAGGTTTTAAACACAAAAGAAAGTGCGTCGTAGGCGAAAAGAGTTTGTCTTGGTTGGTTGCTTTTACCTTTGTGAAAGGAGTTCAAACCATTATTAACTTTTTTTTTTTCAAAAGAAAAAGAAAGCAAGTTTTAATTATATGCAAGGATGCAAAAGAAACAAGCAAAACAAAAGGGGGGCTAACTAGTACTAACCCTAATGTTGTCATGCAAAGATTGGACCCATGGTTGAGGATGAGGGAATATCTACCTATATTGACATGTCAAGGATGCATATCCTAATGTCTAAGCTTGAGAGATATCCTAGCCGAGCGGTCCTGAGGAAAAGCTATCCTATATCTGTCTTGGTTGTAAAACCAAGGGATGCAAAGGGATGAAGCAATCAAGTGTTTTGGCAGAAGCACACAAGCAATGCAATGCACAAACAAATTTCATAGAAGCGCGGGAGAAGGAGGATGTCCCATAGCCTACAACGGCAAGCCAAGGGCCGGAAGCAACCAGGAACCAACACATTTTGATTCTCGTGAGTGGTATCACCGCATGACATGAATTGTCAAGTGTGAAGAGCAAATGATGTGAGTTCAGCAGTAAATGTGAACCCCGGGAAAACATGGAGAGTCGGAATATGGGACTCTTGCCACTTTATTATTATTGACTCGATAAGGAAGCAACACGGTTCGTGTGTGCTGAGCTGACATGGACTAGAACTGTGCGGGGGTCGATTGCTGACCCTTTCCGCTTGCCCATCATATCATCATGACTCGATAGCAGTAAATATAAAAAGTTGGACTTTGCTTGGTGGTGCCACGTCGGGTTGCCTAACCACTATGACCTATGCAAGCACAAAATGTAAACACTTACTGAAAATAGCCTCCATATGCACGGATGAGGACTTTAAACATAACCAAATACAAGTAGCACACAGAAGCTCCCTAAACGGGTCTTTAAATAAACCAGAGGGGTTCCTGAACATGCTCCAACTACGGAAGCCCCATCATACATCTCTATTCCTACTTCTCATGGCAAAGGAAAATCAATAAATCCCTACTTCTCATGATATCTAGGAAAGTTATAAGAGAATGCAACAAAAAGTGTAGAAACTACCAAACGGATATCAAATCTGAAGAGCATTGCGAGCTAAAGAATACTCCAGAAAACTTCAAGTACTACAACCACACAATAAGAGTAAACCAGTGAGAAATGCTCAAGGTATAAAAAACAAGAGGAATACGCATTCATACGCATCCGAATTAATAACACCTGCAAGGGAGGAGAAATCCCAACAAACAGACAATAGAATATGCGTGTACGCGCACAAGCCAAGGAACATGTGTATACACATTTCGATCAAGTGTACCTGCAAGGAAATCACGCAAGCAGACAATAGAATGTACGCATATGTGCAAAATCCAAGGAACATGTGTATACACATTCCAATCAACTGTACCTGCAAGAACAAAGTTAGACCGAAAAAGTGGGTAAAAAGAATGTACATGTGGGTGTACAAACGTAAAACACTCGCAAGGAGGGAGTTAGACCCAAAAGGCAGACACTATAATGTATACATGGGTATACAAACGCAAAACACCTGCAAGAAGGGAGTTAGACCTAAAAAGCAGACAAATAGAATGTACATGTGATGTACAAGCGCAAAACAACTGTAAAAAGGGAGTAAAACCCAAGAAACAGATAATAGAATATACATATATGTGTACAAGTGCAAAACACCTGCAAGAAGGGAGTTTGACCCAAAAAGCAGACAAATAGAATGTATATGTGGGTATACAAGCGCAAAACACCTGCAAGAAGGGAGTTAGACCCAAAAAGCAAGCAAATAGAATGTATACATGGGTATACAAGCGCAAAACACCTGCAAGAAGGGAGTTAGACCCAAAAAGCAGACAATAAGATGTATGCGTATGTGTACAAATGCAAAATAAGGATGCTAGAAGTATAAATCCCACATGAAAGGAGTCCAAGTATCTCACACATGAAATAAAGTGTCAAAATTAACAAAGCAGGTGGTGGAAATAATGTTCCGAATGCAAAACCGATTACAAATATGAGAATAATCTAGTATAAGCATGCAAGAAGTGAAATAAAATCGGAAAAATCGGGATGGGAAGTCGGTTTTCCGAAATCGGGGCAAAAAAGTCAACTTCTCAGAATCAATTAAAAATCGCATAGTTTCTTGCAAAAACGTCAACGGTTTCAAAAACGTATGCACTTTTAATTAATTCCGAGTGGAAGTCGTGCTTTTTGAGCATTAAAGTGACGGGGCAGCGGAGTTGTTTGAGCATGTTGTGATCAAAATTTGGTTCCGAAACCTCCAAAGTCGGTTCCAGGACGTGCCAAAATATAGGGGACAAGTATTGCTACCTTGGACCTTTGAGAAAAAATGAGGTTTGATGAACAAAAATGCCTAAAAAGGCTTATAAAAAAATGAAAATTCATGTGTCAAATTAATTCCCAACCCTCATTTATTTTGATTTTGAAATAAGAAAGAGTTGGAGATTAGTTCATGTACATGAAGTAAACAATTCACAACAATTTAATATGCAAAATAATGCACAAATTCAAAGTTGCTTAGAGGAAAATGAGTGCAAAAAAAAAGCATGGAAATGCATGTTTATTCATATATTCAATGATGTTTCATGAGTAAAAATGCAAATGAATGACATATAATATGTAATCAATGCATGCTCAAGGTGTACTACACCTAAGTGTGATGCAATACATGGATCAAAGCCAAGTGAAATCAAGAGTGCAATGTGTCATGATGATTTGATTTCATACAAACAAGAATGTATCATAAACACGTGAAAATGTGCATGAAAAGTTATACTTCGACACATATCGAGTCCAAAAATCACCATTACGGATAAATTGGAAAAGTGAACTAAAACACAAGGCACAAGAATAAAAATAATCAAAATGATTTATCAAAAATACCGGAAGCTATAATGCGGACGGTTCAGTCAAATCTCGTTCAAAAATATAATTTTCGCACAAAGGTCAGCAACTCCCAGATTTGACTGAAACATGTCCAAATCAAGAAACCGTTCGCGTGAAGAGCTTCGAATGGCTCGAGAAACATTGTTTACATTATGAAAAGTCGAAAAAACTCATCACGGATCAAAAGTTAGAGCAAAAGCAAATATTATGTCCAACTTTATCAATTTTCAAGTGTCATGTTATTTTCCACCGAACTCAAACAAACTTGTTTCCAATGTACTTTGGTAGTATTTAGATGAATGAAAATGCAAGGGTATGTGATATTATGTACAAGTGATACATACTTAATGCAAATACTACCTAAATTCTATGCAAACATGTAAGAATGTTGAAAGAAATTAAATGTGCAAAGTGTCAAAGTGTTGTGAAGGCATACATGTGAAAGTGTGAGTGAAAAGTGAAATTTCAACATACTTTCATGCCATAAAAGTTGAACAACACCACATCAAATTATTTCAATTATTCTACATGCAAATGTATGGATATGCAAAGATGCAATTTATGTCATAATATATGAATTCAAGTGTGTGTATGTGAGTTATATACAAGTGCAAGTGTGCCTAAAACTATGTGCATTAATTCCTACATTTCGACACAATTCTATATACAACACATGCTTTGATTCACATAATTCAGTGCATTCTATTCAAATTATATGCTCTCTAGTGCACGAACATACAATAGATGATACAAAATGCATAGATTAGAAGCCTAAATGCAATCCAAACTAACACCACAAGTGTATGTGTGTGTTATGTGTAATAAGCTTCACACCGACACATTTTAATGTCACCAAAACGCAATTAAATCAAAGAATTCGACAAAAAAAATTCAATAATCGGAATCCACACGGAATTTACAAGCAATTTCACTATTCAATTTCAAGAAAATCAAAAGTCAGAAAATCAATTAAAATAAGCACTTAATTGAATAAGCTACTTACTTGTTCTTGAGGTTTGAATCAAATTGATGAGGAATCACTTGTACTCTTCAAAGAAAATACCAAATCGAAGTTGAATTGATGATAATAATCCTTGAATTTGAAATTGGAGCAAGACTTGATGAATTGAATTGATGATGAAGTTAGGAAAATCTTGAATCAAGAAGAAGAAAAGGAGATTTCGCCGGAAAAATTAAGGCTAGACGGAGGGAGTAGGAGGCACGGTGGAGGCGGCTGGAGCGGTGGCCGGAGGAGAGAGAGAGAGAGAGAGAGAGAGAGAGAGAGAGAGAGAGAGAGAGAGAGTGTGGAAGGAGAGAAAAATCCCTTTGAATTTCCTTGAGTTTTTCTTCTTGTGAGTTGAGAGAATTAGAGAGAGAAAATTGAGCTTTGTGAGTGAAATTTTAGCAAATGAATGTGTTGTCCAAATTTGTGAAGGCAAAAATGAATATATAGTATGGGGAATTGGGCCTAAGAGTGCCTTAGATTCACAATAAAACCCAAATAGCGATTATCCGGATAATTTTCATAATCAGCCCGATCTGTCGAGAATTTGAAGTCGGACCCCTACACGAAAAATGTTCAGAATGCGATTTTGCTTGCGTGATTTAGAATTTCGACACGATCGGATGAACGATCAAGGAGATATGAATTTTTGAAGTTTCAACATAGTTTTCAAGCGACTGACACATGCAGAATTTCATTTGCGTTCTTCAGAGAAAATGCCTCAAACGAGGGTCTTCTGATCAAAATTTGAACTTGGCTATTTCTGAGAAAATGAAGCTAACTCAACTTGTGAACTTTTGGCACCAGTTTCACCTCATTTAGATAAAAATTGAGCGAGATATGAGTTTCTGAAGTTCACGTATCAAATGAAAATTGCTCGGTTCAGCTCGAAAATGACTCCGAAGAATAAACAATTGCTCTTAAATGGTAATAAATTTGTTCTGGAGTTACAAATTAAAGTTGTATAGGATTTTGATAAGGAATTTTAGACACTAACCCCGCTCAGTTTCGAGTTTCCAGCTGGGAATTACGAATGTTTCAGTGTACTGAGCACACGGAACAACACTAAAATTCAATTTAGATCACTTGAAAAATCAATTTTTCCGGGGAATTTCCTCACACAATTTGCTTATGGATTTCAAACAAAAGTTGTAGATAATAATTAGAGGGACTTTTTGGTCAAAAATAATCAGAAAATACATGACGAGCTGAGAGATACGCCTTCTGGAGTGCCCGAAACGCATTGAAAACCCAAAATTCAATTTATTGAGAAATAAGCGAATAAATTCTTTTTCTTGACGAAACGACCTCCTATCTGAACATATAAACTGGAGGTCATATTGATATGATATCAAAGCTTATGGAATCAAACCAGAATAGCTTCCTGACTAGAAAATCTTGCAAATAGCCGTACAAACTGAGAAACATCGATTCTTGGCTCAAAATGATCTGAGATAACCGAAACGCATTATTTCTTTCATACTTGGGATATTTTGAATCTGGTAACCCCATGATCAATGCTATGCATGTGACTACATGTATGTTTATGAAATCGAAATATAAGCCAGAAATACAGAAAAGAAGAGGGTAAATTTTGGGGTATAACAGGGACAACGAAGCTCCTCGAATTACTATTGAAAGGCTAGACGAACCGACATATTATGGTGAACTTGATACTTAGGGAGTAGAGGAAAAAGCCTTGGTTTCATGAAGTGAAAATATATATCGAGGCTCAATAATACCCTGAGGGAGCATCTATCTATGACAAGAAGTTTATAAGAAGGTTCTCTGCCAAGTTCTTTCTGAGTAACGAGATTCTGTACAAACGCAACCACGACTCGACTTTACTTCGACGTGTAGATAAGAGGGAAGCTGAGAAGATTATGGAACACCTGCATGAAGGTGTTTTTGATACTTATTCCAATGGACATAAAATGGCTAAAAAGATTATGAGAGAAGGTTATTACTGGTCTACTATGGAAACAAATTGCCATCATCATTCTCGAACGTGTCACAAATGCCAGGTCTATGTTGACAAAGTGCATGTGCCTTCGGTTCCTTTGAATGTCTTAACCTTTCCCTGGTCGCTCACAGTGTGGGGAATTGACATGATTTGAGAGATTAAGCTTATCGCTTCCAATGGATATCATTTCATCCTTGTCGCCATTGATTACTTCACAAAGTGGGTAGAGGCAACCTCGTTTGCATCTATCACAAAGAATGTTGTGGCTCTATTTATCAAACATAACCTTATTTGTCGGTATAGAATTCCCGAAAGCATCATCACAAATAATGTTACCAATCTAAACAACAATATGATCACCGAACTCTATATACATTTCAAGATAAAGCAACATAACTCTTCTCCATATCGGCCAAAATGAATGGCGCAGTGGAAGCTGCCAATAAGAACATTAAAAAGATTATACAGAAGATGGAAGTGACATATAAAGATTGGCACAAAATGTTACCATTTTCTCTTCATGGTTATCACACCTCAGTAGGAACATCAATCGGGGCAACCCCGTTCTCTCTTGTCTATGGTATAGAAGATGTTTTACCTGTTGAGGTCCAGATTCCCTTATTAAGAATTATGAAGGATGCAGGCCTAGAAGAAGATGAATAGATCCAGACTCGACTCGATCAAATAAAAATAATTTTTGAGAAGAAGCTCGCGGCCGTTTTCCATGGACAGATGTATCAGAAGCGCATTATCAAAGCTTTTAACAAGAAAGTCAAGCATCAAATATATCAGGTCGGTAATTTGGTAATCAAACGCATCATCCTACCGCAAGGTGATCCCAGGGGGAAATGGACTCCCACATACGAAGGCCCATTTGTAATCAAAAGAATATTTTCTGGTGGAGCTATGATGTTGACCACTATCGACGGGGAAGATCTCCCACACCCTGTGAACGTGGACATAGTTAAAAAAATACTACGTCTAAAAGAGACCCGCTAAATTGACTGGCCTAGGAAAAAATAAGGGCATTCCGAAGAATCAAAAGGTTTTGGGCAAAGATTAGGGATATATATAATTATACACCCGGCAAGTCGAAAATCTTAAAATGCGGCTTGGGCCAGAAAGGGTATCCCGGT
The DNA here is from genome assembly GCA_021764765.1 of Vicia sativa. Classification (NCBI taxonomy): domain Eukaryota; kingdom Viridiplantae; phylum Streptophyta; class Magnoliopsida; order Fabales; family Fabaceae; genus Vicia; species Vicia sativa. The sequence continues at coordinate 324,222,546 of CM038792.1, read as the reverse complement.
GGACTGAAAACCCGAAAGGGCGGTTCAAGCAAAAATTAGGGATTAAAGCGTATGACTATGTGTCATTAGATCATCTACTTACAGACCTCATTATTATCGGCCTCAAGTTCAAATTATACAGATGAGTCCAATCACTTCCTTCCGAGAGCAAAGTGATGAGATGTTCAAGGACATATGAGCAATATCAGAGTTGAAACTTGATGGGATTGTGTCTCCATAGTTGTTTTTCTTTATTACCACTTTGTATCTTTCAATGTTTTTTGATGATTTCCTCTTACTAGGATATCTGCCTCTTTGTACACGATTTCCTGTTTATAGGATAACTTTTTCAATCAATATGAATTCTTTTTACTTTCTCTGTTTTGCTTGCACATAAGTCCAATGATATCTTTGAATGAACATATGCATTTGAAAATAATTACTATTTACAAATATATGCGTAACAAACAAAAATAGCAGTTACTACAGGCTCTAGGAGCCCGAATAATGTTTAAGTTATCCATGAGTCCCCATAAAATAATCTCTATGGGATAATCCCCGCAGAGCCATTTCTCCCTCAACAAAGATAAATTTCCCCAGCATGATTACTACACTATCGAACAGAAACTGGGGCAGTATCCAGGGATCACGATCATATCCCCAACATGATAAATCATCTTCAATAGGTCCTTCAACAAATAAAGGGGTTTGATTATTTCCCTAGTATACGGTGGAGGCTTCCTCAACACAGTCTATGGGATTTAATTCCCCAATGTAGTCTGTCTCTCCAAATCCCCAGCAACATCCTCTTCCCCAGCTGAGTTTTATTCGAGGTTGTCATCTCTAATAGAGTAAATACTCGTGTCTGAGATCAGGTCAGATAGTGCATCAGGGGAATTTTCATCTCTTTTATCCCCAATCAGGGTGTCATACCCCAAAATTTGCCCTCCATCCACTCAAGAGATTTCATACATCCATACTCAAGGATTCCTCAAGAGTTGATCAGACAAACTCTCTCCTAGACAATCAACCCAAACTAGGGTTTGGTATCTCTCAAGTCAAGATGAACTTCCAACATCTCCAATGGCCTTCATGCCTCCTCATATGCTTCAAAGATTCTCCATGTCAAGTTTCAAGCTTCACAAGTCAAGTTTCCTCAGACAATTGCTCAGATGGTTGAAAATCAGTTGTATTGGACAAAAAGTCAACTGTGGTCAACATACAGTCAAACTTCATAATTTTTGGTCAACATCCTCATTTTGAAGTTACATTCATCATTTGATCAAGGGTTGATCATGAGTCATCAAGAAAACTCAAGATTTGCTCAAAAGTCAAACTTTCTAAATTAGGGTTTCTAGGTGAAATGTCAACTGAACTTTGACTGATCATAACTTTCTCATACTTTCTCAGAAATTTTTCCACCACCTCTTGTTTTGAAGGAAATTCAATTCTCTACAACTTCATGTCTCACAAGAATGTCCAAAAAAAGCTTCATTTGAGAGGTATAGCTCAAAACATTACAGGTCATTTTCAAAGTCAACAAAAAGTTAACTTTTTGTTTTGAAGATATATTGAGCATGGTAACTCCAATTGAGATAAGACCAAAAAGGTTGGTTATAGGACTCTTAGAGCTTTCCAAAAAGTCTAAGAACACTCACAAATGTGGAAAATTGAGCAAGATACACCATTCACAAGTTGAGCAATTTTGAAAGAATGCACAAAGAGAGATACTTCTAAAAATCAAATTTTTTGCAAATGGGCTTGCTTTTTCTTCATCCAAACTTATTCCTCATACAATTAGGAATATCCAAGCCCAATGCCATGAATTTTTATTTTATTTTTCTATTTAATTTGGAATTTATTCATTTAAATACAAATTAAATTTTAAAATAAAGTATAAAATTAAAAATTAATTGCAAGATTGATTTTATTCTTTCCTTGAGACTCAAGTAACTCACCAAGGCCAGCAATTTTCGAAATTAGATCAAATATGGCAAGATTGGATTGGAAATTAATCAAGTTTTGAAAATTTGATTTTATACAAAAATCAAATTTGATTTTCATTGAATGGTGATTGATTCTTACCAAAAACAATGCCAAATCTTTCCAGTACTTTTACCTTATGCATACCACACGAAAGAGAACAGAAAGATTGCTCTAAGAACCCTAACCTAAAAGCAAAAAAACCGTGGCAAACAAGCAAGTGTCAATCATACTTCCAGCCGTTCTCAATCGTTTTTGAGGATCCCATTGCATTCCTTGAGGTCTTTAGAGTCGATCCAGACTCTTACATCATTCAAAACCATCAAGAATTCATCAAACACGATTTCGGTTTGTCAAGTTTCTTTCAAAATCGATTTTCATCATTCATGCATTATTAACCTATTTTGATTGTTCGTTCATGTTTAGAATCAAGTTTGCAAGCGATCTGGGCAAGCCAATCGTGTTTCCATGGCCTGAATCGTGATATACCATAGCTAGGGTTTCTGAGTTCGAATTAGGGCTTTGTTTAAATGGAAAAATTGGACCATGAGACCTATACAATCGTGTTCGGAATGCTTCAAGGAATCGAACCATGGCCTTAGATGTCATTTATATTATGTATGCTGTGTTTTTGATTTTGCCAGGGCCTGTAGCGTCGAGCAAAAGCCGACGCTATCTTTCAAAAATTCAAAAGGTTGAAGACGATGGATGGGCGAGCGGAGGAAGCCGAGGGGCGGCGTGTTTTGATCCCACTCGTTTTCAAACAGATGCACACATGGCGTAGTAAGGCTCTCTTGTTTCGGATGCCCTCAAGGGTCATAGGTTCGAACCAGCCAGGGACCATTCTCTTTTTTCTTTTCACAAACTTTCAACTTTTCAATATTTTCCTATTTTCCTTTATTTTTAATATTTACATGTTATTTTAATTAATTTCATATTTTTATTTCTGCATTAAAAACTCATCAAAAATTAATTTTCTTTTTATATTACTTTCATAAAATCTTTATTTAATTTAATAAATCAAAAAATACATTTTTGCATGCATATTTATTTTTATTTATAATTTTGCATTTAAATCACTTTTAATTCATTTTAAATTATTAAATTGCATCCAAAAAATCCCAAAAAATTATCTTAGCATATTTATATTATTTCCAGCATGTAGTAATTTTCTCATATAAAATTTTGCATTTTTTCTAACATTTTCTCTTATTTCGATTTCATCATATTTTCCAATTTCTCATCGTTTCACAGGTTATTCCGCTTCAGGCGTTTCTTTACCGTTTTCAGTTTATTTTTCAATAATGTAACTGTATATGGGATGTAATAGTTTAAAATTAGGTCTTTTATTTTCCGCATTTTAAATTATGTATCTGCCCCAAAGCCTTGTAATAGCGTAGGATTTACCTTTCCGCATCTTTACATTCCGCATTTTACTTTCCGCACCCTATTAATTGCTAGTAACTAGGCGTGTATGGCAAGATAATAATGAACATTAGCCCACTAATTTTCAAGATAAAATATCTGAAATCAACACACTTCTTTCACACATGCACCCCTTAGGGTAATTTTCTCTCGTTGCCTTTACGATTACAAACGGTCATGTCCCTCGAACGTAGAGGTATCCTAACACCGTTGCCTACAAATAAATCATCATAGTCCCTTCGATAGAAAGATCATAAGAACCACGATGTCGCCTCCGAATACATGATCTTGACTCTCGATTGTCGCCTACGAAAAATGATGATAGTCCCTTCGAATGTGCTAGGATACTTCCTACAAGTTGCCTTCGATGACCATCCGATGTCCCTTCGAATGTCCCGCTTACATCCAACGAATGGAGCTACCTACTAACTAATGGTAAGGCCAGCGCTATTCTAAAGGAACTAAAAGTATGAAAACGACCAATTCTGAGTGGGTAAATAAGTCTCTTAGTTGCTTGCTCTAAATCAAATGCTTTTCACACCACACACTCTTTTTCAAAGTTCAAATTCCTTTCAAAACAAAACATTTCCAAACACTTTGTATACATTCCTACATGAATCATTACAAAGTCAAAGCAAAATGTCTCTTTCAAAACATTTTTGTCAAACACACAGAAAGCAATTTTAAAAGATCTAGAGCAACTAAGAGCCCGTAGAATAAACTGCGGATGGAAAGGGGTGCTAACACCTTCCCTTTTCATAACCATTCTCCCGAACTCAGAATCTAAACGAAGGTCTTTTTCTGTACTTTTACCTTCCCTTAATTGGATAAAAATAAAAGTCGGTGGCGACTCTTTCTATCCGCACATTTGCGATACAAAAATCCACAAAGTCAGTTCACCGTGTTACAGAACTGGCGACTCTGCTGGGGAAATGCTTTAAAAGAGAGAATTGCCTTAGGGATTTCTAGATAACCTTTATTGCTTTTTGTTTGACTTGTATGCTTTATCTTTAAGGGTTGCTTGGGTATTATATTTTTGGGGGATCCTACACCCGGATCCGGGTTTCCTTTTAGGTAAGTAGCATTAGATCATCGCGACCGCTAGACGTATAACTAAACGGTCAACATGATGGCTACGTTAGCGTGACACTTTGGTTGTCCCGATACTCTTCATTCCCAAGTTGAAGATAGTATTTGGCTTCTGCGTGGTGTCATCAAGCGCTAACTAAACTTTTAGAACCTTAATTGACCCATCTTGGCCATTAGAAGGTAGTGAGATGACCGGCTTTGGTGCAGACTAAGGTTGGTTGATACTCGATGCTACGCTCATTGAGATCAGGCTTTTGGGATATTTTCGATCGACCACTTGGCCGTTGTATTGAAATAAACGCCTACGAGAAAGATCAATGATATGAGATTCCTAGAACCCGGTTACTATTATAGGACAGGATGAACCAACTCAAACTTTGGTAGGGTAATCACCTATACCTCTTGTAAGCCTTAAACCTAGGCTCATTGAGTGATTTGTTTGTGTGTGCTAAACATGACATCATGACATCATTTGCATTGCATATCATCTCTAACTATTTCAAGGACCTAGGGATTTATTTTTGCTTTGTTTTGTAGGGATTATGGCTTCTAGAAAGATTATCCGAATCAACTTCATGGGTATACCTTCTCAGCTCAAAGAATTGGTTTCAGAAATTCCTGACCATGATCAGTTCATCAAAATACATGGTTATCTACTCGACTTGGTTATCTCCGGTTTTGAAGAAGATATGATGCATGTCCTATTCCAGTTCTTTGATCCGAAACACCATTGCTTTACATTCGCAGATTATCAGTGGGTTCCTACCTTGGAAGAGTTCTCTAAACTGCTTGGGGTACCTATTCTTGACCAAATGCCATTCACCGGTCTAGAAAAGGTTCCTAAGTACGAAGACATCGCATCCGCCTTACATCTTAAGCGCTCAGACATTGAAGCCAATTGGGAAACCAGAAGTGGAGTTAAGGGTTTACTTTCCAAGTTCTTAATTAAGAAAGCCCGAGAATTCCTCAAAGTTATGAGTTTCCATGCATTCGAAAACATTGTGGCCTTATTAATTTATGGTTTGGTTCTATTTCCTAACTCGGATCAATTCATAGATATCAATGCCATCAAGTTGTTCCTTCCATGATCAGTGCCTACTTTACTTGGAGACATCCTACATTCTCTCCACTCTACCAAGAGACAAGGAACTCTCATGTGTTGCATACCGTTACTTTCAAGGTGGTTTATTTCGCACCTTCCTCCATCAGTTTTGAAGAACGAACAAAGGTTGAGATGGTCTCAAAGGCTAATGTCACTCTCTCATTCAGATATCCGTTGGAATCTTTTCTCTCAAAAGGATTTCACATTCATTGAGCGTTGTGGAGAATTCCCTAATGTACCGCTACTTGGTATAAGGGGAGGTATCACTTACAACCCCTCTTTAGCTCTACGTCAGTTTGGTTTTGCTCGAAAAGATGGTCCACATGATATGCTTCTCCAAGATGTTGTGTTCGACTACAACCATGATCTCCAGAATTACCGACGAAGGTTTATACACGCTTGGGGCATGGTAAAGAAGACTGATACCAAGACTTTGGGGCACCAGAACTCCATACCTTGGGAACCTTACCTCAAATGGGTGCGAGCTCGAGCTCAAAATCTCATGATGCCATTCACGCCTGTTTTACCAAGTAATTATGGAACTGTTGCTATAGGTGACGTACCCTATACTGTTCTCCATCCCGACATGCCTACTGATTTTGAAGACTTGAAGAGATCCTGGATTCAGCTCAAGGAAGAGAGGGATACCTTTGAAGCTCAGTGCTATGCAAGTGAGAAGAAAGTACTAGAGTTGATCAAGCTACTTCACGAGGAGCGAAACATCAACGCCTACATCGGCACCAAGAGGAAGCGCCCATGGGAGACTTAGAGCTTTAAGATGTTTATGTTTTCTTTTATTGTTTTGAACTATCTCTTGTACTAAAAAAAAGAGAAAAAGAATAATAAAAAGAGTACTAATAAATGTTTGTTCATTGCTTGTCTAACAAATTTAAATCTCTAAGGTCCTTGAAAACATTGCATTGCATTCGCATAAACATTGCATATCATAGCATAACATTGCATCACAGGTACATTGAAGATTGGTTTTCTCATTCTCTCGCTATTTATTTTAGCAGAAATGGCTCTTGAACAGTCTGTCAAAGATCTCCAGGTTCAGAATGCTCAGTTTCAGCAGATGTTTACCAGCTTGGTCCAAGGCCAAGAAGATCTGAAGAAGCTCATCAACAGAAAGAAGAAGGTTGTTGGTCTTCTCAACATGGGCAGACGCTACAAAGGAGGTCCTAGAGTGGTTAGTCGAATTGAGCTCTCTGAAGGAAGTGTCAAGAAGGAGGATGAGCAAAGTAACAAAGGTAATGGTGAAGGCAGTCAGCCTGAGCTTGAGAAGAACTATGATGATGGCCAATACTCTGACGAGGATGATAAGTACAAACAACTTGAAGACCGTCTGAATGCTGTGGAAAACCTGAAGATGTCCGGGCTGAATTTTGATGATCTAAGTCTTGTCCCTGGTGTTGTGATTCCTCCCAAGTTCAAAGTTCCCACTTTTGCTAAGTATGATGGCATGTCTTGCCCTAAGCTGCATTTGAAGTCCTATGTTCAGAAGATCAATCCCCACACTGATGACAGAAAGTTGTGGATGCATTATTTTCAAGAAAGTTTGTCTAACTCGGTTAGAGTGGTACTATCGCTAGAGAATGACCGTATCCGTACACAGTGACTTAGCTGATGCTTTCTACATACAATATGAGTACAATGCTGAATTGACACCCACTCGCATGCAACTACAGAGCATGTCTATGGGTCGTGACGAGAAGTTCAAAGAGTATTCTCAGAAATGGAGAGATCTAGCGGTGAGTTCACCACCCTTGTCCAATAGGGAGTTGGTTGATATGTTTATGGGAACACTAAGCCCATTCTTCAATCATCGATTGGAAACTCTTCACGGGTTCACCGAAATGATATTGACGAGCGATTGAAGCGGTATCAAGAGTGGGAAGATTCATGTAGAGTCATCTTCAAATGCTGCGAAGAGATCCTTTGGGGGTAAGAAAGAAGCTAATGCTGTGTATGGTCGAAAAGCCGAGCCAAGACCGACCGCTCAATCGGGGTTGTGATCTCCAATCCTACATCAAGACAACCTCGGTGAGACAACAGCGTGGCGAGCGCCACGAAGGCGGTTTAAGATCAACATGCCTTTGTCGCAAGCCTTGCAACACATGTTGAAAGCGAGTTGATTACTTTGAGGATCCTCCTCGAATGTCAACACTTCCTCTCGAGATACAATCCTAATGCTAAGTGTGCTTACCATTCCAATAGCCAGACATAGTCTTGATGAATGTTGGGCTCGAAGAACAAAATTCAAGATATGATTGAATCTAAGCATTGAATTTGATCCTCTGTTGAGACTCGAATGTGATCAACGCGCCTATGCCTAATCACGACAAGGGTTCCAATCTGTGGGAGGCGATACTTATGTTTTCAACATAGATGACTTGACCATTCCTCGATGGTTAAGAAGAATTTGCTGCCGGTGCCAATCGGGATGCCCGAGAATTGTCGTTGGTGCCCATCTACACTGATGGTGTGCTTGGTGAGAAGACGTGTTCGTGCATGATGGATAACCGTGAGATACTATTTACGAAACCACCGTGCGAGTGTGAAGAAATGTCTAAGTGAAGATCGATAATGCAAATGAAACCATCATGGGATACCTTGGGGCAAAGCGGAAAGTATGATTACATGGTGAAGTACACCCACGAAAGTTACAAGATTCCTATTGAGGATGTTAAAGCGCCGGATGGGGTGACGATTTCGAAGATTATCTTGATGTTAACACAATAAGGATTTCCTTTCCTGATCCTGTGCCTAGAGTGGCACCTCTCTTCATCACTTCTCCAAGGCCGGTTCCGTATTCCTCAGATAAAGCTATTCCTTGGAATTATGGAGCTGATGTTTACTATCATGGCGTTAAGCAAGACTCTCTGACCATTGAAGATCTAACCATCGAAGCTACCATTCGACATCATCACGGATCTAGTAAGGTGACTAGAACCGGAAGGGTATTCTCTCCAGATATCTCTCCTCCAAAAGACACCGCGACTCCAGCTCGCATTCCAGCTATTCAATCCATTCCCCAAGCTAGAGGGAAAGAACTAGTGACTCATCCCTTTCGGAAGTACCAAAGGAAGTTCTCAAGACACCTCCAAACAAGAAATGGAGGAAATTAAGATTATCAAGAAGAGTGACTACAATGTTGTGGAACAGTTGGGACAGACTCCGTCCAAGATCTCCATGCTTGCTCTGCTCTTGTGCTCCGAGGCTCATGCTAATGCCTTGGTGAAGTTTCTGAAGAACGCTCATGTACCGCAAGACACTACCACGACGGTTTGAAGTTTGTATTGCTAGCTGCCAACAATGGCCTAGGCTTCTCGATCTTGATTTAACTCCTTGGAAAGAAACATAACAAAGCTTTGCACATCTGTTGAATGCAAGGGCACTACATTGTCTCATGTTTTAGTGGATACGGTTACGCTCTGAATATCCTACCAAGTTTTGATCGACTTGATGTCGAAGGGTTGGTTCGAGACCCGTGACATAATCGTGAGAGCTTTTGATGGTTCTAAGCGATTGCTTGGAGAGCTCCTCACTGTTAAAGTCGGTTCCCGGACTTTTGACTTCACTTTCTTTGTCATGGACATCCGTCCAGCCTATTCTTGCTTACTTGGACGCCCTTGGATACATGGGGCAGGCGCTGTTACTTCTACCTTACATCAGAAACTGAAGTACCCGGTAAAAGGAAAGGTTGTTACAGTGTGCGGTGAAGAAGAGTATATGGTCAGTCATCTACAGTCATTCCGATACCTTGAGATGGAAGGTGAATTCTTTGAGCCTCCCTGTCAAGCTTTTGAAACAATCCCCAGAGTCATGCCTGTTGACTCTCCTGTCACTCCTGAAGTTGCACAAGTTCCACCTAGGATGGCCTCATTGAAAGATGCTCAAGCTGCAGTTGAAGAAGGTAGTTCTATTTGGGGACAGCTCCCTGATCTTCCTTTCAAATTTGACAAGACTGGTCTAGGCTTCACTATCAAGGGTCAGAAGAGGATACGCCGCGAACGCGCCGGCCAACTTCCTTTCCGCATCAGCCAGGGTGGAATCCATGCTATAGAAGGCGACGACAACGACTTCGACATCAACAAGTGGATCTTCCCAACTCCAGACAAAGGGCTCAGCAATTGGAAGACCGAAGACGTCATACCAATCTCCTTTAGTCAGGAGTAATTGCTCTTGTTTTGTTTTGCTTTTCGTATTTCTTTATGTTTGAACAATAAACTTTGAAAGCCTAGTGCCTTGCCCGGGGCATCATGGCTCGTTCGAGGTTATTATCTCATTGTGCTTTTCATTCAATAAATTCGTTGGACTTTTGCATTCAATTGTTTGTTTTCTTTCTTTTACTTTATCACCCCTTCAAAAAGCTATGTGTTTCTTACACACACCCACGTGATACACTGCAGAATCACTCGAATCTCGTTAATAACAGCTATGCTATTGCTAAATATGACTTGATAATCCGATCTACCAAGCGAAGCGAAAGTGAGGAAGATTGTGAAGTGCCGGAGAACTTGCCGGCTACTACAGAAGAACGAGTTATCTGACTACACGAAACAGGTTGAGGTTGTGAATTTGTGCAACAAAGACAGAAAAGAGATCAAGATAGGAGCGGGTATTGAGCAGTGTCAAAGAAAGGTTGATTCGGATGCTACGAGACTATATTGAGGTTTTTCTTGGTCATACGAAGACATGCCGGTTGGACATTGATATTGTAGTGCACGATTGCCAACAAAGAAGGTTTTCTCGAAAGCGGAAGGTTAAATCATGCGTCCCGAGATGTCGAGAAAATCAAAGCGAAGTTAAAGCAGTTCAATGGTTTCTTAGCATCACCTCTTATCCCGTGGGTTGCTAATGTGGTACCCGTACCTAAGAAAGATGGTAAAGTACGAATGTGTGTAGATTACAGAGATCTGAACAAAGCGAGTCCGAAAGACGACTTTCCACTTCCTCATATTGATGTTCTAGTTGACAACACCGCTCAACACAAGGTTTTCTCCTTCATGGATGGTTTCTCCGGCTACAATCAGATCAAAATGGCTCCTGAAGACATGGAGAAGACAACTTTCGTTACATGGGGCACTTTCTACTACAAGGTTATGCCGTTCGGTTGAAGCGGGCGCCACGCTATGGTGACATTGTTTCATGACATGATTCATCACGAGATAGAGGTCTATGTTGACGACATGATAGCTCGGTCACAAACTGAAGAAGAACATCTTGATCACTTGCAGAAACTGTTTGACAGGTTGAAGAAGTACAGACTAAGACTTAATCCTAACAAGTGCACTTTTGGAGTCAGATCCGGAAAACTCTTGGGGTTTGTCGTCAGTAATAAAGGTATTGAGGTTGACCCTGCCAAGGTTAAAGCTATTCAAGAGATGCCAGCTCCCCGCACCGAGAAGGAAGTCAGAGGTTTCTTGGGCCCACTAAACTACATTGCCAGGTTCATTGCACACCTGACTGCTACTTGTGAGCCAAACTTCAAGTTACTAAAGAAAGATCAAGTAGTGGAGTGGAACGATGATTGCCAGATCGCTTTTGACAAAATCAAGGAGTACCTTCAGAACCCTCCTATCCTGATGCCGCCCGCCGAAGGAAGACCTCTCATCATGTACTTGATAGTGCTAGAGAACTCAATGGGGTGTGTGTTGGGGCAACATGACGAGTCTGGTCGAAAAGAGCATGCAATATACTACCTTAGCAAAAAGTTTACCGACTGTGAAACAAGATACTCACAGCTTGAGAAAACTTGCAATGCTTTGCCTTGGGCTGCTCACCGACTAAGACAGTATATGTTGACTCACACTACCTTGTTGATTTCTAAGATGGATCCAATAAAATACATATTTGAGAAACCAGCTCTCTCCGGAAGAATAGCAAGATGGCAAATGATCTTGACCGAATATGACATCCAGTACACTTCTCAGAAAGCGATCAAAGGAAGTGTAGTAGCCGATCATTTGGCTCATCAAGCCGTAGATGACTATCGATCTGCGTTCAATTTCAGACGAAGATGTTTTACTAATTACAGATTGCGAAGAACCAGGCCCAGACGAAGGACCTGAACAAGGATCCCGATGGACCATGGTCTTTGATGGAGCCTCAAACGCACTTGGCAATGACATTGGCGCCATCATTACATCCCCTGCAGGCGGACATACACCTTTCACGGCCAGATTATGTTTCAGTTGCACTAACAACATGTCCGAATACGAAGCGTGCATCATGGGTCTTAAAGCTGCTATTGACTTAAGAATCAAGTTCTTGCAAGTGTATGGAGACTCAGCTTTAGTGATCAGTCAGGTTAAGGGCGAGTGGGATACGAAGCATCCGAATCTCATTCCGTATCGAGAGCATGTCCTGAGCTTGATCCCCTACTTTGAAAAGATTACTTTTGATCATATTCCACGAGAAGAGAATCAGTTGGCAGATGCATTGGCTACTATGTCGTCTATGTTCAAGGTTAGATGGGACAACGAGGCTCCCCAGATCATCATTGAGAAGTTTGACGAACCAGCGTATTGTTATGAGCTTGATACGGAAGAGACCTTGGTACTATGCGTGAAGAGATATCTTGAGACTCGGGAATATCCAGCAGGGCATCATTAATGATAAGAAGTTCATGAGAAGATTTGCATCCAAATTCTTCCTCAGCAACGACGTCTTATACAAGCGCAACCACGACTTGTGCTTACTCCGTTGTGTAGACGAAAAACAATACGTATCATGGAAGAGTTACACGGCGCATTTGGTACCCATTGGGCATCGATGGCTAAGAATATTTTGAGAGCAGGTTACTATTGGTCCACTATGGAGGTGATTGTCACCGCTATGCTCGATCTTGTCACAAGTGCGGTTATGCCGACAAAGTACACGTCCGGTACCTCACGAATGTTTTAACTTCTCCTTGGCCTTTTGCAATGTGGGGCATTGACATGATCGAAATCAAGCCCTTGCTTCATCGGTTCATCCTCGTGGCAATCGATTACTTTACCAAGTGGGTAGAAGCGACCTCGTTCGCATCATTACCAAGAACATTGTGGCTCGATTCATCAAACATAATCTTATCTGTCGGTATGGCACTCCCGAAAGGATTATCACGGATAACGGTTCCAATCTCAACAATAAGATGATCACCGAACTCTGCACGCAGTTCAAGATCAAACATCACAACTCTTCTCCGTATCGGCCTAAAATGAATGGCGCAGTGGAAGCCGCCAACAAAAACATTAAGAAGATTATACAGAAGATGACTGTGACTTACAAGGATTGGCATGAGATGTTACCATTTGCTCTTCACGGTTATCGCACCACGACACGAACATCCACAGGGGCAACCCCCTTCTCTCTCGTCTATGGTATGGAAGCCGTCTTACCCATCGAGGTTCGATACCCTCAACCGAGTCCTCCGGAGGCGAGTTAGGCGAGATTGGGTCCAGACCCGCCTTGACCAGATTAATTTGATTGATGAGAACGACTCGCGTCCATACGCCACGGGATCTATCGAAACGAATGATCGGAGCATTTAACAAAAGGTCAAGCAAGAGTCTACCAAGTCGGTGATCTAGTAGTCAAGCGCATCATTCTTCCACAAGGTGATCCAGGGCAAATGGACTCCCACCTATGAGGGACCATTTGTAGTCAAGACAGTATTTTGGCGGAGCTATGATGCTTAGCACCATGGATGGTGAAGACTTCCCACACCGTGAATCGGACATGGTCAAAAATACTATAAAGAGACCCGCTAGGTCGGTGGCCTAGGCAAAAATAAGGGCATCTGGCGAACCAAAAGGTTCGGGCAAAAGTTAAGGATATATACAAAGATGTACACCGCAAGTCGAAAACACGAAAAGCGGTTGGGCAAAAAGGGTATCGGTGGTGAAAACCGAAAGGCGGTCTAGGCAAAAGTTAGGGATATGGTCGATTATGTCTCTTCGGATCACCTACCTCCGGACTACTATCAGCATTCAAGATTCAAATGGCGAAGATCAGTCTACTCACTTTCCACTGACAGCAAGGAGATGAGATAGTTGAAATATATGAGTACTAGCATAGTTGGAACTTAACGAGATTGTTTCCGCATAGCTTTTTTTACCTTTCTTGTGTACAAACTACTTGGCCATACGCCACACTTCAAATAAATGCAAGTTCTTTCTTTTTTACAATTTTCACTATTGTTGTTTGTATAAAGTCCAACGTTTGCTTTAAATGATTATATGCATTTGACAATAAGAATCTAATTGCAAACATACGAAAAGTTGAACATGCAAAAGTAAGCTTTGCGAGCTCCGGAATTGAGATGACGACAAAAGTCACCAATCTGATTCCAGAGCGTGATCCCCACAAAAGGTGTCACTCACTATAAATTTTCCCCAACGGAGTAAAAGTGTATCCACGAGCAGTGATTCTACCCAACTAAAATCATGTTACATCAGTCTCCGAGCAATAACATTTCATCCCCGACCGAGATATATATCAATGAGACATCTCTCGGTCCCTTTTTTCCCAGCGGTATCGGACTCGAGACTTGGTCAGATAGTGCATCGGAGGAAACTACATCTTCATCCCCTGGCCAAAGGTTACAACGGGTCCTTGGCTCTTCCAGCCCGGTCTCCCGGCAACTATCAAATGCTCTCCAGCGAGATCTACACTCAGAATCCCCAGTAGAGCGCCTCCTAAATTTCCTCAGCAAGATCTACATACAAGGTCCCCAACGGATCGCCTCCCAGATTCTCCTCAGCAGGGTCTATATGTGAGATCTCCAACAACGAGCTTCTCAAATCTCTACCTTCCTCATCAATATCTAGGCCCAAGACTTGGTCAGATAGTGCATCGGAGGAATCCCGGATATCTTTCTTCTCTTTCAAAAGCGGAGTTCTCACCTACTCAATTCCCCAAGCAGAAGTCAGAAATCCTCAAACGGAACATCCGCGTCTTCTTCAAGATGGATATGTTTTGAAATATCACAACATTTAACATGCATACATTACTCATAAAGTCATAATTCATGCATATGTCATTCATATACACTGTCATGCATCATACTTTGCATAAAACTAACAAATATTCAGTCAAAGTTTCTCTTGTTTTCTCCAAAAAGCAGTGATCCTTCTTGTATGGCGATTAAGCCCGAATCGACGGAAAACTATCCGAAAGACCGCCTTGGTTGTCCTCCGACGGCTGGTCTAGGATTAAGCCCCGAATCGACGGAAAACTATCCGAAAGACCGCCTCTGGTTATCCTCCGATAACAGGCAATGGATCAACACCGATGCACAGGAAGCTATCCACATTTGGCCAACTACCTCCCTCGAGTAATCGGACGAAGATTTATTACGATTCTTGATTTTCAGGACTACTCACGTCGACTCGATTGCCTTGGATGGCATCTTAAGCCCATCTCCGACTACTTATCAACAATGCTTCACTTTCGAATCTGCATATATGGTTAAAAATCAATGCAAACCAAGTAACTTCATTCAAAAATGGACACGAAGTCGTACGACTCCCTCGGATGGCATCTTAAGCCCATCTCCATGCTCCTTCGAAGCGATTGAGCCTAGCGAATGGCTCACTCCCAGATCGATCTTTCCGGATGGCATCTTAAGCCCATCCCGTCAATTCCTTATCGACATTCTCGAGTCTAGCGTCGACTCATCCCCAAGTATCCGGCTTCTCAAATGGCATCGTAAGCCCATTCCTGCATCATCAGCCTACGGCGAGTGCAAATTTTCAGGTGTACTCGAGTGTTCAATCATCTTCTACCTCCAGGTCACGAAAGACAAGCGTGTCAATCTAACCCTCCAGTACAAGAAGATTGAACAGGGGCAGCTGTCATACCCCAAAATTTTCCCTCCATCCACTCAAGAGATTTCATACATCCATACTCAAGGATTCCTCAAGAGTTGATCAGACAAACTCTCTCCTAGACAATCAACCCAAACTAGGGTTTGGTATCTCTCAAGTCAAGATGAATTTCCAACATCTCCAATGGTCTTCATGCCTCCTCATATGCTTCAAAGATTCTCCATGACAAGTTTCAAGCCTCACAAGTCAAGTTTCCTCAGACAATTGCTCAGATGGTTGAAAATCAGTTGTATTGGACAAAAGTCAACTGTGGTCAACATACAGTCAAACTTCATAATTTTTGGTCAACATCCTCATTTTGAAGTTACATTCATCATTTGATCAAGGGTTGATCATGATTCATCAAGAAAACTCAAGATTTGCTCAAAAGTCAAACTTTCTAAATTAGGGTTTCTAGGTGAAAAGTCAACTGAACTTTGTCTGATCATAACTTTCTCATACTTTCTTAGAAATTTCCCCACCAAAGCTCATTTTGAAGGAAATTCAATTCTCTACAACTTCATGTCTCACAAGAATGTCCAAAAAATGCTTCATTTGAGAGGTATAGCTCAAAACATTACAGGTCATTTTCAAAGTCAACAAAAAGTTAACTTTTTGTTTTGAAGATATATTGAGCATGGTAACTCCAATTGAGATAAGACCAAAAAGGTTGGTTAGAGGACTCTTAGAGATTTCCAAAAAGTCCAAGAACACTCACAAATGTGGAAAATTGAGCAAGATACACCATTCACAAGTTGAGCAATTTTGAAAGAATGCACAAAGAGAGATACTTCTAAAAATCAAATTTTTTGCAAATGGGCTTGCTTTTTCTTCATCCAAACTTATTCCTCATACAATTAGGAATATCCAAGCCCAATGCCATGAATTTTTATTTTATTTTTCTATTTAATTTGGAATTTATTCATTTAAATACAAATTAAATTTTAAAATAAAGTATAAAATTAAAAATTAATTGCAAGATTGATTTTATTCTTTCCTTGAGACTCAAGTAACTCACCAAGGCCGCAATTTTCGAAATTAGATCAAATATGGCAAGATTGGATTGGAAATTAATCAAGTTTTGAAAATTTGATTTTATACAAAAATCAAATTTGATTTTCATTGAATGGTGATTGATTCTTACCAAAAACAATGCCAAATCCTTCCAGTACTTATACCTGATGCATACCACACGAAAGAGAACAGAAAGATTGCTCTAAGAACCCTAACCTAAAAGCAAAAAAACCGTGGCAAACAAGCAAGTGTCAATCATACTTCCACCGTTCTCAATCGTTTTGAGGATCCCATTGCATTCCTTGAGGTCTTTAGAGTCGATCGGACTCTTACATCATTCAAAACCATCAAGAATTCATCAAACACGATTTGGTTTGTCAAGTTTCTTTCAAAATCGATTTTCATCATTCATGCATTATTAACCTATTTTGATTGTTCGTTCATGTTTAGAATCAAGTTTGCAAGCGATCTGGGCAAGCCAATCGTGTTTCCATGGCCTGAATCGTGATATACCATAGCTAGGGTTTCTGAGTTCGAATTAGGGCTTTGTTTAAATGGAAAAATTGGACCATGAGACCTATACAATCGTGTTCGGAATGCTTCAAGGAATCGAACCATGGCCTTAGATGTCATTTATATTATGTATGTTGTGTTTTTGATTTTGCCAGGGCCTGTAGCGTCGAGCAAAAGCCGACGCTATCTTTCAAAAATTCAAAAGGTTGAAGACGATGGATGGCGCGGAGGAAGCCGAGGGGACGGCGTGTTTTGATCCCTCACTTCGTTTTCAAACACGGATGCACACATGGCGTGGCGGTAAAGGATCTCACTTGATTTCAAGGGTCATAGGTTCGAACCAGCCAGGGACCATTCTCTTTTTTCTTTTCACAAACTTTCAACTTTTCAATATTTTCCTATTTTCCTTTATTTTTAATATTTACATGTTATTTTAATTAATTTCATATTTTTATTTCTGCATTAAAAACTCATCAAAATTAATTTTCTTTTTATATTACTTTCATAAAATCTTTATTTAATTTAATAAATCAAAAATACATTTTGCATGCATATTTATTTTATTTATAATTTTGCATTTAAATCACTTTTAATTCATTTTAAATTATTAAATTGCATCCAAAAAATCCCAAAAAATTATCTTAGCATATTTATATTATTTCCAGCATGTAGTAATTTTCTCATATAAAATTTTGCATTTTTTCTAACATTTTCTCTTATTTCGATTTCATCATATTTTCCAATTTCTCATCGTTTCACAGGTTATTCCGCTTCAGGCGTTTCTTTACCGTTTTCAGTTTATTTTTCAATAATGTAACTGTATATGGGATGTAATAGTTTAAAATTAGGTCTTTTATTTTCCGCATTTTAAATTATGTATACCTAAAGCCTTGTAATAGCGTAGGATTTACCTTTCCGCATCTTTACATTCCGCATTTTACTTTCCGCACCCTATTAATTGCTAGTAACTAGGCGTGTATGGCAAGATAATAATGAACATTAGCCCACTAATTTTCAAGATAAAATATCTGAAATCAACACACTTCTTTCACACATGCACCCCTTAGGGTAATTTTCTCTCGTTGCCTTTACGATTACAAACGGTCATGTCCCTCGAACGTAGAGGTATCCTAACACCGTTGCCTACAAATAAATCATCATAGTCCCTTCGATAGAAAGATCATAAGAACCACGATGTCGCCTCCGAATACATGATCTTGACTCTCGATTGTCGCCTACGAAAAATGATGATAGTCCCTTCGAATGTGCTAGGATACTTCCTACAAGTTGCCTTCGATGACCATCCGATGTCCCTTCGAATGTCCCGCTTACATCCAACGAATGGAGCTACCTACTAACTAATGGTAAGGCCAGCGCTATTCTAAAGGAACTAAAAGTATGAAAACGACCAATTCTGAGTGGGTAAATAAGTCTCTTAGTTGCTTGCTCTAAATCAAATGCTTTTCACACCACACACTCTTTTTCAAAGTTCAAATTCCTTTCAAAACAAAACATTTCCAAACACTTTGTATACATTCCTACATGAATCATTACAAAGTCAAAGCAAAATGTCTCTTTCAAAACATTTTTGTCAAACACACAGAAAGCAATTTTAAAAGATCTAGAGCAACTAAGAGCCCGTAGAATAAACTGCGGATGGAAAGGGGTGCTAACACCTTCCCTTTTCATAACCATTCTCCCGAACTCAGAATCTAAACGAAGGTCTTTTTCTGTACTTTTACCTTCCCTTAATTGGATAAAAATAAAAGTCGGTGGCGACTCTTGCTATCCGCACATTTGCGATACAAAAATCCACAAAGTCAGTTCACCGTGTTACACAGGGTCTTCAACAATCAATTCTCCCAGTAAAAGCGACAAGCGATCGACTCTCCTTGAAAGCTTCTATCCCCAAGTAGAAGTCGAAGATCCCCAGCGGAATATTCTTAGACAGAAAGCGGGAATCCCTGGTAAAATCATTTCCAACAAAAATTGAGAATCATTCTCTTCATCTCCAACAAACCATCAAAGATTTATTTTCCCAAGATGTATGTTTTTGCACTTCAACAACATTTGCATTCATACATCATCTATAAAATGTCATAACATATGTATACAAGATGTATACAACATTCTCGTTTATTTCGAGAGCACCATTGCGCATTACATGCATCATGAAGTGCATAAAGCTAACCTTGTCTTTTCAGGTTAAATTCACGAACAGACAAAAGACAGGTTTACCAGCAAAAAGTTGTATATCAATTCCCGAAACAAGACGGGGAAACTAATATACACAATAAAATGGTATGAACTCCCAAAATAAGACGGGTTTACCAACAAACAACAGGCCACAGATTAATGCCCGAAACAAGACGGGGAAACTATCCATGTGACTATCCGGTATGAATTTCCGAAACAGGACGGGTTTACCAACAAAGAAAATTGTAGATCAATTCCCAAAACAGGACGGGGAGACTATCTACATAACCATAAACACTTCCTACAAAAACACTATTATGACAAGCATTTCTCTCAGATAAAACCAAGATGAAGGTTTATTCTAACTATCCTATCAACAATCACCTCGGATGGCATCTATAAGCCCATGTCCGACTACACGTCGTTATCTATCCGAATGGCATCTTTAAGCCCATTCAAGCATATTATCAACCAACAACATTACTCTGTGCACCAGCGAGTGCAAATTTCTAGGCACTTAAATGTTCAATCCTCTTCCACCTTCACGTCATGAATGGCGTGCACGTCAATCTAACCCCCCCCCCCAGGTTTAAGAAGATTGAATAGGGGCAGATGTTGTACCCCAAAGTTTCCCCTCCCATTTTTTTGGTCAATTGATTCAAGATACATCCTCATGCTCATAGGGTTCCCAACTACTCAAGATTACTTAAGAGTTGATTCAAGAAAACTCCTCTCCTAAGAAATTGACCTATAACTAGGGTTTTGTTTTTCTCAAGATTAATAAGACTTCCAAGGATTTAAGTGGACTTCATGCTTCCCCATATGTCTCAAGGTACCCACATGTCAAAAATCAAGCCTTGCATCACAAGATGCTCAGTCAATTGCTCAAATAATTGAAAATCAGTTGTATTGGACCAAAAGTCAATTGTGATCAACATATAGTCAAACTTCAAGATTTTTTGTCAACATCAATATTTTGAGGTCATCTTCATCATTTGATCAAAGGTTGATCATGATTCATCAAGAAATACTCAAAAATCCAAAAGATGCTAAAATAGGATTTTGACCTTTCTCGTAGGAGAAGTCAATTGAACTTTGACCAAGCACAACTTTCACATACTTCATTAGAAATTCCTCAACCAAAGCTCATCTTGAAGGAAATTCAATTCTCCACAACTTTATATCTCTTAGCTCAAGTCCAAAAATGCCTCATTTGAGAGATATAGGCCAATACATTATAGGTCATTTCAAAAGTCAACAAAAAGTCATCTTTTGTCAATGAAGCTTACATGAAATTGGAAGCTTCAAATGGAAAAAAAATCCAAGGATAGGTTTTAGAGGACATCTTAAGCTTTCTAAAAATTCAAAAATCATCCTCATATGTTGAGAATTGAGCAAGATATGATTTGGCAATTTTGAGAAAATGCATGAAGTGAAATTTGAGCAATCTTTAATTTTTTTTACTAATGGGCCTATATTTTAAGATTTGGGATATGTTTATAACATCATCAAGGACCTCTAAGCCCATACATGTATTATATTAATGTTTATTCTATTTATTTTTGATTTTATTCATTTAAATTAAAATTAAATTAAATAAAATGAGAGATTAATGTATAAGGTGTGACACCCCGATTTAATTCAATATTAAATAAGTGAGAATTAATTATTTAATTGATTTAAAGTCTTAAATATTTAATTCATCTGGATTAATTGGATCATTTAATGAGGGAAGGCCTGGAGGTGTGCAGAGTAAATGGTGGGTGTAAGAGTAAATCACTCTACTAATTACTAGACATTGATTATTTATTTTATTGGGATATTAAAAGGAAATATAAAAGGAAAAGAAAGGAAAAAAGAGAAGGTTTTGGAGAAATCATTTCACGTAGAGTTGGAGAAAGAAGAGAAAAGAGGAAAAGCCGACGCCGAGAGAAACCGAAGAATCATCGCGAGGTAAGGGGTGATTTTGTTTGATTAATATGTCTTATGGGTTTTGGGAACCGATGGGATGATTGGGTATGTTAGAAAATGGAATTATAGGTTTATAGCATGAAACCCTAAGTTGTGTCAGTGTATGGAGGAATTGATCAGTAGTGTGTCAGACGACTGATAGGAATGTGTAAATTATGTTGTTTGATGTTAAAATGGTGTAAAATGGCTTTAGATTAGTGTTCTCAATAATACAATTCGTGGTTGCAAGTTTGGAAATGGTTATGGATGCATAAAGCTGTCAAAAATGGCAAATTTTGCTGTTACAGGATGTGGAAACCGGTTCCCTGTGGGGAGGAACCGGGTTCCAGTTGTTAAAATTTCAAAATCTGGCATTTTTGTACATGGGAACCGGTTCCCTGTGGGGAGGAACCGGGTTCCCCATACAAAAATCCAGGGGGACTCATTTTTAAAACCTGGGAACCGGTTCCCTGTGGGGAGGAACCGGGTTCCCCATACAATTTTCCATGAGCGTGTTTTTCAAGGATTGTGGGAACCGGGTTCTCCCAGTGAGGAATCGGTTACCACTGTGTATTTTTTCAAAATTTCTAAAACTTCAAAAATTTATATTTTCTAAACCGTAACTCCGATTCGAGTGCCGTTTTCGGCGTTATTTCTTAAATTTAAAACTCTACCTCTTGGAAAGGAAAAATATTGTTTTCTCAAAAAATTATTTTAAAAGAGCCGAGTTCCCGATTTTTTTGAAAGTATGGACTGAATTACGGATGATGGGTAATTAATACGAATGGTCAGTGTTACCGGATGAGAGCTAATGCATACCATGCTATATTTGATATTCATTATGATTTGAATGTGATATGTTGATGAATGGGCATTGTGTGAAATGTATTGATATTATGATCAGTGGAATGATGTGGCATGCTTTTATGATTGCATGCATAGACATTTGTTAATTGGTTCATTCCCATTGTGCGGAAGTGAGCTTGCAGAGCCAATAGACTTGCCTGGTTGGAGGTAGTGAGGCTAGATTCTTGACCCAAGGGTGGTGGGCGAATCATGGATTACACTGTCTTTCCACGAGTAAACGGAGCAGTGGGTGAATGCGGTTCACGTTTGGTACCACATGCATAGATTCTGCATTGCATATGGAATTGTAACATGTTAGGATGGTTTCCAGTGTTGCAATTGCCATTGTTTGATATATACATGATCATTGTGTGAACTGTTCTTTTTGTATTGTTTATGATCTTGTGTTTGGTTGATGAACTGATATGTTCGATTATTCTGATTGGATCTAAGAATGTATAATACATATTATATTGAATTGAAATCTCACCCTTACTTTAACCATTTCAGATTCGAAGTGATTAGCCGCTTGGAGTTGGTGAGGATAGCTCTCTAGATTCGAGTCAGTTCATTAGTCCGCGTGTCGTTGTCGTGCTCGTAGATGTAACATGGGAAACGATTGTTTGGAATCCTTTAATGGATATTTTAAATAGTTTTGAGTTATGTTGATTTAATATCCTGGAATGACTATTGATTGATATTCGGGATTAAATTATGTTTCATTTCCGCTGTTAAACATAATTTTGGGTATGATTTAATTGATGAATGTTCTTGAGTGAAAGCATGACGTTGTTTGGTTAAATTTTATGATTTAAATTGTGGCCTCTTAATTGTGGATAAACTCGATTATTTAATTCTATAAAACGCGGGTATTTAGAAGGGGTGTTACAATAGTGGTATCAGAGCATAGTCGGTCTTGTCTTAGTGTCGTTATCCCTTTTAGTATGCGACTAGTGTAAGTAACACTGTCGATACTTGTGTGCTGATGTAGATTGTTTTGTAATGTTACGAACAATGGCTGGAAGATAACGGAAGGAATGATGATGCTATTCTTTGAGGCTTTGGGAATGTTAGTGAGTGCTCGGAGGGAATCGGAGCTGCGATTGGCCAGACAATTGGGGAATTTTAGAGGAATAATCGTCCATTGTTCAAGGGTGCAATGATCCAGGGTGCTCAAGTGGTGAAGGAGATCGAGAGGATCTTGAGTGATTGATTGTCTGAGGGGTGAAGGTGAGATATGGTACTCACATGTTGGCAGAGGAAGGCGATGGTGGTGGGTTGCTACCGGATCGAGTTGGAAGAAGATGGGATTGCATTGACTTGGTGTGTTCGTGAGCTTTTCGAGACGGTATTTTCCTCAAGACATTCGGGTAAGAAAGAGATTGAATTTGGAGCTCAGCGAGGCAACAAGTCGTGAGTGAGTATGCGACCAAGTTTCTTGAGTTAGCAAAGTATTATGCTAATTATCCTAACGATGCAGATGGAGAATTTTCCAAATGTATCAAGTTTGAGAATGGTCTGCGAGATGAGATCAAGCAGGTATCGTATGTCAGTATTAGAAGGTTTCCTGATTTGCTTGTCTGTAGTAGGATTCTGGAGGAAGATCTTACTAGTACTAAGGCGAATGCTCAGAGTTATGCTGACCATAAGGGTAAGAGACAGATGGATCGCGGTAAGCCTTATGATAGGAGTAATCATAGATCTGGAGGTTGGAAGAAGCCTAGTGGGGGAGACTCTGGTTCTTCTGGTTCTTCCGTAAAGTGCTACAGATGTGGTGAATTGGGTCACCGAGCTCTTGAATGCAAGGCTGATGCGAGGAAGTGCAACAATTGTGGGAGAGTTGGTCATTTAGCTGCTGAGTGTAGATCCCGAAGAATAACTTGTTACAACTGTGGCGAAGAAGTCATGATGTACTAAGCCAAAGAAAGAGCAAGTTGGTGGGAAAGTGTTCGCTTTGTCAGGATCAGAGGTTAAGCCAGATGATCGGTTGATTAAAGGTACATGTTTTATTAATGGCATACCTTTAATTGTAATTATTGACACTGGAGCGACACATTCTTTTATTTCTTTGGACTGTGCTAAGAGATTGAATCTAGAAATTTCTAATTTGGATGGAAGTATGGTTATTGACACTCCTGCGTCGGGTTCAGTGACTACTTCGTATGTGTGTAGAAATTGTCCTATCGTTATTTTCGATAGAGGGTTCGGTATGGATTTAGTGTGCCTACCTTTAGAACAACTTGATATTATCCTTGGAATGAACTGGTTGGTCTTCAACCAGGTTCATATCAATTGTTTTGAGAAGACGGTTATATTTCCTGAGGTAGCTAAAGTTGAAGATGCGATCATGTCAGTTAAGCAGATGAGCTCAGCTGTCAGAGATGGTGCTGTAGTGTTCATGTTATATTCTTCAACGGAAGTGAAAGGGAAGGTGAAGAGTGGTGAGTTACCTGTTGTGAATGAATTTCCAGAGGTGTTTCCAGAAGATGTTAATGAGTTACCACCTGAGAGAGAAGTGGAGTTTACTATAGATTTGATTCCTGGAACTAGTCCGGTGTCGATGGCGCCTTATCGCATGTCGGCATCTGAGTTGTCTGAACTGAAGAAACAGTTGGAAGAGTTATTGGAGAAGAAATTTATTTGGCCTAGTGTTTCGTCGTGGGGTGCGCCGGTGTTGTTGGTTAAGAAGAAGGAAGGTACGATGAGACTGTGTGTTGACTACAGACAGTTGAATAAAGTGACGATCAAGAATCGGTATCCACTGCCGAGGATTGATGACTTGATGGATCAGTTGGTTGGAGCTTGTGTGTTTATCAAGATTGATCTGAGATCTGGATATCATCAAATTCGTGTTAAGGCGGAAGATATTCAGAAGACTGCGTTTAGAACGAGGTACGAGCATTATGAATATTCTGTTATGCCATTTGGAGTTACTAATGCACCTGGTGTGTTTATGGAGTATATGAACAGGATATTTCATCCGTATCTTGACAAGTTTGTGGTGGTGTTTATTGACGATATTCTGATCTATTCAAAGGATGATGAGGAGCATGCAAAGCATCTCAGAGTTGTATTGGAATTATTGAAGGAAAAGAAACTTTATGCGAAATTGTCGAAGTGTGAGTTTTGGTTAAGCGAAGTGAGTTTTCTTGGCCATGTGATTTCCAAGAATGGTATTGTTGATCCTACAAAGTAGAAGCGGTATCTCGTGGGAAGTCGAAGAATGCTTCGAGATTCGTAGTTTTCTTGTCCAGCGGTTACTACGGGAAGTTCATTGAGGATTTTCGAGTTAGCTTTACCGTTGACTAAGTTGATGAGAAAAGGTCAAGCATTTATTTGGGATGCAGATTGTGAGAAAGGATTCCAAGAATTGAAGAGGAGGTTGACTAGTGCTCCGATTTTGATTTTGCCAAATCTGGAAGAATCTTTTGTGGTGTATTGTGATGCGTCTTTGATGGGTTTAGGGGGTGTTTTGATGCAAGATAAGCAGGTTGTGGCTTATGCTTCGAGACAGTTAAAGACTCATGAAAGGAATTACCCGACTCATGATTTAGAGTTGGCGGCTGTTGTGTTTATGTTGAAGCTATGGAGGCATTATCTGTATGGTTCACGGTTTGAAGTGTTCAGTGATCATAAGAGCCTGAAGTATCTCTTTGATCAGAAGGAGTTGAATATGAGGCAGAGGAGATGGTTGGAATTTCTCAAGGATTACGATTTTGGTTTGAACTACCATCCTGGTAAGGCAAACGTCGTGGCAGATGTGTTGAGTAGGAAATCCTTGCATATGTCGATGTTGATGGTTCGGGAATTGGATTTAGTAGAGAAGTTCAGAGATTTGAGTTTGGTTTGTGAGACTACTTCGAATAGTGTGAAGTTGGGCATGTTGAAGCTGACTAGTGGTATTTTGGAAGAGATTCAAAATGGGCAGAAGTCAGATGTTGGTTTGGTGGATAAGCTGACATTGATTAACCAAGGTCAAGGAGGTGAGTTCCGAATTGATGAGAATGGTGTCATGAGATTTGGTGATAGAGTGTGTGTTCCGGATGTTGTTGAGATCAGAAAGAGTATCTTGGAGGAAGGACACCGTAGTGGGTTGAGTATTCATCCCGGTGCTACTAAGATGTACCATGACTTGAAGAAGTTATTTTGGTGGCCAGGAATGAAGAAGGAAATCGCCGAGTTTGTGTATGCGTGTTTGGTTTGTCGAAATCAAAGATTGAGCATCGGCCGTCGGGGATGGAACCGTTATTCGTTCGGAATGGAAATGGGATGGCATTTCTATGGACTTTGTGTACGATTTGCCTAGAGGAAGAACTATGATTCTCGGGTGATTGTCGATCGATTGGAAGTGCTCACTTTATTCCGATAAGAATGGATTATCCGATGGAAAGGTTGGCGGTGTATGTTGAGAAGGTTGTAAGTTTGCATGGTATTCCGTCTAGCATTGTGTCGGATAGAGATCCGAGGTTTACTTCTAAGTTCGGAGGATTGCAAGAAGCTCGGGTACTAAGTTACGATTGAGTTCAGCGTATCATCCAGCGGATGGTCGACGGAAGGACGATTGATCGTTAGAGGATTTGTTGAGGGCTTGTGTGTTAGAGAAAGGTGGAGCTTGGGATAGCTACTTGTCGTTGATAGAGTTTACCTACAACAATAGTTTTCATTCGAGCATTGGTATGGCTCCGTTTGAGGCATTGTATGGTAGGAGATGTCGGACACCGTTGTGTTGGTACGAATCGGGAGAAAGTGCTGTGATTGGACCCGAGATTGTTCAATAAACTTCAGAAAAGATTAAGATGATTCAGGAGAAGATGAGGACTTCTCAGAGTCGTCAGAAGAGTTATCACGATAAGAGGAGGAAAGATCTTGAGTTTGATGAAGGAGACCACGTGTTTATGAGAGTTACTCCGATGACTGGTATTGGTCGAGCTTTGAAGTTAAAGAAGTTAACTCTGCGCTTTATTGGTCCGTTTCAGATTACCAAGAGAGTTGGGAAAGTTTCTTATCAGTTGCTTACCGCGTCACACTTGAATTTGCATGATGTTTTCCATGTATCTCAGTTGAGGAGGTACATTGCGGATCCGTCTCATGAGATTCAAGTAGATGATGTTCAGGTACGAGATAATTTGACTGTTGAAGCAGTGCCTGCAAGAATTGAGGATCGAAAAGTGAAGCAATTGCGAGATAAAGAGATAGTGATGAGTAGCTTGGGAGGACCAGGGAAATGTAACTTGGGAGCTGGAGAGTCAGATGAAGGACTCGTATCCCGAACTTTTCGTCTAAGGTATGTTTTCGAGGACGAAAACTCTTTTAGTGGGGGAGAGTTGTGACACCCCGATTTAATTCAATATTAAATAAGTGAGAATTAATTATTTAATTGATTTAAAGTCTTAAATATTTAATTCATCTGGATTAATTGGATCATTTAATGAGGGAAGGCCTGGAGGTGTGCAGAGTAAATGGTGGGTGTAAGAGTAAATCACTCTACTAATTACTAGACATTGATTATTTATTTTATTGGGATATTAAAAGGAAATATAAAAGGAAAAGAAAGGAAAAAAGAGAAGGTTTTGGAGAAATCATTTCACGTAGAGTTGGAGAAAGAAGAGAAAAGAGGAAAAGCCGACGCCGAGAGAAACCGAAGAATCATCGCGAGGTAAGGGGTGATTTTGTTTGATTAATATGTCTTATGGGTTTTGGGAACCGATGGGATGATTGGGTATGTTAGAAAATGGAATTATAGGTTTATAGCATGAAACCCTAAGTTGTGTCAGTGTATGGAGGAATTGATCAGTAGTGTGTCAGACGACTGATAGGAATGTGTAAATTATGTTGTTTGATGTTAAAATGGTGTAAAATGGCTTTAGATTAGTGTTCTCAATAATACAATTCGTGGTTGCAAGTTTGGAAATGGTTATGGATGCATAAAGCTGTCAAAAATGGCAAATTTTGCTGTTACAGGATGTGGAAACCGGTTCCCTGTGGGGAGGAACCGGGTTCCAGTTGTTAAAATTTCAAAATCTGGCATTTTTGTACATGGGAACCGGTTCCCTGTGGGGAGGAACCGGGTTCCCCATACAAAAATCCAGGGGGACTCATTTTTAAAACCTGGGAACCGGTTCCCTGTGGGGAGGAACCGGGTTCCCCATACAATTTTCCATGAGCGTGTTTTTCAAGGATTGTGGGAACCGGGTTCTCCCAGTGAGGAATCGGTTACCACTGTGTATTTTTTCAAAATTTCTAAAACTTCAAAAATTTATATTTTCTAAACCGTAACTCCGATTCGAGTGCCGTTTTCGGCGTTATTTCTTAAATTTAAAACTCTACCTCTTGGAAAGGAAAAATATTGTTTTCTCAAAAAATTATTTTAAAAGAGCCGAGTTCCCGATTTTTTTGAAAGTATGGACTGAATTACGGATGATGGGTAATTAATACGAATGGTCAGTGTTACCGGATGAGAGCTAATGCATACCATGCTATATTTGATATTCATTATGATTTGAATGTGATATGTTGATGAATGGGCATTGTGTGAAATGTATTGATATTATGATCAGTGGAATGATGTGGCATGCTTTTATGATTGCATGCATAGACATTTGTTAATTGGTTCATTCCCATTGTGCGGAAGTGAGCTTGTAGAGCCAATAGACTTGCCTGGTTGGAGGTAGTGAGGCTAGATTCTTGACCCAAGGGTGGTGGGCGAATCATGGATTACACTGTCTTTCCACGAGTAAACGGAGCAGTGGGTGAATGCGGTTCACGTTTGGTACCACATGCATAGATTCTGCATTGCATATGGAATTGTAACATGTTAGGATGGTTTCCAGTGTTGCAATTGCCATTGTTTGATATATACATGATCATTGTGTGAACTGTTCTTTTTGTATTGTTTATGATCTTGTGTTTGGTTGATGAACTGATATGTTCGATTATTCTGATTGGATCTAAGAATGTATAATACATATTATATTGAATTGAAATCTCACCCTTACTTTAACCATTTCAGATCCGAAGTGATTAGCCGCTTGGAGTTGGTGAGGATAGCTCTCTAGATTCGAGTCAGTCCATTAGTCCGCGTGTCAGTGTCGTGCTCTGGTAGATGTAACACTGGGGAAACGATTGTTTGGAATCCTTTAATGGATATTTTAAATAGTTTTGAGTTATGTTGATTTAATATCCTGGAATGACTATTGAGTGATATTCGGGATTAAATTATGTTTCATTTCCGCTGTTAAACATAATTTTGGGTATGATTTAATTGATGAATGTTCTTCAGTGAAAGCATGACGCTGTTTGGTTAAATTTTTATGATTTAAATTGTGACGCCTCTTAATTGTGGATAAACTCTGATTATTTAATTCTATAAAACGCGGGTATTTAGAAGGGGTGTTACATAAGGCATGTAAGGCTTTAAATCTGAATTACTTGAGGTCCAAACAACCCCTACATGAGCTGGCAAAAACGCATGGAAGACATTAGTGCATGATTGAGCATAAAATCAAGTTTTAAGACAAATTGCCAATCAAATATTTTCACACTCAATGCCAAAGATTTGATCCATGTTTTTTGACCTAAATCACTCCTCTATAAGTACACAACAACACACACAAGCTAGGGACACGAATGCTGCCTCTCACAAACCCTAAGAAATTCTCAAAAATTTCAAGAACTAGGGAAACCACAAACCCTTGTCTCCAACCATTATCAATACATTCCAAGCACTCCATCACACTCCTGAAGGTCCCATGAGTCATTCCATATCCATACCCAAGTTCAACGCACGCCAAAACACCTCCCTCAAGTTGCACCAGTTGGGTAATGATCTAGAAATTCAAACTTATAATTCATGCATTGTTAATCGATTTCATGTGCAAATACTTGTTTATATTGATGTTTAGAATGTTTAAGAACCATCATTTGTAAGGTTTGATGCAGGAATCGATCCATGCCATTGTTAGGGAATCAAGAACGGGAAGCTTTGTATCTCACTTTACAGTCTATTTCAATGAAAACTAACACTACCATTGGATTCGCAGGGGTCAAATTAGAGGGGAAGGGTTAATCTTTTAAATTGATTTTGGCTATTTTTCAGGTTGAGAAAATGACTCACCAGAGAAGACGACCGGAATTAGGGCTCTGACACTTCTCCGGTCCCTCTGACTATTGACCCACGCGTGGCTTGGTGTGATTGGTCCATTCAAATATGGGGTCCCACTCTGGTGCATTTTTATTTAAATTCAAATTTCTGGAATTTGCTTTATATTATATATTTATGAACGCGAGTAAATTAATGGATGTATCGCCACCCCAATGGTAAGACATGCGTGCGTAAGGCTTTGACATACCAGGGTGTGGGTTCGAACCTGGCATTTTGCAACTTTTTTTTCATATTTTTCTGATTAACGCATGTTTCACATATATTGTTCCAGGATCAATATGATAACACCATATGTACATGGCCTGGTGGTAAGATTTTGAGCTTGTCTCCTCAAGGGCGTGAGTTCAACCCTTGGCACCCCTATCCCTTCTTTTTTTATCACTTGTTTTCTTTTCTCTTTTCAATTTAATTTCTTTTTTTTTTCTAATTTCTTTTTAATATTTCTTTTAACTATTTTATAAAATAATTAAAACATTTGTTTTAGTTTTAGGTTAATTAATTAATTATTTAATTTTTGACATAAAATTACTTTTATTGTAAATAAGTTTAATATTATTTTCATAATTAATTTGTAATTAACTTAAATTTATTTCTTTCCTATTAAAATTAATCATAAAAATGCAAGCAAAAATATGTTTTTTATACTTAGGATATTAGGATATTTTGACATTTATTTGAATATTTTTCTTATTATTATTTTTAATTATAGAAACGGATGTATAGGTCACACGGTTATTTTGTAATAGTCTAGTTTATTTTCTCGCACTTTTCTAATTATGTAACTGCTCATGGGATGTAATAGCTTAGGATTTAGTTTTCCGCACTTATAACTATTATGCTTGCATGTATATAATAATTGTATAGTAATTAGGCGTGTATGACAAGACTAAAATCAATTTAGACAACCCTAATTCCAAAGATAATATAACCGAATCAATCACTCCCATACCTGCACCTCTAGGATAGCCTATCTTGTTGCCTTACGAATAATAGTCATGTCCCTCGAACGTAGGGATACCATTAGCAAAGACCCTCAGTTAAAATCATCATAAGGATCATAGTCCCTCGATGTCCCTCGAAGTTGCCTACGAATACATGATCTTGTCCCTCGAAGTTGCCTACGAATAGATGATCTTGTCCATTGATTGTTGCCTACGAATAAATGATGATAGTCCCTTCAACATAATTGCTAAGGTATCCTTACATGTTGCCTTCAATGACCATACGACGACCCTACGCTTGTCCCTTTACATCCAATGGATAAGGCTACCAACCAGCTATCAACCAACTACCAACTAATGGTATGGATAACACTATCCCTAATGGAGAAGGAAAAGAATAACGAATGACCTTTGAGTGGGTAAATAGTTCTTAATTGCTTGCTTGCAACAACATTTCAAAACACATTACATCTTACACTACACATTTTCGAACAAATATTTTCAAACACTTCGTATAAATTCTTGAGAACTGATACAAGAATCATTACCAAGTTAAAGTTAAAATATTTTCAAACAAATCATACACACAGAAAGCAAATTTTCAAAAGTGAGCTAAGCAATTAAGAGCCCGTAGATAACTATGGATGAAAAGGGTGCTAACACCTTCCCCTTTCATAACTTACCCCCTGAACTCAAAATTGATAAAAGGTTTTTCCTTTTCTTTTCACCTTTCCTTATTGGATAAAGAAAAGTCGGTGGTGACTCTTGCTAACCGCAACATTTGCGATAAAACGCAAAAACAGCTAAGTCAGTTCTCCCACCGTATTACACAACCTATTCGACGATTAAGCTACTTCCTTGAAAGGATTTCAAACACTACAAGGTTCCTTGAAAGGATTTCAACCACCCCAAGGATCTTTTCACTCGAGTAAATTTGATTGCACGCTATCAACACAAGATCACCAATTCCATCACCTAATCCTTGCTACTTCCTTAAAATTATTTCAAACACTTTAATATTCATTGAAAGAATTTCAACCACCCCAAGGGATTTTTCACATGGATGAACTTTCGAACGATCTTGCACGAAAACCCGCAAATAAACCAATGATCTTGGAGGATAAATCCGATGGTTTTTCCCAGATGAAGACCCCTACAAACCACAACCCAAACCAATTCAAAATCTTCAATTCTTTGTCTAGATGGCACCCCTACAGAACATCATCACAGTGTAATGTTGGTGAGTATGCCAAGATTGGAAGGTTGAAGAAGAAGAGGAAATGTAGGCTGATTTATGGTATCATCAAGATTCAAAATGGTGCATGAATGAATATATACAGTGCCGCCTTTGAGGGTGTGCTAGGCGACCTACCGCACATGACCTCAAAAATTTCAAGGCTAATTTATGACTAAATGGGGCCTGATAAAATATTTTTCTGCTTAAATTATAATTATTAGGGCCTCTATTTATTTTGTTCTTGCTAAATTGAGACAAGCCTACATAGGGCCTCCAAAAACTTGAGACGACCCTGATATATATATATATATATATATATATATATATATATATATATATAGTTTGAAACATTTGGGATAAGAGGGGAAAATTTGGAATGAGGAGAGTTGGCAATTTTTGAGAGGTATAGTGGAATGCATCGACATGAGTCTATGTATGTGTCAGTGAAAGACGGTGGGAGAACTGATTTATTTGTTTTGCTTTTTATCGCAAATGTTGCGGATAGCAAGAGTCGCCACTGACTTTTCTTTTATCCAATAAAGGAAAGGTGAAAAGAACAGGAAAAGACCTTCGTTAGATTCTGAGTACGGGAGGCAGTTATGAAAAGGGAAGGTATTAGCACCCTTTCCATCTGTATTTACCTACAAGATCTTAGTTGCTTGGCTCACTTTGAAAATTTTCTTTCCGTGTAGTTTGAAAATTTTTTTTGAAAAGGCATCTCGCTTTGACTTCTTAAGGATTCTCGTTGGAATGTATACGAAGTGTTCGGAAATGTTTGTTTGGAAAATGTTTAACTTTGTAATGATTCACACTAGAATGTATACAAAGTGTTTTGAAAAGTGTGAGGTGTGAAAAGAGTGTTTTGATTGGAGCAAGCAACAGAGTCTTATTACCTACTCAGAATGGTCGTTTCCATGTTATTTTTCCTTTTCCTTTAGAATAAGGATATCCATACCATTACTTGGCAGGTAACTTTATTCGTTTGGATGTGAAGGGACAATCGAAGGGTCATCGTATGTTCATAGAAGGCAACATGTAAGGATACCTTTAGCAATTCGTAGGGACGATCATCACTTTTCATAGGCAATAATCGAGGGACGAGATCATATATCCTTAGGCAACATCGAGGGTCATCGAGGGACTATGATCTTTGTATCGAAGGGACTGTGATGATATTATTCGCAAGCGCCTTTGCTAATGGTATCCCTATCTTCGAAGGACATGACCATGTTATTCATAAAGGCAACAAGAGAGGATACCCTAAGGGGTGTGCAAGTGTGAAGAGTGTGTTGTACTCAGATATCATCTTGAGATTAGAAGTGATCTAGGATTGATTTTATTCTTTAGCATGTAAACCATAATTAACTAGCAGTTAATATGTGCAGAAAGTAAAGTGCGGAATGTAAAGTGCGGAAATGTAAACCCTACGCTATTACATGGCTTTGGGGCAGATAAATAATAGGAGTGCGGAAAGTAAAGGCAGAAATGTAAATTTACGCTATTACAAAATAAAAACTGTGCGACCTATACATCTTTTCTAGAATTGTAAATGTAGAGTAGCAAATAAAATAATCAGGATAATAGGAAATATGTTAGTGAAAATGTTTTGGAAATTAGTAAAAAAAGTTTTAGGTTAGTAACCCTAATTACTAGAAAAGAAATTATTTTTTTGTGATTTTTGAAAAGGTTTTGATTAATTTTGAAAAGAAAATTAAGTTAAATCAAGTAAAATAGAAAAATAAATAAAGAAAATAAGAAAAAGGGTCAGCAGGGATCGAGCCCCAGAAGTTGCGCTTGCATGCTTCTATCAAAAGTTACTTCTATCAGAAGTTGCACTTGTATGCTTCTCATAGAAGATATTTCCATTAGAAGTTACTTCTATCAGAAGTTGTACTTGTATGCTTTTGTCAGAGGTTGTGTTCCAGAAGTTCTTTTCCAGAACTTCTAGGTTCATCTTCTGCTCAATACGGTGTAGCGTTTCATTATAACACCTGAGTCAAAACATCTACTGAAAAACAATAAACATGTCAGAGTATCAAGTTTATTAGAGGATCATATTATCTGATGAAATTAAACATAAACATGCCAGAGTATCAAGTTTATCAAAGGATCATATTATCTGCTGAAATTAAGCATAAACATGTCAGAGTATCAAGTTCATCAGAGGATTATATTATTTACTGAAAAACATAAACAGCTCAGAGGATCATAGCATCAGAGGGTCATATTATCTGCTGAAAAAACATAAACAGGTCAGAGTATCAAACATTCAAACCACTGTCCAGAGTGCTCAACTTCATCTTCTCCGGTGAGCTCAGATTCCAAACCTGCAAAATATAGAGAATCAAAGTACAAGGTTAAACCTACCCCCCCTAAATCGACCCCTGCGAGTTCAGTGGTGGTGTCGGTTTGGTCTGAAACTGCCTGTAAATAGAAATATGAAGCTTAATAGTTCTATGCCCTAACTATGGCAAACCACGATTTGGCCATGAAAAGCTTATAACAATGGCCCAGACCTGCTCTAATAAACCTTAGGAAATGATTAGCATGGTTAGTTTAGATCAAAACATCATCAAAACATAAATACTAATTTAAGAAAAAGCATGTAATTGGAGCTTCATGATGCATGCAATTCAGGATGTTTTGGTCATGGATTTTGATCCATATTTACCCTATGTTACCTCGGGAGCACGATGAAGTGCTTGGAATTTCTTAAGGACGGCTGGAAATAGGGTTTTAATGGTGCAACTTTCTCTTGAGGATTTGAACAAGAACCCTAGTTTTTTTGGCTGCCAAACTCATACTCTTGATGTCTGAATGTGCTATGTATATATAGGGCCAGAGTTTATGTCAAGACTTGAATGAAAAATATATTGCATTCATTGGAAAATATTTGATTGAAAAATCAAATGTAATATTTCTAAAGTTTCTCAATCTTCATGAAATCAGCTCTTGCACAAATTTTCCAGCTAGCATAGGCTTCCTTGGTCCTCAAGGAGCTTTAAACATAAACCCAACACACCTTAATTGTAATTTTTGCATTTTATTTAATTTAAATTGAATTTTAATGTTTTAATTCAAAGATAAATCAAATAAATCGAAAATAGGCGTGCAAGTGGACTTAGGAGTCATGGATAATCTTAGGAACAAGTTTAGATCTCAAAAACTTAGGCCCATTTGGAAAATATCTGCATTTGTTAAGTATTTCTCTTCATGCACCTCCTTAAAAATGTCAAACTTGCACAACTTATATCTTGCTCAATTTTCAACATTTTTAAGTGTTCTTGGACTTTTTAGAAAGCTCAAGGTGTCCTCTGAACACTTCTTTTGGTTTCATCTTCATTGAAGTTTCCATGTTCATGTACACTTCTTTGCAAGAAGATGACTTTTCGTTGACTTTTCGAAAGACCTATAATGTCTTGATCCATAACTCTCTAATAAAGTATTTTTGGCCAAAGATTTTGAAACATGAATTTGTATAGAATTGAATTCCCTTCAAAATTAGCTTTGGTGGAAAAATTTCTGATAAAGTATGTGAAAGTTATGTAGGGATGTCAGTTTGGACCTGTTAATGGGGATCCCGAGGGAATTCGGGAGCCCCAAAGATGGAAATTTTCCCCGTGGAAGCGGGATGGGAGAAAAATTCCCGAGAGCATTCGGGGACGGGACGGGAATACACCCCGCCCAGACCGCCCGCCTATTATTTTAATATAGTTAATTTAATATATATATTTTAGATTAGGTTTTTAGTCATTTCCTTTATGTTTATTTATAAAAATAAATAAATAAATATTCATGTATTTATTAAGAGAGAAATGTAGTATTTTTAGCTTTTCAAGCATACTCATGATGCTAAATTTTATAATTATCCCTTATTAGTTTTGATGAAGTATAGTTTTTAAGCATAATTATGTTGTTGGATTTTTTAGTTGTTTAGGCATATTGTTACTTTAAAAGTATTATAGTTCATTTTGTTGAATTTATAGCATTTTATAGAAATTTATAAAAAAATATTATTATTTTGTGTTCCATTAGTATTTTAATAAAAATAATAAATGTCAAATACTAGTATTTTTTAATAACATAATAAATATGTGAATTCTTTGTGCTTTTTATTTTTATAGAAAATATAAACATTTTAAAAAAATAAAATATTAATGAATAAATGTAGGATCTATGGGGATCCCATGAAACGGGATCAGGGAATAGGGATGGGGATAGAAATTCCCGTGGCGGAGATCGGGGGGGGCGGGAATGAATTTGATGGCGGGGAAAAAGATGGGGAAGTGTCCCCCCGGCCCCGCCCCGCCCCATTGACATCCCTAAAGTTATGCCTGGTCAAGGTTCTGTTGACTTTTGGTTCAAAAACCCTAACTTAGAAACTTTGACTTTTGATCAAATCCTAAGTTTTCTTGATGATTCATTGTCAACCCTTGATCATATGATGAATATGACTTCAAAATATTGATTTTGACCAAAAATTATGAAGTTTGACTATATGTTGACCAAAGTTGAGTTTTTGTCCAATACAACGGATTTTCAACCATCTGAGCACTTGACTAAGCAAAGTTGACCTATGAGGCTTGAAACTTGACATGGTGATCCCTTGAGAAATGTGAGGAGGTATGATGACCACTTGAGGTATTGGAACTTTATTTTTTCTTGAGAAAAGGAAAACCCTAGTTGTGGGTTTATTGCTTAGGAGAGGGTTCATCTGGTCAACCCTTGAGAAATTCTTGAGTATGGAGATGTGGATTGTCTTGAGAAATAGGAGGGAAAATTTTGGGGTATAACAGTTGCCCCTGTTCAATCTTCTTATACCTGAAGGGTTATATTGGTATGCTTGCCTTGCGTGACCTGAAGGTAGAAGATGATTGAACACTCGAGTACACTTGAAAATTTGCACTCGTCTGTGTATGGAATGAGATCGTCAGTTGACGACGCGTTGGAATGGGCTTATAGATGCCATTTGGAGAAGTGGATGCTGGAGAGTGAGTCGTACGTTAGACTCTGTGCTTGTCTTTGAATGAAGATGACTGGTATATCTTGATTTTAACCATATATGCAGCATTCTGAAGATGGAGAGATTTTGGCGTGTAGTCGGAGATGGGCTTAAAGATACCACCTAGAGATATAATGTGATAAGAATAAGAATAAACCTTCTTCTTGGCTAGTTTTGAAATGAATAATTCTTCAAGATGTAGATAGCTTCCCCGTCTTATTTTGGGTATTAATTTGCATCTTGCTGTCTGTTGATAACTTGCATGGTCGTTCAGATCGCTTTCCTGTCTTGTTTCAGGTATTAATCTTTTGACCTTCCGCCTGGAAAATAACTTTCAGCTGCTGGGAAATTTAGCTTGAAAGGATATGGTTAACTATATGCAGATTATGATGCATATGAGATAATGACAATGTTCATGTTATGATCTTTTTACGAATAATGTATGAATGTAGACGTCGTGGTATTTCAAAAACATATCCATCTTGAAGAAAATAGGAATGTTCTGCTGAGGATCTTTGATTTCTTCTTGGGGATGTAGTTATTGGAGACCCTGACTGGGGAATAAGAGAGATGTGAATTCCTCCGATGCACTATCTGACCAAGGTTCGAGCCTGGATATTGTTGTTGTCGGGGAATGATAATCATTTGGAGATACTCTGCTGGCGATGAATATCTTGTGTACAAACCTTGCTGGGGAATGATGTGATATTGAGTAACCTATTATTGCTCGGAGACTGACATAATAAGTTGACTGATGTTTGGTTACTGCTCGGGGACCAATGTAACGTGACAACTTGAGAAGGTAGATAAGTTTGATAGGATCATTGCTCGGGGACCGACGTGATGATGTAGAGGTAGATAATCAGTGCGCGAGGACTGATGTGATGAAATTGATAAGATCACTGCTCGAGGACTAACGTGATGATGTTGATAAGATCATTGCTCGGGGACTAACGTGATGATGTTGATAGGATCACTGCTCAGGGACTAACATGATGAATTTGATAGGATCACTGCTCGGGGACTAACATGATGATGTAGATAGGATCACTGCTCAGTGACTAACATGATGAAGTTGATAGGATCACTGCTCAGGGACTAACATGATGAAGTTGATAGGATCACTTCTCGGGGACTAACGTGATGAAGTTGATAGGATCACTGCTCAGGGACTAACATGATGGTGTTGATAGGATCACTTCTCGGGTACTAACATGATGAAGTTGATAGGATCGTTGCTTGGGGACTGACGTGATGAAGTTGATAGGATCACTGCTCGGGGACTGACGTGATGAAGTTGATGTAGATGCTGCTAATTAGAGTAGTAGATTTGTTGGAGAGATCTATTTGTGTCAGGGGAGCGAGGGCTTTGTGGGGATTGTAGAGATTATCCTGTGGGGATTGATATGACTCTATGCGGATGTACGGGTGACTTTAGTTGTCATCCCAATTCCTAGAGTCTGTAGTAATTACGGTTTCTGTTCACTTTTCATATGTTTGTGAACAAATACTTATTGTCAGGTGCATATAATCATTCAAAGCAAACATTGGACTTTATGCAAACAAAATAGATAAAAGTAAAAACGGAACTGGAAAAGGGAAATTGTATTGACTTTGAAAAAGGAAACCTATAGATAGGCAATTCGTGTTCAAAGAGACAAATATCCTAGTAAGAGGAAATTGTCGGAAAAATTTAGAAAACAATAAAAGCTATGTGGAAATAATCTCGTTGGGTTTCAACTCTGCTATTGCTCATATATTTTTGACTATCTCATCTCCTTTCTGCCAGAAGAAAGTGATTGAACTGATCTGCGCCATTTGAAGCTTGAATCTTGATAGTGATGTAGTCTGTAAGTAGATGATCGATACATAGTCGTACGCTTGAATCCCTAACTTTTTCCTAGACCACCCTTTCGGGTTTTCAGTCTACCGGGATACCCTTTTTTGCCCAAGCCGCCTTTGCAGGTTTTCAACTTGCCAGGTGTACATTTTTTGTATATAGGTCCTTAACTTTTGCCCAAACCCTTTTGGTTCGTCAGAACGCCCTTATTTTTTCCTAGGCTAGTCGACCCAGCGGGTCTCGTTTATGCGTATTATTTTTTGACTATGTCTGCGTTCATAGGGTGCGGGAAGTCTTCTCCGTCCATAGTGCTTAGGATCATGGCTCCGCCGGAAAATAATGTCTTGACTACAATTGGTCCCTCATAGGTGGGAGTTCATTTGCCCCTGGGATCACCTTGTGGTAAGATGATGCGCTTGACTACTAGATCTCCCACTTGGTATGCTCAAGGCTTGACTTTCCTATTGAAGGCTTTGATCATGCATTTCTGATATGCTTATCCATGGCAGATGGCTATGAGCCATTTCTCATCGATCACGTTAATATGGTCAAGTCGAGTTTGGACCCATTCGTCTTCGTCTAACTCTGCATCCTAGAGTACTCTAAGAGATGGTATCTGAACCTCGATAGGTAAAATTGCTTCTATACCATATACGAGAGAGAAAAGGGTTTCCCCTGTGGATGTTCGTACTGAGGTGCGATAACCGTGGAGAGCGAATAGAAACATCTTATGCCAATCCTTATAAGTCACTGTCATCTTTTGTATGATCTTCTTAAGGTTCTTATTGGCGGCTTCCACTGCGCCATTCATCTTTGGCCGATATGGAGAAGAGTTATGATGCTTAATCTTGAACTGCATGTAGAGTTCTGTGATCATCTTGTTATTAAGTTTGGTACCATTTTCTATGATAATCCTTTCGGGGATGTCGTACCGATAAATGAGATTATGTTTGATGAATCGAGCCACAACATTCTTGGTAACAGATGCGAATGAGGCTGCTTCTACCCATTTGGGAAAGTAATCGATAGTGACAAGAATGAACCGGTGTCCATTAGATGTAGTAGGTTTAATTTCTCCGGTCATGTCAATGCCCCATATTGCGAAAGGCCATGGGGCGGTGAGAACATTCAATGGAACTGGAGGTGTGTGTATTTTGTCTGCATATATCTGGCATTTGTGATAAGATCGAGCATAGAGATAACAATCAGCTTCCATAGTGGACCATTAGTAACCTGCTCTCAGAATCTTCTTGGCCATTGTATGTCCACTAGAGTGGGTACCAAATGCGCCTTCATGTAACTCTTCCATAATTCGTTCAACTGTTTTCTGATCTACACATCGGAGTAAGGCCAAGTCATGGTTGCGCTTGTATAAGACGTTATTATTGAGAAAGAACTTAGCGGTGAATCTTCTTAGGAACTTTTTATCATTGACATATGCCCCTTCAGGGTATTCTTGAGCCTCGAGATACCTCTTCACTTCGTAGAACCAAGATTTCTCCTCTGCGCCTTTGGTATCAAGTTCGCAATAGTATGTTGGTTCGTCTAGTCTTTCAATAGTGATCTAAGGAGCTTCGTTGTCCCACCCGACTTTGAACATAGATGACATGGTAGCTAATGCGTCTTCCAACTGATTCTCTTCTTGTGGGATATGCTCGAAAGTGATTTCTTCGAAGTAGGGGATCAAATTCAACACATGTTCTTGATACGGAGTGAGATTTGGCTGTTTCGTGTCCCATTCGCCTTTGATCTGACTAATCACCAAAGTTGAGTCTCCATATACTTGCAAGAACTTGATCCTCAAGTCAATATCAGCTTTGATACCCATGATGCAGACTTCATATTCAGCCATATTGTTGGTGTAGTTGAAACATAGTCTGGCAGTGAAAGGTGTATGACCGCCTTTAGGAGATGTAATTATGGCGCCAATACTATTACCAAGTGCGTTAAAAGCTCCATCAAAGACCATGGTCCATCGAGATCCTGACTCAAGTCCTTCGTCTGGTCAAGGCTTTTTGTGATCAGTGATTAACATAATATCCTCGTCTGGGAACTCGAAATTCATAGACTGGTAGTTATCTTTGACTTGATGAGCCAAATGATCAGCTACTACGCTTTCTTTGATTGCCTTTTGGGTAGTATACTTGATGTCGTATTCGGTCAAGATCATTTTCCATCTTGCTATTCTTCCGGAGAGAGCAGGTTTCTTGAAGATATATTTTGTCGGATCCATTTTAGAGATCAATAAGGTAGTGTGAGTCAACATATATTGTATTAGTAGGCGAGCAACCCAAGCCAAAGTGCTGCAAGTTTTCTTGAGCTGTGAGTATCTTGTTTCACAGTCGGTAAACTTTTTGCTAAGGTAGTATATTGCATACTCTTTTTTACCAGACTCGTCATGTTGGCCCAACACACACCCCATTGCGTTCTCTAATACTGTATGATCAAAGGTTTTCCTTTGACTAGTGGTATCAGGATAAGAGGTGCTTGTAGGTACTCCATGATTTTGTCAAAAGCTATATGGCAATCGTCGTTCCATTTTACCACTTGATCTTTCTTCAGTAACTTGAAGATTGAGTCACAAGTAGTAGTTAGATGTGCAATGAACCTAGCAATGTAGTTCAGACGTCCTAGGAAACCCCTGACTTCCTTCTCAGTACGCGGAGCTGGCATTTATAGCATAGCTTTGACCTTGGCGGGGTCAACTTCAATACCTTTACCGCTGACAACGAAACCCAGGAGTTTTCCGGATTTGACCCCAAAGGTGCATTTGCTCGAATTAAGTCTCAACCTGTATTTCTTTAGTCTATCAAATAGCTTTCACAAATGATTAAGATGTTCTTCTTCAGTATGTGATCGAGCTATCATGTCGTCGACGTAGACCTCTATCTCGTGATGTATCATGTCATGGAATAAAGCCACCATAGCACGCTGATATGTGGCGCCATCATTTTTTAAACCAAATGGCATGACTTTATAGAAGAAAGTTCCCCATTGTGTAACGAAAGTAGTCTTTTCCATGTCTTCGAGAGCCATCTTGATCTGATTGTAACCGGAGAAACCATCCATGAAGGAGAAAATTTTGTGTTGAGGAGTATTGTCAACCAGGACATCAATATGTGGGAGTGGAAAATCATCTTTCGGGCTAGCTTTATTCAAGTCTCTGTAATCTATGCACATGCGCACTTTGCCATCCTTCTTAGGTACGGATACCACATTTGCAGCCCACTGTGGATAAGAAGTAACGACCAAGAAACCGACATTGAACTGTTTCATAACTTTGGCTTTAATCTTCTTGGACATTTCAGGACGCATACGACGGACCTTCTGTTTCACAGGGAAAAAACCTTCCTTTGTTGGTTGTCGGTGTACCACAATGTCAATGTCTAGACCTGGCATGTCCTCGTAGGACCAAGCAAAAATCTTGATGTAGACTCGCAGCATCTGGATTAACCTTCCTTTAACACTGTTCTCAAGACCCGCTCCTATCTTGATTTCTTTTCTGTCTTTGTCGGTACCTAGATTCACAACTTCGATTGTTTCTTCGTGTGGCTGTATGGCCCTTTCTTCCTGCTGTAGTAGTCTGGCAAGTTCTCCTGGCACTTCACAATCTTCCTCACCTTCGTCTTCGGCTTGGTAGATCGGATTATCGAAGTCATACTTAGCAATAACATAGTCGTTATCGACGAGATTCGAAGTGAATGTGGATCTGCAGTGTATTATGTGAGTGTGTGTAAGAACACATAGCTTTTGAAGGGGTGATAAAGTAAAATAAAGATAGAGAGCATAATATTTGAATGCAAAAGTCCAAATGATTTATTGAATGAGAATATGCGAATGATAGATAATAAACCTCACAAACGAGCCATGGTGCCCCGGGCAAGGCACTAGGCTTAGAGTTTATTATTCAAAGCGTAAAAAGTGAAAAGCATAACAGAAAAAAGCAATTACTCCTGTATAAAGGAGATTGGTATAACATCTTCAGTCTTCCAATTGTTGAGTCCATCGCCAAGAGTCGGGAAGATCCAATTGTTGATGTCAAAGTCACCATCGTCGTCTTTTTCTATAGCATGAATTACGTTCTTGTTGATGTGGAACGAGGGTCCGCCGACATGTTCGCAGCGTATTATCTTCTGACCTTTGGAGGTGAAGCCCAAACAAACATTGCCAGATTCACCTTCCATTTTGATGTATCGAAATGACTACAGATGGCTTACCATGTATTCTTCTTCTCCGTATATTGTGACAATTTTCCCCTTCGCTGGG
This sequence comes from Vicia sativa, assembly GCA_021764765.1. Lineage (NCBI taxonomy): Eukaryota > Viridiplantae > Streptophyta > Magnoliopsida > Fabales > Fabaceae > Vicia > Vicia sativa. Next base: position 324,179,148 of record CM038792.1, on the reverse strand, counting down.
TACTTCAACTTCTGATGAAGGGTATAGGAAACAACGCCCATGTATCCAAGGGCGTCCAAGCAGGCAAGAGTAGTTTGGACAAATGTCCATCACAAAGAAAGTAGTCAAAAGTCTTGGAACCTACTTTGATTGGCAGGGTAAGCTTTCCAAGTACTATTCTTTTCAAACCATCAAAAGCTCTTAAGATTATATCACTGGGCTTCATGACCACTTCTTCAGCATTAATTCGGTCAAAAGCACTCTTCGGCAGGACATTCAGAGCAGAACCAGTATCCACCAATGTGTGAGATAACGTAGTGCCCTTGCATTCAATAGAGATGTGCAAGGCTTTGTTGTGCTTTCTTCCGACAAGAGTCAGATCAACATCAGAAAAGCCTAAACCACTGTCGACAGTCAGGCTAGCAATGCAACTTTCGAATTAGTCGGCCGTAGTATCTTGCGGTACATGAGCATTCTATAGAAGCTTCATCAAGGCATTAGCATGAGCCTCGAACACGACATGAGCTAGCATGGAAATCTTGGTAGTCATCTAGCATTCCACAACATTATAGTCACTCTTTTTAATGATCTTCAGAATTTCCTCCATTTCTTGCTTGGAGGTGTCTACATAAACTTCCTTTGGTACTTCTGTCTGAGCAGGTTGAGTCACTTTGTCTTTCCCTCGAGCTTTGGGAGTTGATTCAATAGCAGGAATGCGAACTGGTGTAGTAGTATCCTTTGGAGGAGCGATATCTGGAGAAAACACTCTTCCGGTCTGGGTTACTTTGCTTGATCTGATGATATTGTCAATGTCAAGATTTGTAGCTTCAACTGTATTGTCTTTTATGGTTAACGACTCTTGCTTAGCACCATGATAGTAGTTTCGGCTCCATAATTCTAAGGTATAGCTTTGTCAGAGGAATATGGAATTGATCTGGGCGAGGTAATAATCAGAGGTGCCACTGTAGGTGCAGGATCACATGTAATCCTTATGGTATTCACATCAGTGTATTCTTCGGTATAGTCGTCTCCCCATCCAGTTGCTTTGATGTCTTTGATTGGAATTTTGTAGCTATTAGGAACGATATACTTCACCATGAAATCATACTTTCCACTTGGCTTCCCCAAGGTATCCCAGACTTCTGGTACGACTTCGCTTACATCTTCGATCTTCAGACTTTTAGAAACATCTTCGCATAGACTCTTTATAGACGGAGCCTTTAGGAATAACACTTCTCGGTTGTCCATCATGCGTTGAACGCGTCTCTTCAACCAAGCACATCCATCTGATTCAGCTGCACACAAATTGCAGTCGTCAGGACATCTTGGAAATAAACCGACTCGCAACAAATCTTTCTTGACAGTCATCAGGGGAATGGTCAGCTCATTCACATCAAAAACATAAGAGTCATTGTCAATGGCGTTGGCACTTTTACCATGGTCAGGCATTGGTGCGTTGATCACGTTCAGAGTTTCGACAAGAGGGTCGAATTCGATTTCTCGGGCTTTAATCATGTCTTGAATCTTGTTCTTCAGGGCCCAATAGTTGTTGGTGTTGTGCCCTGGGCTGTTGCAGTGGTATGCACACCTTGTGTTAGAATTGTACTTTGGAGAGGATGTGTTGACGTGTTGAGGAAGATCCCTCAAAGTAATCAGCTCTTCTTTCAACATGTGTTGTAGTGCTTGAGATAGTGGCATGTTGATCTACGTAAACTGTCTTCTTGGTGCATTTTGCCCATGTAACGCCCCGTTTTAATTAATATTATATTATATTAATATTTTCGAGTTACCGATCGATATTTATTTTGCGACGAGAATATTTATATTAATCGATATATCTATTAATATATTTGGTAGAGAAATCAAGAAGCTTTGCAAGATGAGGTAAGGGGTTTGATTTTCCACTTTCTATAGTTAGGCTTTGCAAGCTTCGTTCAAACGGTTTTTATTCCGTTCGGTTCGGTAAAATAATATTCGGACCGATATTTAATTCCCCAGAATTACTTTAATTAATTGAGTTAATAATATTATTAGATATTATTAAGGTGTTAATTAATAAAATAAATTAGGGGTGTGAGGACTAATTGCTTAGGATTGGGTGTACACCCTTGGCTAGTAAGAATACACCATTATAAAACACTTTTCCTTATTTTCCTTCCATTACAACACCAACCAAACACACCTCTAAGTTTGGCTTTGTATCATAAGAGGAAAAGAGAGTGTCTTAGAGGAAAGGAAGAAAAAGCAAGAGCATCAAGAGAAGAAGCTATGGTTGGAAGTGGTAGAGAAATCAAGAAGCTTTGCAAGATGAGGTAAGGGGTTTGATTTTCCACTTCCTATAGTTAGGGTTTGATAGGTATATTGTGCATTTGTGATAAAATTGATGTTGTGGTTTATGAGTTGTGTGTGTGATTGTTGGAATAAATTAGGAAAGTTGAGTTAGGAGTATTGATTTAGGTGCTCTATTACCATGGCTAATAGGAATGAGTTGCTAGAATGGAGAAAATAAGAAAACTGTAAAATTATAAAACCTGGAAAAAAATACACTGTCTGTATTATTGAGAGGAAGAAGAAGACGAAGGAGGGTTGGAGCAAGGGGAGGCGCCCACCTCACCATGAGGGGCGACCGTCCCCAGCCCCAAGGCGCCCGCCCCCTCTTCTTTCTATGCATGGGACGTTCGTCCCCTTTGGCTGGAAGAAGAAATGGATTTTCGTGGTTTTCTATATTTCTGCTTGTTGTCTTCTGTTTTCTGCATAATTTTCATTCTAGCATTCTGTTTCTTTCCATTTCCTTAATTCCACATACTACTAGTTGGTATTAATAAAATATAATTAGGACATAAGTTAGCCGATTAAATTTGGAACCCAATTATGTTCCAATTTTTTGATTTTGGTAATTTCGGCGACGGAGCAAGTTGCTCCAAATTCAACAAAAATTAACGTGCTAGCTAAGTTCAACGTGTAGAACGTAGTGGTGAGGTTAGTTTTTCGAAATTACGAGTTTTTACGAAACGACCCAAAATAGGCCAAATTACGGTTAAATTAAATCGGATTGTGTTTTAGTCGATTTAAGACACGTATGGACAATCCGAGTGCGATGTTGACGATTATGATTAATGTCAGTTATTAGGAATGACTTTCGTGATGATTATTAATGTTTGACTATTTTTCCGTATTTAGAATTTGGTGAATAAATTGATAATGATGTGGTGTGATTAAACATGATGTTTGCGACGGTGTATTTATTAACGAATACTTGATGACATGCGATGCGATGATATGTTTATCTTGATGTAGATAAATGTGGCGACGTGGACTTTATGTCAATTTTAATGAGCGATGATGATGTTTTTGTTAGGTTGTTTTTATTGTCGAGTCACATACATTGCATTGGCGGTGAGGGCTTTTATGCCAAACGACGAGGGATTTTATGCCAAGCGACGATGAGCTTTATGCCAAATGTTCCTAATTATGGACAAAGCGACGGGTACCACATGCATAACATAGTCGTGTTTCATGGAGTCGGTTATGTTTATGTTTGAGTTGTTTGGCGTTGGGTTTTAATTGATGGATTATATGGAATTGCGATGATATATGATGTTTTGTTTGGTGATGATCTTTATGATGAACATGAAATGAATATGACGTGATAATTTCATGATAACTATGCGATGAATATAAATGATGAGTTTTGTGATGATTTGACTTTAATGAAATGCTTAATGCAAATATGATGTGATGATATTTGTGACGATGGGCTTTTATGCCAAAAGCGGCGATGGGCTTTAGCCGATTTGCGATGATTTTGTTTATGTTGTGTTTTTGTATTTGATTGGCCTGAAAACTATGGCAACCATGACGGCCTTGATGGCAACCATGATGGGAGTTATACTCCAAGGTTTGTTGCTTATGTTATTAGTATTGTTTGATGTTGTTGTTTATGATTGTCGTGTTTATTAGTAACGTATTGACTTGTGATGATTTCGTGGTGATGAAAGTTTATGTGTTGTTGTGATGATTTATGTCGATGAGGTTATGGCGATAAAGTGTAGATTATACACATTAGAATGACGATTAGAGTGAGTGAGTTTTGGAATGTGTTAGAATGCACTTATTAATCTATATTTTTTTTTATTCCAAAACTATATATATATGTTATCATGCCTTTAATTATATGTTTTGGAGTATCTCACCCTTTACTTGTTTCGCCGTTACCTTTATACTGGTAACGTGCAGGTTATGAAGACAGAGATTATAGCTGCTATTAGTCTAGTCGGTGTCGCTCTGATACGTAGCACTCGGGGGGAATATTTATGTTGTCTTGTTGTTGTTCTTTTGTTGTTATTCCTTTTGTGAATAAGAATCATACTTTATGAAAATATGATTTGATGAGGAGGTTTAATAAAGAAGGTGTTTTTGATTTCTAAGATTCAATTTATAATTTTTGAGGATGCTATGTATCCGAGATTAATACTTTAAAGCAAACTGTTTAAAGTGATTTGGTTTTGAAGGTGTGACGCCTCAGTATTGAATTTATGAAATTTTAAATTACTCTGATTTTACTTATAAAACCTTGGGTAATATTGGGGTGTTACATTGGTGGTATCAGAGCAGGTCGGTCTGTCGGCCAGGTTATTAATGTGTTAAACCCTGTTGTATGCGACATGTGTGTGAGACACTGTCGTTACTTGCTTGTTTCTAACTGTTTGTCTACAGAGATGAGTGTGAAACAAGTAGGGGAGAAGTTTTACTTCTTGGTGGCGCTTGTTGCTATAGATGGAGCCTCAAGCAGTGTTACGCTTTGGTAACTTGAAGTGTAAGTTTGAAGACGTTGTTGTAGTTGGTAAATATGGTTTATGTCACCATCATGATTGTCGATTATCTATTGACAAATTGAGGAACTGATCACCCTTAATTTCTTGTTGATAGTAGTTAGGATTTGTGTTGGTTGGGATAGACTTGTCTTGCCAGCTTAATAGTGTATGAAGCTGATGAGTTAGCACAAGGTGGTGCATGGTTACTTGAGTTGTGGGCGAATTTGGATTTTGATGAGAAACAAGATTTTGGCAAGCGAACTTCTTGTTGTGATTCTTCCGAAGCATATTGTGAAGGTGTGAGTGAATTACCGCCGTAGTGCAAAGTGAAGTTTTGATGGATTTAGTTTATGGAACTAGTTGTGATTCGAAGTATCCTTAAGGGATGTTTGTTTCTGAGTTAGAGTTGAAGAGTCAACTTGAGGATTGGTTTGAACATAGTTTGTTTGTTCAAGCGGGTCGCCATGGAGTGCTCCAGTTGTGTTGTTCGAAAGGAACGAAGGTCGCTTAAGTTGGTGTGTCGTTTTCAGACAAAGGAACGGAGTGGATGTTGAGGACAAGTATCTACTTCCAAGGACTGATGTTGGATAAATCAGTCATTTGGAGTTTATGTGTTTAGTGAGATCGATGTGAAGTCTGGCTGTCTACGGGTTAGTGTGAGAGCCGAAGATGTTTAGACAATGCTTTCCAAGATAGTGTATGGTCCTGACGAGTATTTGTTGATGTCATTAGTGCGACTAATGCTTCATGTATGATTTTGGAATGTTCAGACAGTACTCTCATGAGTAGTTGTAAGAGTTATTTCGTGTTCATGGATATTATTTGGTTCACATCAAGTTAAGGAAATTGTAGCAAGCATCCGAGCTTTGCATTATCATTAGTGAAGTTAGACCAGTGCATGTCGAGTATTCTAAAGAAAGAGTTTTGAACTGTTGGACATGAGTGCCTTAAGTAAGCGACTTAGACGGTGATATTTTGGACAGTTCCGCGAAGATTTATTTTGTATCTTGTAGAAGACTTCAAGGGGTTATTTCAGAGCTTAGAAGTTCCTTTGTTTTGGATGGCTAGCTTTGTGAGTTTGATGGAAGATATTTTTATAAGTTGGTATTGATCGTGGGTACCTTGACTTGAGACGGTTGAGTCGCTATTTGGACTTCGCAATGGGAAGCGAATTTGTTTGAGCCAGTGAAAAGTTTAGCGAATGCTTTGATTTTGGTCTTGTTTAGTACTGAAGAACCTTGTGCGGTGTATTGTGATATTTCATTTTGGACTTAAGATGTATTTCGACATAGAGTTGGAAAAGTGTATTGCTACCTTGGAACGATTTGATTTTCATAAAAAAAAAATATAAAAAAATTGTCGGACGCGTGAGTTAGCGTTTGATGCGGTTATGCTCATTTGAAATCTTAAAGGTGCAAATGTTAACGACGAGAAGATTGGAATTGTTGAAGACAATTCAAGTTTGAGTACAATCTATAAAGAGACTTCGTCTGGTGTTGAGTTTAGTAAGTTGATATCGCGGATGACCCAAGAATATCCGATTTGAGGATTCGTTATTTTGAAGAATGTCGCATGTTTGTTCGGAGACACTTGTTGAAATTTAAGTTTAGAAGGTTATCGAGGATTTGTTCACTACTATCATATGGATTTTGTTGGATACTAATAGCCGTGGTGGATTATTAGATTACGACTAAGATAAGTCTTGACGGTAAAGCATTTTGAGATGGTTTGGTAGCCACAGGTACCTTAAGATGATTGATGTTTTATAAAGGAAAGTGTTCTATTTGTGACTGAAGTTAGTAGCAACGGTGTTCGTGTTGGATTCCATAAAGTTTATGTTATGGTTCTAAGTCCAACCTGTTTTATACTTACATGAGTATGAGACGATGTTGATGGGTAGAGTTCTTGAGAGAGTGTTTTGGTTTGTATAACCATTTTGTTGTATTCATTTTAGCGATGGAGTCGATGTTGTATCATAGGACTTTATGTTTCTATCTTTGATAACTCGTTTCCGAGGTGTCGGTTTGAGTGTGTGACTAATTCGAGTGTGGTTGAGGCGTTAGGATGGTATCGATCTTGTTTGTTTACTTCTCGAGTGAACCGGTGTGTCTGCGACTTATTTTGTTGTTGGGTATTAGTTGGCTTTCGAGTGCATTGTATGGGCTTTGCATCTCGGCATGGTTGTTCTTGACTGGACGTTCTGGTTAGGGAGATGCGCTTGTCTTTGGGGTCTTTTGTATGTTGTTTAATTGACGCGAGGATTGAGTGGACGAATGCGTAGGCATGTCTCGAATTGTTCGTTTTGGTCGAAATTTCGAGGACGAAAAGTTTATAAGTGGGGGAGAGTTGTAACGCCCCGTTTTAATTAATATTATATTATATTAATATTTTCGAGTTACCGATCGATATTTATTTTGCGACGAGAATATTTATATTAATCGATATATCTATTAATATATTTGGTAGAGAAATCAAGAAGCTTTGCAAGATGAGGTAAGGGGTTTGATTTTCCACTTTCTATAGTTAGGGTTTGATAGGTATATTGTGAATTTGGGATAAATTTGATGTTGTGGTTTATGAGTTGTGTGTGTGATTGTTGGAATAAATTAGGAAAGTTGAGTTAGGAGTATTGATCTAGGTGCTCTATTACCATGGCTAATAGGAATGAGTTGCTAGAATGGAGAAAATAAGAAAACTGTAAAATTATAAAACCTGGAAAAAAATACACTATCTGTATTATTGAGAGGAAGAAGAAGACGAAGGAGGGTTGGAGCAAGGGGAGGCGCCCACCTCACCATGAGGGGCGACCTTCCCCAGCCCCAAGGCGCCCGCCCCCTCTTCTTTCTATGCATGGGACCTTCGTCCCCTTTGGCTGGAAGAAGAAATGGATTTTTGTGGTTTTCTGTATTTCTGCTTGCTGTCTTCTGTTTTCTGCATAATATTCTTCTCCATAATTTTCATTCTAGCATTCTGTTTCTTTCCATTTCCTTATTTCCACATACTACTAGTTGGTATTAATAAAATATAATTAGGACATAAGTTAACCGATTAAATTTGGAACCCGATTATGTTCCGATTTTCCGATTTCGGTAATTTCGGCGAAGGAGCAAGTTGCTCCGAATTCAACGAAAATTGACGTGCTAGCTAAGTTCAACGTGTAGAATGTAGTGGTGAGGTTAGTTTTTCGAAATTACGATTTTTTACGAAACGACCCGAAATAGGCCAAATTACGGTTAAATTGAATCGGATTGCGTTTTAGTCGATTTAAGACACGTATGGACAATACGAATGCGATGTTGATGATTATGATTAATGCCGGTTTTTAGGAATGGCTTTCGCGATGATTATTGAATGTTTGACTATTTTTCCGTATTTGGAATTTGGTGAAAAAATTGATAATGATGTGGTGTGATTAAACATGATGTTTGCGATAGTGTATTTATTAACGAATACTTGATGACATGTGATGCGATGATATGTTTATCTTGATGTAGATGAATATGGCGACGTGGACTTTATGTCAATTTTGATGAGCGATGATGATGTTTTTGTTATGTTGTTTTTATTGTCATGTCACATACATTGCATTGGCGACGAGGGCTTTTATGCCAAGCGACAAGGGCTTTTATGCCAAGCAACGATGAGCTTTATGCCAAATGTTCCTAATTATGGACAAAGCGACGGGTACCACATGCATAACATAGTCGTGTTTCATGGAGTCGGTTATGTTTATGTTTGAGTTGTTTGGCGTTGGGTTTTAATTGATGGATTATGTGGAATTGCGATGATATATGATGTTTTGTTTGGTGATGATCTTTATGATGAACATGAAATGAATATGACGTGATAATTTCATGATAACTATGCGATGAATATAAATGATGAGTTTTGTGATGATTTGACTTTAATGAAATGCTTAATGCAAATATGATGTGATGATGTTTGTGACGATGGGCTTTAGCCAATTTGCGATGATTTTGTTTATGTTGTGTTGTTGTATTTGATTGGCCTAAAAACTATGGCAACCATGACGTCCTTGATGGCAACCATGATGGGAGTTATACTCTAAGGTTTGTTGCTTATGTTATTAGTATTGTTTGATGTTGTTGTTTATGATTTCCGTGTTGATTAGTAACGTATTGACTTGTGATGATTTCGTGGTGATGAAAGTTTATGTGTTGTTGTGATGATTTATGTCGATGAGGTTATGGCGATAAAGTGTAGATTATACACATTAGAATGAAGATTAGAGTGAGTGAGTTTTGGATATGTGTTGGAATGCACTTATTAATCTATATCTGTTTTGATTCCAAAACTATATATATATATATATATATATATATATATATATATATATATATATATATATATATATATATATATATATATATATATATATATATATATATATATATATATATATATATATATATATATATATATATTATCATGCCTTTAATTATATGTTTTGGAGTATCTCACCCTTTACTTGTTTCGCCGTTACCTTTATACTGGTAACGTGCAAGTTATGAAGACGAAGATTATAGTTGCTATTAGTCGAGTCGGTGTCGCTCTGATTCGTAGCACTCGGGGATCTTTGACAATATGTTCGAGAGCCTTTCTGACCTTGAGCTAAGATGGTGAACATTTCCTGAAATTGAGCATTCTGAGCCTGGAGATCTTTAACAATCTGTTCGAGAGCCATTTCTGCTTATGTAAACAACGAGAGAATGAGAAAACAGGTCTTCAGTGTACCTGTTATGAGATGTTATGCTATGATATGCAATGTTATGCAATGCAATGTTTTCAAGGACCTTTAGGAATTTAAATTTGTTAAACAAGCAAGAACAAACTTTATTATTCGTTGATTTAGTAAGTACAAATGAACGTTTAAATACAAAAAATGAAATTCCTAGCGCTTAGGCCTCCCATGGGCGCTTCCTCTTGTGTTGAGATAGGTATTGATGCCTTGCTCCTTGTGAAGTAGCTTTGTCAACTCCAATACTCTTTTCTCGCTAGCATATCATTAAGCTTCAAATGTATCCCTTTCTTCTTTGAGTTGAATCCAGGATCTCTTTAATTCTTCAAAATCAGTAGGCATGTCTGGATGAAGAATGGTGTAGGGTTCGTCACCTACAACAGCAGGTTCCATAAATATTGGCAGAATAGCAGTATACGACATCATGAGGTTTTGAGCTCGAGCTCGCACCCATTTGAGGTAAGGTTCCCAAGGAATGGAATTTTTGTGCCCCAAAGTCTTGGTATCAGTTTTCTTCATCATGCCCCAAGCGTGCACAAATCTTCGGCGATAACCATGGAGATCATTGTCGTAGTCAAATATAATGTCTTGGAGAAGCATATCATTAGGACCATCTTTTTGAGCGTAACCAAACTGTCGTAGTGCTAGAGAAGGGTTGTAAGTGATACCTCCCCTTATGCCATGGAGTGGCACATTAGGGAATTCTCCACAACGCTCAATGAAGGTGAAATCCTTTTGAAAGTAGAGACACCAACGGATATCTGAATGGGAGAGTGACATCAACCTTTGAGACCACTTTAACCTTTGTTCGTTCTTCATTACTGACTGAGGAAGGTGCGAAATAAACCACCTGGATAATAACGGGATGCAACACATGAGAGTTCCTTGTCTTTTTGTAGTACGAGTGTGGAGAGAATGCATAATATCTCCAAGCAAAGTAGGCACAGGATTGTGAGTGAGGAAAATCTTGATGGCGTTCACGTCTATGAATTGATCTGGATTAGGAAATAGCACCAAACCATAGATTAGCAAGGCCAAAACGTCTTCGAAAGCATGAAAACTCATAGCCTTTAGGAATTCTCGAGCTTTCTTTATCAGAAATTTGGAAAGCAAAGCCCTTAATTCCACTTCTTGTTCCCCAATTGTCTTCAATGTCTGGTCGCTTTAGATGTAACGTTGATGTGATTTCTTCGTACTTCGGAACTTTTTTTGAACCGGTGAATGGTATTTAATCAGGATAGCTATCCCAAGTAGCTTAGAGAATTCTTCCAATGTAGGTACCAACTGATAGTCTGGGAAAGTAAAGTAGTGATGCTTCGGATAAAAAAATTGGAATACGACGCTCATCATGTCTTCTTCAAAACCAGAGGTGACCAAGTCGAGTAGATAACCATGTCTTTTGATAAACTGAGAGTGATCAGGAATTTTTGATACCAACTCCTTGAGTTGAGAAGGTACCCACAAAGTTGATTCAGATAGTCTTCCTGGAAGCCATAACTCCTACAACAAAGTGCAAAGATAAATCCCTAGGTCCTTGAAATGGTTAGAAATGATATGATGTTATGATGTTATGATGTCATGATGTCATGTTTAAATAGAAAGCACAAGCCATTCACACAATAGCCCTAGGTTTAAGGCTTGCATGAGGTATAAGTGTCTACCCTACCAGAGTTTGAGTGGGTTCAACCTGTCCTATAATAGTAACCGGGTTCTAGGAATCTCATATCATCGATCTTTCTCGTAGGCTTTATTTCAATACGACTACCAAGTGGTTGACCGAAATATCCCGAAAGTCAAATCTTAATGAGCGTAGCATCGAGTATCAACCAACCTCAGTCTGCACTGAAGCTGACCATCTCACTACCTTCTAATGGCCAAGATGGATCAATTAAGGTTCTATAGTTGAGTTAGTGCTTGATGACACCACGCAGACGCCAAATATTTCCTCAACTGAACACGAGGAACATCGGGCCATCCAAAGTGTCACACTAACCGTAGCCATCATTTTGATCGTTTCGGTATATGCCTAACAGTCGCAATGATTTATTGTCACTTACCTAAGGAAACCTGGATCCGGGTGTAGGATCCCCCACAAATATAATACCCAAGCAACCCTTAAAAATAAAGCAGACAAAGCAAATAGAAAGCAATAAAGTGATCTTAAACCCTAAGGTAGCCTCTATTTAGGTTGTATCCCCAACAGAGTCGCCAGTTCTGTAACACGGTGGGAGAACTGACTTGTTTATTTTGCTTTTTATTGCAAATGTTGCGGATAGAAAGAGTCGCCACCGACTTTTCTTTTATCCAATAAAGGGAAGGTGAAAAGAACATGAAAAGACATTCGTTAGATTCTGAGTACGGAAAGCAGTTATGAAAAGGGAAGGTATTAGCATCCTTTCTATCCGTAGTTACCTACGGGCTCTTAGTTGCTTGGCTCACTTTGAAAATCTACTTTCTGTGTAGTTTGAAAATGTTTTTTGAAAAGGCATCCCACTTTGACTTCGTAATGATTCTCGTTGGAATGTATACGAATTATTCGGAAATGTTTGTTTGGAAAATGTTTAACTTTGTAATGATTCACGTTGGAATGTATACAAAGTGTTTTGAAATTTTTTTGAAAAGTGTGAGGTGTGAAAAAAGTGTTTTGATTGGAGCAAGCAACAGAGTCTTATTACCTACTCAGAATGGTCGTTTCCATGTTATTTTTCCTTTTCCTTTAGAATAAGGCTATCCATACCATTAGTTGGCAGGTAACTTTATTCATTTGGATGTGAAGGGACAATCTAAGGGTCATCATATGGTCATAGAAGGCAACATGTAAGGATACCTTTAGCAATTTGTAGGGACGATCATCACTTTTCGTAGGCAACAATCGAGGGACGAGATCATGTATTCCTAGGCAACATTGAGGATCACGAGGGATCTTTGTATCGAAGGGACTATGATGATATTATTCGCAAGCGTCTTTGCTAATGGTATCCCTACGTTCGAGGGACATGACCATGTTATTCGTAAAGGCAACGAGAGAGGATACCCTAAGGGGTGTGCAAGTGTGAAGAGTGTGTTGTATTCAGATATTTATCTTGAGATTAGAAGTGATCTAGGATTGATTGTAGTCTTTAGCATGTAAACCCTAATTAACTAGCAATTAATATGTGCAAAAAGTAAAGTGCGGAATGTAAAGTGAGGAAATGTAAATCCTACGCTATTACATGGCTTTGGGGTAGATACATAATAAGAGTACGGAAAGTAAAGGCAGAAATGTAAATCTACGCTATTATATAATAAAAATTGTGCGACCTATACATCTTTTCTAGAATTGTAAATGCAGAATAGCAAATAAAATAATCAGGATAATAGGAAATATGTTAGTGAAATTTTTTTGGAAATTAGTAAAAAAAAAGTTTTAGGTTAGTAACCCTAATTACTAGAAAAGAAATTATTTTTTTGTGATTTTTGAAAATATTTTGATTAATTTTGAAAAGAAAATTAAGTTAAATTAAGGAAAATAGAAAAAAAATAAAGAAATAAGAAAAGTTAGAAAAATGAGAAAAAGGGTCAGCAGGGATCGAGCCCTAGAAGTTGCGCTTGCATGCTTCTATCAGAAGTTACTTTTGACAGAAGTTGCGCTTGTATGCTTCTAACAGAAGATACTTCCATCAAAAGTTACTTCTTTCAGAAGTTGTACTTGCATGCTTCTATCAGAGGACGTGCTCTAGAAGTTGTTTCCCAGAACTTCTAGGTTCATCTTCTGCTCAATACGGTGTAGCGTTTCATTCTAACACTTGAGTCAGAACATCTTGTGCAAAACAATAAATAGGTCAGAGTATCAAGTTTATCAAAGGATCATATTATCTGCTGAAATTAAACATAAACATGCCAGAGTATCAAGTTTATCAAAGGATCATATTATCTGCTGAAATTAAACATAAACATGCCAGAGTATCAAGTTCATCAGAGGATCATATTATCTGCTGAAAAACATAAACAGGTCAGAGGATCATAGCATCAGAAGCTCATATTATCAGAGGATCATATTATCTGCTGAAAAAACATAAACAGGTCAGAGTATCAAACATTCAAACCACCGTCCAGAGTGGTCAACTTCGTCTTCTCCGGTGAGGTCAGATTCCAAACCTGCAAAATATAGAGAATCAAAGTACAAGGTTAAGCCTACCCCCCGTAAATCGATCCCTGCGAGTTCAGTGGTGGTGTCGGTTTGGTATGAAATTGTCTGTAAACAGAAATATGAAGCTTAACAGTTCTATGCCCTAACTATGGCAAACCACGATTTGGCCATGAAAACCTTGTAGCGATGGCCCAAACCTACTCTAATAAACCTCAAGAAACGATTAGCATGGTTAGTTTAGATCAAAACATCATAAAAACAAAAATACAAATTTAAGAAAAAGCATGCAATCGAAGCTTCATGATGCATGGAATTCAGGATGTTTTGGTCATGGATTTTGATCCATACTTACCCTATGTTACCTCAGGAGCATGATGGAGTGCTTCGAATTGCTTGAGGACGGCTGGAACTAGAGTTTCGATGGTGCAACTTTCTCTTGAGAATTTGAACAAGAACCCTAGTTTTTCTGGCTGCCAAACTCGTCCTCTTGATGTCTGAATGTGCTATGTATATATAGGGCCAGAGGTTAGGTCAAAACTTGAATGAAAAATATATTGCATTCATTGGAAAATATTTGATTGAAAAATCAAATGTAATATTTCCAAAATTGCTCAATCTTCATGCAATCAGCCCTTGTACGAATTTTCCAGCTAGCATAGGCTTCCTTGGTCCTCAAGGAGCTTGAAACATAAGCCCAACACACCTTGCTTGTAATTTTTGCATTTAATTTAATTCAAATTAAATTTTAATGTTTTAATTCAAAGATAAATCAAATAAATGGAAAAGAGGCCTGCAAGTGGACTTAGGAGTCATGGATAATCTTAGGAACAAGTTTGGATCACAAAAACTTAGGCCCTTTTGGAAAATATCTACATTTGCTAAGTATTTCTCTTCATGCACCTCCTTAAAAATGTCAAACTTGCACAACTTGTATCTTGATCAATTTTCAACATTTTTAAGTGTTATTAGACTGTTTAGAAAGCTCAAGGTGTCCTCTGAACACTCCTTTTTGTTTCATCTTTATTGAAGTTTCCATGTTCATGTAAACTTCTTTGCAAAAAGATGAATTTTTGTTGACTTTTAGAAAGACCTATAATGTCTTGATCCATAACTCTCAAATGAAGTATTTTTGGCCAAATCTTGTGAGACATGAATTTGTAGAGAATTGAATTACCTTCAAAATGAGCTTTGGTGGAAAAATTTCTGATAAAGTATGTGAAATTTATGCCTGGTCAAAGTTCTATTGACTTTTGGTTCAAAAATCCTAACTTGGAAACTTTGACTTTTGATCAAATCTGTATTTTTCTTGATGATTCATGGTTAACCTTTGATCATATGATGAATATGACTTCAAAATATTGATGTTGACCAAAAATTATGAAGTTTGACTGTATGTTGACCATAGTTGACTTTTTGTCCAATACAACTAATTTTCAACCATCTGAGCACTTGACTGAGCAAACTTGAGCTATGAGGCTTGAAACTTGACACGGTGATCCCTTGAGACATGTGAGAAGTTATGATGACCACTTGAGGTATTAGAACTTTATTTTGTCTTGAGAGAAGCAAAACCCTAGTTGTGGGTTGATTGCTTAGGAGAGGGTTCATCTGGTCAACCCTTGAGAAATTCTTGAGTATGGAGATGTGGATTATCTTGAGAAATAGGAGGGAAAATTTTGGGGTATAACAGTCAGCCTATATCATTGATATGTGTCAACCTCGGAGAAATAGAGCCTACATGCTTTAAAAAGCAAGTGAATGTGTCGGCCTGGAACTCGGGTGTGTCGACACATAAAATATGATTTTTTGTGTATTTTAGAAAACCTTCAGTATACGTCGATCTGGACAAATGCATGTGTCGACCTATGAGTTACAGATCCTCATAGGCTTTAAAATATAGTTAGAAGTGTCGACCTAAAATTCGAATGTGTCGACATGTAACAAAAAATGACACAAAACTTGGTTTTAATGACTTGAGTGCCTTGACACAACATTGTGATGACTTCCTAATGCTTCCCAATATGATTGAAATTTTAATCCATATAAAATACCACTCAATGCTCCTTAGAGAACCACTTACATCATTCAATGCCTTTACAAAGAAAGGACTTCACTTAAAGGCATCATGCTCGGTCTCTGGGTGTGATTTAGGAAAGATACTTTATGGTATGATGGATAAGGAATCAGGATTTCTGAACAAGGCTTGGAAGACTGTGGTTAAAGGGTGGGATCCACCCATGGTATATGTATTTGTTCACCTGATAATCTTATCAAGGAGCCTCTTAACCCCCTATAGGTCATCTAGATTCAATTGTAACTACTATAAGACATCCTAAAATAGTACGTCAACTTAGCTATCTAGGTATATCATAACACACTTGACATTCCATTTGTCGTGTTTGACGTTGATAATTAAGGGGTCATTATCGTGAGGGTTGATTCCTATGGTATATTCTTCAGAGAAAATGATATCGACCTCGGTCATTCATGTAGTGTTATGAGAAAAATTAAAAGATATGACATTCGCGATGAACAGTACCTCGTGTATCTTCGTCGAGCAGGCCTGTAGAGGCCCCTCCTAAATATGCCTTTGATAATGGTGCTTAATGCATGATGTAGAACCATATCACTCATCTTTATAGAGAAAAGATGTGGATTATAGGATCAGATAGAAATGTGTGGCCTAAATTAGTGTTACCTAGCCCTATGGTGGGTGCCAATGTACTATCTAGAAAGTACAGGTGTGTGCATGTTCCTCTACAAGGGCAGGGAGACTCAGATGCTCAAGTAAGTATATTAAAGGTTTGGGGTGAAGTCTAAATCACGATGATATGTAGCTTTGTACGGTGGCTATTTAGGCTGTTTAAAGAATAACTCACGTGAGGTAAAAAAACCTTATTGGTTTTCGGCACTATTGGGTTACAGAATGGCGGTTAGATTGGAAGTGCTAAGGCTATTATGAGCAAAGAGCTCTATGAGTAATGGTAAATGTGTATGACTTGAGAATCTCCCATCTTACCTTAAGGGATGGGGTATTTATAAGGGTCTTTATGATCTAGGATTGTCTTAGAAAGGGCCACAGTCTACCTAGTCAAATAATGGATATTTCTCCTAAAGTGGTCATTTTCCTCGATTACTCTTATGTTTTTCGACCAAGGCAATCGGGCAATCCTTATTTTTTGCTACGCCTCTCGAAGGCTAGTCGAGTTACCTCAGACTTCGATCGCCAACTTTGGAAGGTTATGATTATGTAGTAGGAAGACCTACAAACTCTCCAATATGCATATCACAAGTCACCTTACCTAAGCCAGGAAAAGAAAGTTAGGTTTACACGATTCCTTGATCATTCTTTCGTTTGAAGATACCCCTTACAACAACTTGCATGTTATCTAATAATTAAGATAAATCACCTCAATCGAATGACAAAAAGAATAATATGAGTTGGCGTTATTCGAAAGCATGCATTTTTTTACCAAAGAGTCCCTTCATGTCTTTATAGAAGAACACATCCGCTACATCCTATATACTGATAAACCAATCCCCTTCATAGAAATAAACATAGTTAATCCCTCGTTAGTGTCTAGTTGATCCAAGTAAGTCAATAAGCCAACCTTCGTTGACTGTTAAGAAGCCGTTAGAGAGTTCTAAGGAATGAAAAATTATTAGAATCTTATTAGGATACTGTTCGTGCATATGGGCGGTTATGAACTAGAAACTGTCAAGGAAGTATAATCTTGATCTACAACTCGACAAAACTCTAATTGGGGGACTAAAGTAAGAGGACTAAACAAAAAGTAATGATCCTTGAAGTACTTCTGATGACACGCCCACGTCTACATCCACATACACTCTAATAAGCCCTTATATGCAACTTTTGAAACATGCATTTGTATGTAGGAACACAAAAATCCCCAAGTATAATGAAAATCATTTTTTGCTATTAACTAAAGAGATTGACCAATGAGATACACCAACATAAGTACTTTTGATGCTAGTCGCACCATCGAAGATGGAAGCTGTCCCTAAGAGTTCCAAGTTCACCCAACAATATTGATCAGTGTTAGACGACTCTACCAGGTTCTCATGACGCATCATACCTATCTGACTTCCATGAAAAAATGTTGGTCGTGATTAACAAAGGATTGTGAAATGTGTAACCTTTAGCTTCTACATTGATAGGGTCTCCCTTAATCATCTTTGTAAGGGATCAAATTGAACAATCGATCTGACACTCATTTTGGGCGGCTAAGGCGACACCTAAATTTGAATAAACTTGAGCAAGGGAGACAATGCGGCCATCAATGTCCCCCACCTCAAGATCGCTATCATAATATAAATCCAAACTAGACATAAAACTATTGTTGGGTACATTTGGATCACGGACAAACTGATTAACCTCTAAAAGATTAACATGAAAAAGATCTAAAATATATGGATGATCAACCCTACCTGATGATGAAGTGTCTCCACCATCAGAATCATTTGGCATCCTCATAAGTATATTCCCTAAGTTTTCCATCATATAGGAAACAAAAGTTACATATCGTAGGTAAGGAGACAAAAAGATACACGAGGAAAGGAAATGAATCGAAAAAGAAAAAATATTGAGCAAACTTGAATGACACGGTGGCTCGAGAACTATAAACCCTTAATCAGCGAGATGGTGAGAAAGTCAAAGGTTACTGAAGTTCGTAATAAAAGTAAGGTCATGAGATAACATAAAAATTTATGGGCAATGAGAACGAAAAGTTCATTTGAACGTTGAACCATTTTTAGATGGAGAACTATATAATCCAATTGATGATAAAAATCACAAAATAAAAAGCAACAATCACATCTTACATTGGAAATACATTGACATTTGAGTGCACTCAAGCAACTTATAATAAAACGGCATGCCCTAGTCTGCGAAGTTGGAACCACATGTATTAAATCATGGAAAGTGACATTCCGATATGACTGACATTTAATGTGACTGTCTCACACTTTTTTTGTAAACCATTTTTAGATGGAGAACTATATAATCCAATTGATGATAAAAATCACAAAATAAAAAGCAACAATCACATCTTACATTGGAAATACATTGACATTTGAGTGCACTCAAGCAACTTATAATAAAACGGCATGCCCTAGCCTGCGAAGTTGGAACCACATGTATTAAATCATGGAAAGTGACATTCCAATATGACTGACATTTAATGTGACTGTCTCACACTTTTTTTGTAATTGACTCTTAGAACTTTAACACAAACTATGAAATGTATGATACCTTAGATAAATAGGGCAAGAAAGAGAGTGATATAATTTTAGTATAATCGTGTGAAAGAAAAGTGGTAATTATCACATTATTTATAGAATCAAATGAAAACAAAAATAAGGCAGTTAATGATTTAGCGTTTGATTTTACAATTTTTCTTTTTCTTTTTACTATCAAGATCTAGAATCAGTAAACTGTTTTGAGGAATCAATGAATTGTTTTTTCTGGTGTAAAAATGGAAATCACTATTTATGTTAGTTCGTAATTTTATTCAATAAGCAAACATTTGTTTTCCATCTATTTTTAAATGCGAGTGATAAAAAAAACTTTATTATCATAATGTCTAATTTTTTAAATTAAAAATTTTTTATTAATTTTTTTATAGATATGATTTAACTGATGAAGAATGTATTTACTTGGTCAAAGAGAGAGAAAATTAAATGGTGGGTCTCCATGCCTTCGTATAAATGTACATACATCAAATCTGCATATTTAATGTTTAATCAAAATGTTATTAATAGAGCATTTACAAATACAATCAAATCCATTTAAAAAATATATCAAACTAGTATTTATTATAAAAAAAAGAAAGAATAATTAATAATAATATCACACACTCCTGAGTTATCGTTTAGTTCATTAAATTCATGCACGTATATGAACTCATTAAATTCCCCTATTATAGAGTTTGTCGTTTTATTCCTCAAAAATGAAAAGAATCGTCGTTTCGAAAGAAAAGAAATACATATACGCTAAAGAAGCGGAGAATGAGCGAGTGGCGCCATTTCGCGTTGCCAACTTCCGAGTGAGTGAGTACTCATTTCTCAACTTCTCTCATTTTCCCTTTCTTTCATCGCGCGCTTTTCCGCATTTTTTCGTTCTATCATCGCGCGTTTTTTCTCGTTTTTCTCTCACAGCAAGAGGAATAACGATCCAAC
This sequence comes from Vicia sativa, assembly GCA_021764765.1. Classification (NCBI taxonomy): domain Eukaryota; kingdom Viridiplantae; phylum Streptophyta; class Magnoliopsida; order Fabales; family Fabaceae; genus Vicia; species Vicia sativa. The sequence continues at coordinate 324,159,269 of CM038792.1, read as the reverse complement.
AACGGATTCAAAGGTTTCTCGTTTTTTTCTTTATTTTCAATTTCTACTTCAAATTCGCTGAGTCTGATCTTAATCTGCACGTTGAATAATGTTTGTAACTGTGAATGTTGAAAAATTGATGATGAACTCGTATAAGAATCAGCATTTTGATTTTTGATTTTAGCATGTTGTTTTGATATTTGTGCTGTGTGCTATATGAACTAAATTTAGGTTTGATTAGGGTTTGAATTTGAACTTACTTTCGTGTCGGTATCACTCGTGATTACGTTTAATTTATTAATATTTTTAAATTATTATTGATGTTGCTGTGTCAATGTCAGGGTCGCATTAGGTGTATGTGCTTCATAGGTTAGGAATGGGTGGTGGGAGAGGTTGTGAGGGAAATGGAGTGGATGATGAAGTTTAGTAGCGGAGATAAAGGTTTGATGATGGCCTTTTGAAACTGAGAGCCTTAGCAATTTACATCCTATGTCGATTTCGTCTCAGTCTTCTGCTCAAGACATTGTTAGCCTCTGCAGTTTTTGACGATGATACATTTTAAGTGCAAACTTAAATTTGATCTTGTCTGCTATTTTGTATGTATAACTTGTTTTAGTGTGTTTGAAAAACTCAATTTGTCGGAGATTCTCGTCAGCTGTTAATGAGTTATGCATTTTTCCTCTTTGAAATCAATGATGTGATGACCCTTTTGTTTAAAATGCTCCAGAGACAAAAACAGTTACACAGAGTATAATATAGATATAGTGATTGTATGGCTTCTCTTATAACTCTAATGAATAATGTTAAATGTTGATCTTGATCACAAAGAGAAAATGGGTTAACTTTGTTATGCATTTTTCATTCATGGTTGAACTATTTCTTGAGTTTTCATTCACCAAAACAGTACTAAACTTGGAAACTGAGTTATTGTTGTTGTCTGAAAACTCTGAATTATTTAAACAAGGCATTAAAGAGAATAAATAGTTTAAATTTAAACAGGTAATTCTGTTCAAATTGTTTTAAGCTTGGCTGAAAATAATTGCTCACACTTGAATTAATGGATCAAATGGTGGCTTATTCACGAGAACTTTTCTCGAAGCTTCTATAAAATCTAAATCACCAATAGTATACTGATAACTCAAATCATTCATTAGAACTGCTTCTAATTCACGCGAGGATTCTAAAATCCTTTGAGATTGAGACAATGGCATTAGTCTTTCTCTCTCTTATTTATAGAAACATAGTATCCATGTTATTTTGGTATGAATTATATATTATCCGTTCTTTGCTCGTAATTTTACGTAATTAGCATCATTCTTTCTCTCTCTACCATCTTTATTCAATTAACAACTATGTGTTCGTTGCATTAACAGCTATTGTTTTTATTCCATACTCCAACTTCACTTCCTTCGGATTAGGATATTTGTTGTTGCTTTAGAGAGAGTACTCTTCAAGAAGGTATGTTCCATTATTCAATACAGCTGCTCCTTTCAGCTCATTTTGCATGTTATAATCTGATTTTGTCATCTCAATTTGAGGGCTTTTTATGTTTGTTACCAAATGAATGCATGTATTCTGTTTGATGCAATTGTGAAATGTTATTCTTGCAGTATCAATTAAATATGGTAAATGGTAATGGATTAAAGTGAGTGAACTGCACACTGAGATGTTAGTATTGAAAGAAACAAAATAAGGGTTGTGACAGTGGAGCAAAGTGCAACAAGTGATGCTACAGCATAGAGTTTGAATGCAAGCTTTTATTTTAGCTGTTTGTGCGTAGGTCCTAATAAACTGCTTGTGTCACTTAATTAAGGCCCTTTTTTCAACCAGCCTCGACATGGTGCCTGTTTGTGTTAATTAATTAAGGCCTCTCTTTTTCTTCTATTCTATTGTGTTAAAGATGTCAACATTGTCAATTTACTTGGGTTTCCAATACACATGTTTCTTTCTCGGCTTTCCACATGCACCTACATCTATAAACACTAGTACAAGTGCAAAACTTCTAGCAACATGTAAGATTGGAGAAAATTGAGATTCTGTTGTTTCAATCCTTCAAAAAGTGGTTACACTGAATTTCTGATTCAGTTACAACTGTCTATAGAAGCTTATATAGCTAGCCTAGCCCAACGGTAAAGTGGTTACACTGAATTTCTGATTCAGTTACAACTGTCTATAGGAGCTTATATAGTTAGCCTAATCCAACAGTAAAGTTTACACTGAATTTCTGATTCAGTTACAACTGTCTATAGGAGCTTATATAGCTAGCCTACTCCAACGGTAACATGTTGAGTTACCTTAACCAACTTTTGGTTAGTTAAGCTGACGTAGCAACAAAAGGAAGAGGAAGCTACATATCTCACCCCCGAGTGAAAGTGGATATCATTTTGATGAAGATAATTAAACTTTGAGATTGTTTGAACCTTTCATAAGTTTAACGTGTATGCATATGGAGTTCAAATGCATGTTGCTTCTTGTGGATCTTCTTATTGTTTTTCAAATCAGAACTAGATTTAAATCCCAAATTGCTCTTACAATAAAAGAGTGTTTTTTTAATCAAATTTGCATATCTCTAAACTAAATTAAGCATGAAGTGAACTAGAATTAAGCATGAACAAGCTAGGATTACATTTGTTGGTTGTGACAGAACATATCTATATTTGGAACAAATATTGTACACTAATGAGATATAAAGTCAAAGAATATTTACATTGATTAGGCATAATTAGTTTCCTATTATGCAGATTGTAATTCTTGTATATAATACATGTTCATGATCAATAAAAAGCAGTGAAAAACATTTTCTTATATGGTATCAGAGCGGTTTTGATCCATTTTTTTTCTCTCTTCCGCTCCAAACAAATTCCTTTTTCTCTTCCACCATGTCTTCAACCTCCGAAACCTCTTCAAACAACAGCACCGGCACGGAAACGCCAACATCTCAACCTAAATTTCACTCTGCCTTCGCAATTACAAACGTGAAAACCATCATTCCAATCACATTAGATAATGATTCCAGTCTCTATCTCTCTTGGTCTGCTCTGTTTCAGGTTCAAGCACGTGTCCACAACGTCCTTGATCATATTATCCCTCCCACCGATGCAACCCAACAAGAAGTCGCACAAACAAAGACCAATGATCCAAACCTCGGAACCGTCTTGTTGTTGTTTCTGGTGGATGTATGCCACCGTTACCGGGACATCCTTAGCTCTATCACGGTGCTTAACGACACCGCCGAAAGTGTTGGAAGCAATTGCTGCTATGTTTCAAGATAACAAGCATTCGAGAGCGTCCACCTCGAACATCAATTCACCAACACGCACTTGGAAGATTTCCGTCGACAAAAGCATATTGCAATCGCCTCAAACTCCTCGCGGATCAACTTGCAAATGTTGATTCTCCGTCAACAACACTCGTCTTGTGTTGAAGATGATTTGGGTGGATTCATATGCGGGATTTGTCACATACATTCAAAGAACACGATCCATTACCAACCTTTGAAGCGGCGAAATCGCGATTGGAATTAGAAGAATCGACGATGGCCCAACGTACTGCACGCGAATCCAGCACTATCTCTTCTCCAACGGCCCTACTCGTGAAAACCCCAACCTCTGACAACTCCTCCACCTCTCCCAACGCGTTTTCCGCCCGAAATTTGACTGCAAACAATGGAAATCGCGGTATCAACAAGGCGGAAACGGCAACCGAGGTAAAGGTCGAAGCTCCGGCAGAGGAGGACGTCACAACCACGGAGGGATGCAGTTCAATGGTGGTGGTGGACGCGGTGGCGAACGCGGCAACCTCCTTCTCCGTATCCTTGGCAACAGTGGCAACAACAACAATATGCACCATGGGCTCTTCCTCCATCTCCGTATCCTTCTTATTGGCCTAGGCCCAATGCTGGCCCAAAAACTCAGCAAGCAGGAATTCTTGGAAATAGGCCACAATCTGCTGCCTTTGCTGCAACTGGGCCAAGCCCAACAGATATTGAAGCTGCTCTTCACACTCTCCATCTTGCTCAATCTGACCCATCATGGTACATGGACACTGGAGCAACATCTCATATGACATCCACACAAGGTAATCTCTCATCTTATTTTAATTTGAGCAAAAATAATAGTATTATCGTAGGAAATGGTCATTCAGTTCCTATTCATGGTTTTGGAAATGCTAACTTATCCCCCCCACACCCTCCATTAACTTTATCTAATGTCCTCCATGCACCGAAATTGATTAAGAATTTAATCTCTGTTCGTAAATTCACTACCGATAACCATGTTTCTGTTGAATTTGATCCATTTGGTTTTTCTGTGAAGAACTTTCAGACGGGGATGGTTCTAATGCGATGTGAGAGTCAAGGCCAACTATCCCATCACCAACACAACAAAAATAAACACATCTTTCCTTCGAGTTTGCAGCTTTATCTACCTCATGCACTGTTTGGGTCATCCAGAGCATCTATTTTAGATTCTCTTGAAAAAATAAAATGATTGAATGTGCTCTAATTTACGATCCACTTCAACTTTGTGTCCTTCTTGTCCTCTTGGTAAACATGTTAAAATGCCATTTATTGATTCGCAAAATTCTACATTCATGCCATTTGACATACTACATAGTGATGTATGGACATCTCCGTATTGAGTACTTAGGTCATAAATATTATGTGCTTTTTGGATGACTATTCAATTTTCGTGGACTTTTCCAATTTCACATAAATCTCAAGTTTTCCAACTTTTGAAAAATTAAGAGCATATATTAAAACTCAATTTCAACTGGAAGTTAAAATATTGATGCGATAATGGTAGAGAATATGTCAATAGTAACTTTCAAAAACTTTGTGAAGCAAATGGAATTTCATTTCGTTTCTCATGCCCTCATACTTCATCTCAAATGGAAAAGTGAGCGAAAAATCCGTTCTATTAATAATATAGTTCGGACTTTACTCATTCATGCATCTTTACCTCAAGTTTTGGCACCATGCCTTACAAATGGCAACTTATTTGTTGAACATTTTACCAAATAAAAGTTGAATTATCAATCACCTCTCAAAATTCTTTTCAAAAGCATCCATCCTACTCTCATCGTGTATTTGGTTGTTTATGTTACCTCTTTTTCCATCCACTACTATAAATAAACTCGAGTCTCGATCCACCCCATGTGTTTTTTTAGGATATCCTTCCAATCATCGCGGGTACAAATGTTATGATTTATCACAAAATAAAATCATCCTTTGTCGCCATGTCATTTTTGATGAATCGGAATTTCCCTTCTCTAAACTACACACTACTAATCCGAAAAATTATCAATTTCTTGATAATGAATTATCACCTTACATCATAAATCACCTCATCACTCAACCTGACCCATATCCAATGACACCGACCCACATCACTCAGCAACAGTCTCAAACCCATGACCAATCAGAACCGGCCCAAACTACCTCTCAATTGGCCCAAACTTTGCCATCCACATCTACTCCGCCAAATATCCCACTTCCTCCCATTTACCAACCTACCCTTAATTCTAACAACAAACCAGTTACGAGGAGCCAACATGGCATTTTTAAACCAAACCAAAAATACATCAATCTCCACACCGAAGTTACAAAATCTCCTCTCCCTCGTAACCCAGTGTTAGCACTAAAAGACCTAAATTGGAAAATGGCTATGGATGATGAATACAATGCTCTTATTCAAAATAAGACGTGGGATTTAGTGCCCCGTCCACCTGATGCAAATGTTATTCGTTCTATGTGGATTTTTAGGCATAAAGAAAAATCTGATGGTTCTTTTGAGAGGCATAAAGCCCGACTTGTAGGTAACGGTGCAGGTCAACAGGTTGGCATAGATTGTGGGGAGACCTTCAGTCCGGTTGTTAAACCAGCCACCATCCGAACAGTACTCAGTCTTTCCTTATCTAAAGCATGGAAAATTCATCAGTTAGACGTCAAGAATGCTTTTCTACATGGTGAACTCAAAGCGTGTATATGCATCAACCTTTGGGCTTTAAGGATCCAAATCATCCTCATCATGTCTGCCGTCTGCGAAAATCTTTGTATGGGCTCAAGCAAGCTCCAAGAGCTTGGTACAAACGATTTGCAGATTATGTATATTCTATCGGGTTTTCTCAAAGCAAGTCAGACAACTCTCTTTTCATCTAGGAAAGATACACATGGCCTATCTTCTTCTTTATGTGGGCGACATCATTCTCACTTCGATGATCTTCGCAAGTCTATAATATCACGACTCAGCTCTGAATTTGCTATGAAAGACTTGGGACCACTCCATTATTTTTTGGGTATTGCAGTTACTCGACATAATGGTGGTCAGTTCTTATCTCAGAAAAAGTATGCAGATGAAATTCTTGAGCGAGCAGGCATGTCATCATGCAAATCATGTCCCACTCCGGTTGACACTAAACCGAAGCTTAGCGCCAAGACTAGCACTCCCTATGAAGACCCATCATTATACCGTAGTAGCTTTGGTGCTCTCGATACCTCACTTTCACGAGACCCGACATCACATATGCGGTACAACAAATATGTCTTTTTATGCATGACCCCATGGAAGATCACATGCACTCTCTCCGACGAATTTTGCGTTACATTCAGGGAACTAGTCACTACGGTTTACATCTCTATCCATCATCCACTACATCTTTGATTTCTTACGGATCTTGTTGGGAGGATGTCCCGACACTAGACGCTCTACTTCAGGCTATTGTGTTTTTCTTGGAGACAACTTATTATCATGGTCGTCTAAACGACAACCCACACTCTCCCGATCCAGTGCTGAAGCTGAATATCGTGGAGTTGCCAATGTCGTCTCTGAGTCATGCTGGTTACGTAACCTACTCCTCGAGCTGCATTATCCGATACACAAAGCTACTATGGTATACTGTGATAACGTAAGTGCCATATATCTTTCTGGTAATCCTGTTCAACATCAACGTACAAAACATATTGAGATGGACATTCACTTTGTACGTGAAAAAGTAGCTCGCGGACAGATACGCGTCTTGCATGTTCCATCGCGCTATCAAATTGCGGATATTTTCACCAAGGGTCTTCCCCTAATACTCTTTCAAGATTTCCGAGACAGTTTAAGCGTACGTCAACCTCCCGCTTCAACTGCGGGGGTGTGACAGAACATATCTATATTTGGAACAAATATTGTACACTAATGAGATATAAAGTCAAAGAATATTTACATTGATTAGGCATAATTAGTTTCCTATTATGCAGATTGTAATTCTTGTATATAATACATGTTCATGATCAATAAAAAGCAGTGAAAAACATTTTCTTATAGGTTGTGTAACCATATTGTAGTAAAGCAGCTTTGAGTCTCTCAAATCAGGCCCTAGGGGCCTGCTTTAGGCCATAAAGAGCCTTATTAAGCTTGCAGACTAATGTTTTATCACTAGATTCAAACCCAGGAGGCTGCTACATATATAATTCTTCCTCCAATATTTCATTGAGAAAAATATTATTAACATCTACTCCTATCTGCTGAATGAGCCAGTTATTTGTGACTGCAATGGTAAGAACAGTACAAACAGTGATAGGTTTCACCACTGGTGAAAATGTCTCAGTAAAGTCAGAACCTGCTTGTTGATGAAACCCTTTTGCAATCAAGCGTGCTTTATACTTGTTGATGGTACCATCAGGGTTCTCTTTTACCTTCAATTGAATGACAATGTGGGAATAACGTGCGAGAAGGATCCATGTATTATTTTTAAGTAAAGCATTATACTCTTCTTTCATAGCAGCAACCTAGTGGGAGCATTTGAGAGTTTGTTTGACACTAGTAGGTTCAAAATGTGTTAGGACTAAGGTAGGATGAATACAAGTTATGACAGTGCCAAATTTTGCTCTAGTAGTTGTAAAGTGAGTATTTGGAGGGTGAAGAATAGGTGGAGGTGTAGTAGTGATATTTTGATGGATTGGAGTAGATGATAAGGTGGGATTAGATGAAGTTTGAGGTGGAATCCTGGGTGAAATTTGAGCTTGAGGGAAAAATATATTTTGGGAGATATTTGAGGTCTGTATAGGTCGACTAAGGCTGTTTGAGAAGATAGAGGGGAAGAATGTGAAGGTGTTGAGGGAGGGGTGTTGTGGGTATCGGAGGGTGGGTGAAGCTGTGAAGTTGGAATAGTAGTGATGGGAGTAGGATTTATAGGTTAGTTATGTAGATTAAGCGGTACAGAATAGCTAGGTGTAGGAGAGTGATTAGAAGATGATGATGTAGGTGCAGTGGTGGAAAACAACTCATGATAAGGGAAGTTGTATTCATCGAGCACGACATCGTTTGAAATGTAAATACAAACACTAGGAATAAGACATTGATAGCCCTTATAGGAGGCAGAATAACCAAGAAACACACATTCTTGGGACCTATAGGCTAGTTTAGTGGCATGATAAAGTTGTAGGAAAGGGAAACAAGCACAACCAAAGATTTTTAAAGCTTTGTAATCAGGATGCTTGTTCAGTAAAACATAGAAAGATGACAAATTATTCAAAACAAGGGTGGGGAGACAATTAATGAGAAATGAAGCAATAATAAAAACATGGTACCAAAATTTGAGAGGAATATTAGCTTGAGACAAAAGAGTAAGATCAGTCTCAACAAGGTGCCTATGCTTTCTTTCTACAAGACCATTTTGATAGTGAGTATGAGGACAAGTAAACTTGTGTAAGATACTTTGGTTAGTAAGTTACTTGGTGAGGAGATGAAACTCACCACCTCCATCACTTTGAACGGTTTTTATTTGCAATTGAATTGCAACTCAACCATGGCCTTGAGTTGAATAAATTTCTCTAGGGTTTCAAATTTAAGTTTTAAGGGATACACCCAAACAAACCTAGAGTAAGCATTGTTAGAATGTGTGGATTGAGCCTAACTCAACCCTACAAAACCGGCTTGGAAGGTGAGGATTGCTCTCACTTATAAACACATGTTCAGGCCATATATTATCCGATGTGGGACTCTTAACACCCCTCTCACGCCCGAATTAGGGATGGAGCGTGGAACTAGACGGTGGGTGGCCCAATGGATCTTAGATGAGGCTCTGATACCATATTGAACAGAATGGTAAACAACTGTTCTATTTTATTCCTCAGCTCTAAGGCTGGTATATATAGTAGTAATACAATAATGATAATTAATTCTCTCTTTAATAGAGAATAAAGAAAAATAAAAGACAATAAATAGAAATAATGAAAAGGGAAATAAGATATTTTCCAACACCCCCCCTCAAGTTGGTGCATAGATATCTATCATGCCCAATTTGTCTATCAAATTTTCAAAAGTTGGTCTTGCCAAACTTTTGGTTAGGATATCCGCAGTTTGCTGATTTGAAGTCACAAAAAGGAGGCATATGATTCCAGCATCTAACTTCTCTTTTATGAAGTGTCGATCAATCTCAATATGTTTGGTTCTGTCATGTTGAACTGGGTTATGAGCTATGCTAATGGCAGCTTTACTGTCAGAGTATAATTTTAATGGAAGCTCAATTTTCATCTTAAGTTCTTCTAATACTCTAAGGATCCATAATCCTTCACAAATACCTTGAGACATAGCTCTAAACTCAGCTTCTGCACTACTTCTTGCTACAACTCCTTGTTTCTTACTCCTCCATGTCACAAGATTACCCCAAACATAGGTACAATATCCAGAGGTCGATCTTCTACGGATGAACACCTTGATCGACATCGGTGAAGATAGACACATTTCTTTGAATAGTTTTCTTAAAATGTAAGCCTTTACGAGATTTCCTTCAAATATCTCGGTATCCTAGACCGCCTCAAGATGTTCCTCGTAAGGAGAATGCATAAACCGACTTACTACACTAATCGAGAAAGCAATATCGGTCGGTGTGTGCCAAATAAATCGGTTTTCAACCAATCTCGATATCTTCCAGTATCAACCGGAACATTTCCTTCTCCCCAAAGTTTAGCATTAGGATCCATAGGGGTATCTGTGGGACGACATCCACTCATTCCTGTTTCTTTCAATAAGTCTAGAATGTATTTATGCTGTGAAACCACAATACCATTCTTTGACCGAGCAACCTCCATACCAAGAAAATATCTCATGGATCCTAAGTCCTTGATCTCAAAGTCTCGCTAGTTTCTCTTTTACTCTAGCCATTTCAATATATCTCTAAGGACAATATCATCAACATATACAATCAGGACGGCAAGTTTTCCATCTTGAGAGAACTTTGTGAACAAGGTGTGATCAGCCTGTCCTTGAATGTACCCTTGTTTCTTCATGGACTGAGTGAATTTTTCAAACCAAGCTCTAGGGACTGTTTTAGTCCATACAAAGACTTATTTAGTTTGCATACATTTGATCCAAATTTGTTTTCAAACCGGAGGAGTGTCCATGTATACTTCTTCTTCTAGATCACCATTAAGAAATGCATTCTTAACATCTAATGTAAGGCCAATCGAGTTAGCGGCAAGAGATAAAAGAATTCTTACGGTGTTCGGTTTTGCAACAGAGCAAATGTCTCGAGTAGTCTATACCATAGTCCGAGTAAAGCCTTTAGCCACCAAGCGAGCCTTGTACCTTTCAATTGACCCATCGAATTATACTTCACAAACACCCATTTGCATCCAACTGTCTTCTTGCCATCCGGTAGTGTTGTAACACTCCAAGTTTTGTTCTTTTCTAGAGCTTTCATCTCCTCAACCTTCCCTCCACTTTGGAATTTCTAGAGCAATCGTACATTTTTGGAATTTCTACACTAGACAATTTTGAGGTGGCGATAGAGATGAAGACAAATTTGAATATGATATAAAATTGGACATTGGGTGTTTAGTACAAGATCTAACAGTTTTCTAATGGCAACAGGATCATCAATATCGGATACAATCGACTTTCAGAGATGGACTTACCTTTCCTATTCTTAGGAGGTTGATCATTCCCGGTTGATTCAGCGGTGTTGAGATGTGGACTCATCCCTTTCTTTGTGGTGCTTTTTCACAAAAACCTTCCCTTTCCAAATTCCGTTTCCTAATTCAAATCTGTTTTCCTGAAGTGACTCATTATTTTGTGGCATTTCAATTAGATCATCATTATTATTATTTTCAAGAATTTCATTGTTTTTTCCATGAGAAAATGTTGGTTCAGATTCACAAAGTTCCTTACTCATAACAGGAGTAGGATCAGTTAAAGAATCATGGCCAATTTTTGTTGGTGCAGAAGTATAAGTCACAGAACTTTGGGATGCAGGTAAAGATAAATTATTTAAAAAACTCATGTCCTCAATTTGAAACAAGTCTTCTTTTATATCCCACCCTTGATGAGTGTCATCAAAAAAAGGTTTATTTTCAAAGAATGTAACGTCCATAGTGACAAACATTTTCTTGTTTTTTGGATCAAAACATTTATATCCTTTTTGGGTTGGAGAGTATCCAACAAAAACACATTTTATAGCACGTGGTTCAAGTTTTCCAACATTTTTATGTTCATGAACAAATGCTGTGCAACCAAAGATTCTTAATGTTAGATCAGTTAAAACACGAGTACTAGGAAAACATTCTTTGAAAGTATTAATTGGAGTTTGAAAATTCAAAATTTTTGAGGGCATTCTATTAATTAAATATATTGGCCACAAATATTTTGGTACTTTATTTGAAAAAGTAGAGCTCTAGCAACCTCAATAAATGTCTATTTTCCTTTCGGCAACTCCATTTTGTTGAGGAGTATTAGGACATGAACTTTGATGTACAATCCCATTTTTAGAAAAACTCATCGGGATAGTATTAAAATATTCTTTGCCATTATCACTTCTAAAGACTTGGATATTTGTTTGAAATTGATTTTGCACCATTATAAAAAATTCTTTTGACGACAAACATCGATTTCCCCTTTAACAAGTACATACTCTTGTATGGTCATCTATAAATGTGATAAAATTTTTTGAGAGAGTGTATGCGGTTAGGGCCCCAAACATCACGTGAATAATAAGAAAAAGGTTTTGATGGTTTATAAGGTGTATTGAAAATTGGGAACGATGATGTTTTGCAAACTCACATGCTTCACATTTAAACGAAGAAAAGTTCTTATTGTGAAATAACTTAGGAAACAAGTGTTTTAAGTAACGAAAACTAGGATGACCTAATCTTAAATGCCATACCATAATGTTGTCATCTTTATTATTCAACACAGAAAAAGACTCAAAACAGGAACTTATTGTTTTTGAAGGTAGTTGTGATGCAAATCCAATGTCAAAGTAGTAGAGTCCTCCACTCTCCTTAGCACTGCCAATCATCTTCCCCGAGTTCAAATCACGAAAGACACGGTGAGATTGGAAAAATTAGTTTGACAATTTATATCTTGGGCTAATTCTTGACATTAGATTACATGATAAATTTGGAACATGAAGGACATTTTAAGAGTCAACATCGGAGACAACACGACCCTTTACCAATGGTGAAAAAGAGCCATCTGCGATTTTATTTTTGATTACTGCACATGGACTATATGAAGAGAACAAAGTAGATTCACCGTCATATGATCGAGGCACCGAATCTACTATCCAAGTATTGGGCTGGCACTAATAAATGCAATTACCTTTTGTTGCTATAGAGCAAGTAGGAGTTGGAGACTCGAGGAGTTTGTATTTGTCTAGTTGTTCCGTAGTGAGTGGAAGGCGTGAAGAGTTGCCGCCTTGATCGAATTACTAGCTTGAAATGCACGACCACCACCACCGCCATCACCGCCGTTGCCACCGTTTGCCACCGCCGTTACCACCATACCACGGCCACCACCATCATTATTGGATCCGATGTGGCGAACCCTAGAGTAGGCCAACTGGTGTTGCGATTCACCATAGGGAATTAAGCAGGTACGTGAATCGGGTCGGGTAAGAAACCGGGTCGAACAGAAAACCCTAACCCCACTAGTTGTGGAAGTTTTACAGTAAACCCTAACACAGAGCTCTTGATACCATGTTAGAATGTGTGGATTGAGCCTAACTCAACCCTACAAAACCGGCTTGGAAGGTGAGGATTGCTCTCACTTATAAACACATGTTCAGGCCATATATTATCCGATGTGGGACTCTTAACACCCCCTCTCACGCCCAGGAATTAGGGATGGAGCGTGGAACTAGACGGTGGGTGGCCCAATGGATCTTAGATGAGGCTCTGATACCATATTGAACAGAATGGTAAACAACTGTTCTATTTTATTCCTCAGCTCTAAGGCTGGTATATATAGTAGTAATACAATAATGATAATTAATTCTCTCTTTAATAGAGAATAAAGAAAAATAAAAGACAATAAATAGAAATAATGAAAAGGGAAATAAGATATTTTCCAACAAGCATCAACACATGTCATAAAATAGTCGAAACCATTAGAGGATTTAACTGGGGCTGGACCCCATAGATCTCAAACAATTAACTCAAAGGGCGTGTGATATGTTGTAATGGAACTAGGAGCATAGAGATGATGACTCTTTCCTGGACAACGAGCTGAACATAATTCATCAATAGGTTTAAGAGGTAAATGTATACTACAAGCATTGAGAGCTTCTCTAAGTGCCACATGATGAGGATGACCTAAACGAGCTTGCCACATATGATAATTTGCGTGTGTAGTAGATGCAAAATTTGAACTAGATGAATTTGCATTTATTCCTTATTGCGAAATATTTACAACATGATTAGAATTGAAAACAGATAAGTTTGTAAACACACTGGGATAATTCAAACAAACATAATTACAAAAAATGGATTTATTCAAAGATAAAGACAGAGGTGAAGCAAACCTGTAGAGACCATCATCTTCCACAGTTTCTCGCAACAAGACTTCAGAAGAAGCCTGCGATTTAACAAGACAAAAACTGGGATGAAATTCAAAATAAACATGATTATCCTGTGCAAACTTTGAGACACTAATGAGATTCTTAGTTATGGAAGGAACTAAGTGAAGATTGTCTAGGGCTAGGGAGGTTTTAGGGTTTCTGCTAGAAGAAAAACACAGAACCTACTGAGTCAATAGTCAAACCTTGTCCATATCCCATGAGAACATGATCAAATCCTGGAAGTGACTGGATCCAATAGGAAAATTAGGGTTAGGCGGTTTTTGTGACTGTGTTGATTGTGTTTCAACTAGTGAGCCTTGGGACGAAGGTTAATAAGATGGAAATTTAGTGAGATTCTTGGTTGCAGAATCTGGAAGAATCTGTTTCGTGTTCTTTTCAAGTCGCGATTCATGGGCAAGCAAAAACATTTGAGTTCATCAATAAAACAAGAAACAAATTTGCTGATAGTCGCAACAACGACTGGATCATACTCTTCTGGTAAGGCTTCAAGAACGATCTCAAGAAGATTGCGACGAGGAACAGGATCACTAATGGAAATTAGAGACTCATTGATCTCATGAACATGTTTCACAAAGTCTTCGATCGTGCGATCTCCTTTGCTGAGATTTTGCAATTCTGTGCGAAGTTGACGTGCTTTGGTGTTGAGTAAGATGTGAAAATGTCGATGAATCTCATTCCACACTTGCCAAGAGTACGTGTGATCAACTACTCTGGCAAGAAGATTTTCGGACATGGTGGAAAGAAACCATGTGTATATTAACACATCTTGTTGTTCCAATTGCAGAGAAAGATGATTCACATTACCAACGATTTGATCCTCTTCAGTGAGATATTGGTCAAGAATCTCAGGATTTGTGATGAATTTCTGAAGTTTGTAGCCACAAGTTACTCTATCAATTTGTTGTTTCCACCATTTGAATTTCTTATCATTCAATTTCAGGAAGTTAAGTTTGATATCTTGGTTTGGGAGGAGGAAAAGTTATCCTTTACAACATTGAGAAATGGATTCGCCATGGATCTAGAAGCTCTGAGATACCATGTTTGAAGTAGAGAGAAGATAGAAAGTGAAAGAAAACAGTATTATTGTATTAATGTTTCAAATGCTTTACAATAAGAAGAGGTCTCTATTTATAACTATTTATAACAGAGTAAGTCTAACTAACTTTAACTGCCTATAGCTAGATACAACTGAACTGTCTAACTAACTCTAACCACCTATAGCTAGATACAGTTGTACTGACAGCTATACAAAAACAATAGATTCTAACTATAACTTGTTGTTTAATACAACTCCAGCATACAACTCTATCATGGTGAAACTTAGTAGCAGAGATAAAGGTTTTGATGGTGGGTTTCTGTGATTGAGGGAATGTGTTCAAAATAGTTTGATATGATGAGTAGAGTTTGCCGTAGTGGCTAATGGGGGTGTACTTGGGCTATGACTTCTATACTAATTATCAGTTGTTTTTAAGTTTGAACTACTTAACTTTTTGAGTTAAGTCATTTTTAATTTCTGTTTTCAGCTTTCTGCAGCATTGCTTTGTTGTTTGAATTTGAGATTTTCAGTTTAATGTCAGTCAATTTTTTAATATATGTTTATGTAACTTTTATTTGTGTGTTGCGTGTTTTATTTTATATATAATTATTTATTTTTTTATGCTTCCGCTATTTGCCCACTATGCCATCTGATATTTCTCATATCAGTTTTTTGGAAATCTGTTATTTTTCGCGATCTACTCTTAACAACACTGAGTATTACGTAGTAAGCTGGAGGATTTTTACGGCAATTCTAATCTACAAAGTTTTTTTTGTTAGAATGAAAATGGACTCGGGGGATTTCGGCAAAAAAAAGGTGTCTGGATTTCTTCCTGAGCATGGTGCCATCTTCATGTCAAACAAAAGTACTTTGAAGGAATGCTTTCAGAGGAGATTGTTTGGATTGCCAGATAGTTTTTCTACTTTTGTTAACAACGTCAAGGCAGGAATGATTTTGTTCCTTTTCGAGTTTGAACGAAGGAAGCTTTATGGGGTTTTTAAAGCAATATCAGATGGTGGCATGAACATTGTTCCTCATGCATATGCTTCATCAGGAAAGCGGTACCCTTCACAGGTTGTAATCTTTATTTTCATATTATGAATGCCTTTTTCCAACTCAAATTCCCACATATTTGGCACATTGATTTTTTTTTTCTTTTTTCGTGTGGGTATATTTTGCTTTTCCTATTATTTTGATAAACTTTTATTTTAGAATATTCTTATTTTTATGAGTTCATATATGTTTATTGTTTTGACCAGGTTAAATTCGCCACAATCTTACATTGTGGCCCTCTTTTTGAAGATGAATTTTGTGATGTTATTTGCGATAATTACTTTACCACCTACAAGTTCAACTTTGGTTTGTCTAAATACCAGGTATGCTCGTTTTCAACTTTTGTTCGTCTACAAGAAATTGTGTAAAGAAGAACAACTTTTCATTACGATAGGTTGAATCAGAGAGTACAAAAGAACAACTCAACTCAAGAGACTAAAATACTAGCTTATATACAAAAGAGATAATGGCTAACTCACTATAACAACTAAAGGATTATTGTTATAGTTAACTAAAGTTAGAGACTAATTCTAACTATGATTAAACTAACTAAAGATTAGATTAAATAAGCTAATAATATTAATATTCCTCCTCAAGTTGGATTGTGAATGTTGCAAAGCCCCAACTTAGAAATAAAAGTCTGAAATGAAGTCACACGAAGAGATTTGGTGAAAACATCTGCAAGTTGTGAAGTTGAGGGAACCGGTAAGAGATGGATGTTTCCTTTTTTAATCTTCTCTCTAGTTACGCGGCAGTCAATATCTATATGCTTAGTACGCTCATGAAATGTGAGATTATGAGCCAAGTAAATGGCTGAGACATTGTCACAATAAACTAAAGTAGGAACAATTATTAGAACCTGCAAATCAGAGAGCAAATAATGGAACCATTGCACCTCACAAGAGAGACTTGCTAAACCAAGAAATACACGGTAACCTGTAATTGACTTGCGAGTATCCAAACAACAAGCCCAATCTGAATTAGAGAAATCAGATAAGTGCAGAGTTAGAAGCAGGGAAAAATAAACCTTGAGCAGGAGCTAAATTTAAGTATCTAAGCACATGTGTTGCAGCGTGAAAAGGTGTTATTAACGTCTAATTGTTCTAGAAACCAACCCTTAGCAACTGCTAAAGTTATCAAAACTCTCACAGTAGTTAATTTGGCATCAGGCTAAAGGTTTCAAAGTAATCAACCCCCTTCATTTGAGTAAATTCTTTAGCGACTAGCTGGACTTTATATCTTTCAACAATGCCATCTGCATGATATTTAATTCTATAAACCCATCGACATCCAATAGGAATTTTTCCTGCAGGAAGATCTACAGCCGTCCAGGTATTATTCAATTTCAAAGCATCAAGTTCACCTTTCATCGCCCTCTGCCAACACTCATTTTTAGAGGTTTGAAGAATGATTTGGGTTCAGAGTTAGTAATGAAAGAATGACAAAAAAATTGATATGAGAGTGAACAATTTGCATAAGATAAAACAGAAGATAATGGATAAGGACTTTTGTTATTAATACCTGAAGATGAAGTAATACAACTAGTGTGGTAACACTGATAATCCTGCAAGTAAACTGTTCTAGTGCTAATTCTAGTGGAATGCCTTAAGGTTGAGTAATAGGAGAATGAATAATGGGCGAATGTGAGTTTGGAGAAACAGAATCAGTAGCATTATTGAAAGAATGGAATCACTAGCATTATCAGAATCAGTGACAGGATTGGTATTTGGAGTATTAAATTTTGAATCAAAAGAAGTAAGGGTAATAGGAGTGGAAAACCTGTAATGGTAATAATGGGACTAGGAGATTCAGTGTGTATTTTGATTAAAATCATGTGAAATATGATCAAAATTTTGAATTTGAAGTAGTGGACATATGAAAAGGAAAGTAAAGTTCATAAAAGATTAAATTTCTAGAAATGAAGATTTGATGAGAAGCTAAATCATAGAGAATGTAACCCTTTGTTCCTTCTTTATATCCAATGAAAACAAATTTTCTTGCACTATTTGCAAACTTTGTTCAATGAGCATGTAAAGTAGATGCATATTATAGGCATCCAAAAGATTTAAGATGAATTAAAACAGGTGGCCCTTTATAAAGAATTTTATAGGAGATTTGTTAGAAAGATGGGAATAGGTATTCTATTTATCAAGTGCACAACATGTTGGACAACAAAATTCCAGAGATTTTGGAAGATTAGCTTGAAAGAATAAAGCTCTAGCAACATTCAATATATGTTGATGCTTTCTTTTAACTGTCCCGTTTTGTTGAGGAGTTTCCACACAAGTTCTTTGGTGGATAATTCCTTTATTTGAAAGAAAATCATGCATCATAAATTCAATGTCATTGTCACTCTTAAACACTTTAGTTCAGCTTTTGATTTCATCAAAATCACCCAAGTGAATCTACTAAAGTCATCCACTAATGTAAGAAAATATTTATGTCCTAGAATTGAAGTATGAGAATAGGGATCCCAAATATCAACATGAAGAATATCAAAAACATGAGAAGTTTGAGTAATGTTACTAAAATGTGGTAACTTTCTTTTCTTGGAAAAATGAGAAAATTGAAGATTTGAAGAATATTTTTATGAAAATTGAAAAAAATCTATTGAATCAAGGATGAAATTGAAAGGATTTTAACAATTCATCAAGATAGAAGGAATATAAATGAAAAATGATGGATCTAGAGCTCAAAGATTGAGCTCTTATACCATCTTAGTATCCAAGAAATTGTGTAAAGAAGAACAACTTTTCATTATGATATATGTTGAATCAGAGAGTACAAAAGAACAACTCACTCACGAGACTACAATACTATAACAAAATATTGTTAACAAGAGTTAGAGATTAATTCTAACTATGATTAAACTAACTAAAGATTAGATTAAATAAGCTAATAATGTTAGTAGTTCAGGCATTATTGCACTGTTTTACTTTATCCATTCAAGAAAACATTGTGACCCTCGTTGTTTTGCTGGCAGGTTGAAAGTCTTATTTGGCTCTTCAAGTCAAGGAAACATGAAGTTCCACACTCTCTTCATCAGAAAGAAAAAGAAAGTGGGATTTTCAGATTATAGAAAACGAACTAATGAAAGGGAGGTTTACCAACACTCAGAAAAGGAAGCTCGTCACAAACCACGGAGCATCAGTAGCTGCTGAGCAAGAGGTGGAAAAGCTTTCTTTGTCTCCCAAGTCTTGTGGAAAGTTTGAAAGCATCCAATTCAATGATGATGATGCTTATGATCCTGAAAACCCTGGCTTAAATCATTCAGTAGGATCTAGGGCTCACTCTGCTGCTAGCTTTGAATCACATGATCTTCCTTTTCAAAAGAAGAAAGGAAACCTGCATATTCTCGAGGAAGAGACTGAAGATTTTATACCCTTGTGTTCTACAGACAATTCTGACCTTGAAGATGGGGAGATTGATAATTTCAGCGAGTGCTCAGAAGAGAAACAGACAGAGTTAGATATGCTTGTTGAAAATGAAGTTTCTTATATCCCTGTACCGCGATTTCTGATGAGTGATAAAGAATCTAACAGGTTATGTGACTCTTCACTCACTGCTGTAAGTAACTTACAGTCCAAAGATGAAACTGACACCCTTCCCTCAAAGGGTTTGTATTCCGATAAAACCAAAAATAGAACCAGTGTGTTTTCCAGGTTAAATTTTTCGTCAAAGGGTATTACTTCAGAGAATCAGAATTATATCAATGGAAAGGACATTGCAGAGTATCACTGTCAATATAAATATGAGAAAATGGAAGAGGCCACTCAACAAATTGAAGATGGCAGAATGTATAAAAGAGCTAGTGTGTTCATGCGCTTGACCAGTGTTTCAGATGCTGTTCCCCAAATCCACTGTGTGACAGGACTGAACCAAACTAGAGGGTGCATGAAGGGTAAGTAGGAAAGTAAATGTTCAGAAATTGAAATGTTTTTCATTTGTACTAATCACATGGAATGCTAGGTTCAGTATATAAACATGCAATAGTTCTCAATTTCAGTGAAATGCTGTTGCTTTTTTAGCAAGGGTTGGAAATGAGTTTAGTTGGGTTAGGTTTCTCTAAGTCCTAATGTTTTTTTCTTTAGTCTGTCATTGCTCAATCCAGGTCTTGTAATTGTTGACCTTCAAATCACAAAAATAGTATTCAACATACATACATGCTCACTTAAATATATAATGCTAAGCACTATTATCTAATATGTTTTGGTCTGGTGAACTGTTGTGGAAATGCTGATGACCAGGTAATTTCTAGACTAAGAGATGAAAGGAGACAGCGGAGGGGACGACTAAGCAATGCAATGGTGGTTGGATATCTCCAAAGGATACCTACATTTAAGTGATAAATTGTTCAGTGAAGGCGAGGCTAATTGAATAAAAGTGTACATGGATTTTAGGTGCTCATAGTAGCTCAAATACTTTAGCAATCATCTCATGCGATGCCAGGTGCAGTATGAAGTGTGATCCTAAATTTTAAGGGTTGTGTGGTTCCTGATTTGGGTTGCACTTTTGAGTTAGGCCTCCAGGCATAACCTGGAACAGTCTTCACTTTGCATCAGTACTAAAATGTAAAAATGACACATTTTCCTTTTTAGATTTCAAATGATTTAGACAATACCCATTGAGCTTTGATTGGATGGTGTTTAGAGGGAATGACTAATACTGACTTTTCTAAGCTAAATTTAAAATGGTTACTTTTATAGTTTGATTGGAGTACTATAAAAACAGCATCTGCAATTTTTAGAAAAAGTAAATGTATACTTGATTCGTAATGATATGATATAATTTAAAAAATAATTTGAAGTTAAAATATTTTAATATGAAATACTTAATAAGATTTATTTAATAATAATCATTTTAGATGTTTTCAATCGAGTATTATTATTGGGAATTTCTTCTCCACCTAATGGGGTTCTTCTCCACTTTGGTGGAAACTCAAAAATATTCTCAGGTTTCGTAAGTGCGCTTACGAATTTGCCTCGGAGATGGATTTCGCAGGTGCACTTACGAATTAATCCATAATTTGTTAAAAATAAGATGAATTTGCAAGTGTACCTGCGAATGCACCTGAGTTGTGTGATTTGTAAGTGCACTTGTGAATTTAAGTCTGGGCAGAATCCATAAACATTTAACACAATTCATACCATCCATTCAACTTAATTCAAAGAAATTACATAGTAGATGCAGAAAATTAAATTACATTTTGAAAATTAAATTACTATTCATTTAACAAATTTATACCATTCATTCATATTGATAACATCTTCTGCCGATCTACGAAGCGTCGCATCCATCTCAATCAGGCTCTTTGTGGAGTATTGTTGAAAGGTCTCCCACATAACCTATAAGTCCTCGTCGTTCTTCATCTGAAACAGGGTGAACTTGACTTTTCTTTAAGTATCAAGTGAAGGTGAACGGTACTCAAGCTTGACCACCTTGCGATTATCTGGATACTACAACAAAGAATGCAGTGTCGTAATGAGCCCGTCGTACGAGGTGTCCTGTGAGAGCCTGAATTGAACTGGCGCATGTAACACCCATTTCTAACCCCAAATAATATGACATATATCAAAGTAAAATAGCATGCATACATACAAAGGGTGTCACGTGTCGTTTTCCACACAATAGAAAACCAACAAAACAAATATTAACATGCACCTGGTCATAATCATAACACATATTTAAATCTCATGCTTCATCAAAATATGCATATCACAACGGAATATTTCTTTTCTCAGATACTATCAATGATTATATCCCATATTATAACCATCAAATATCATAACAATGAATTCATAACATAATCAAGTCATATGAATTCAAATATCGGCACCAAGGCCACCTCAATATAGTATCTCAACTTATAAATCCAAATCACATGAGAATACATACTCAGAGCAATGACTCACTACCTAATATAACGACTAAGCTAACTAATCCTCTCGACTAGTCTCGTGCGAAGCACTACTATCCTCAGAACTTGCACGATGTGCATAGAACATCACATACAACAGAAGGGTGAGAATTCAAATCATTACCAAAATGTATATAATTAGAAGCAATATGTAAACAAACATCTAATTAACAATCCTCTATACTTCATGTGATATTTCATACAACACAAGTATCACCACTTCTATTTCCAATTAAGGATCAAAGTCAACACATGTGAACCCAAAGTTTCACCGCCTCTATTTCCACTCAAGGATCAAAGCCTCATAACCCAAAATTTCACCACTTTTATTTCCAATTAAGGATCAAAGTCAACACATGAGAACCCAAAGTTTCACCGCCTCTATTTCCACTCAAGGATCAAAGCCTCATGTGAACCTAATGTTTCACCACTTCTATTTCCAATTAAGGATCAAAGTCGACCGTGTATGCATGTGCAATTCACCAACAACATAAGCAAATTAAGATTTTCCACCAATCCTAATTATCAAGCATATCACAATAATTCAATACCTTGAATTATTCACCAATTGCATAAATACACACACACACACACACACCACTATAACAATGCAAATCATTTAGTATTTATCATCACATATTCACAAACAACATTTAGCACACAAGCCAACAATTATTATCCTTCACAATCATCCAAACACAACATACATATACCAAAATAAAGTATATTGTTCATAACATTTATCAACTCAATACACCATAATAAAATATAGAAAACAATATCAAAACATGTCATTTCCATTCCTCATCAATTCATAACATATAACAAATAGTACGCAAACTATCATTTCAATTCAACACCAATTCACAATGTACATAACACATATACATGTCATTTTTTCCAATAACACAATGATTAAATCATATAATGCCAACAAATCTATTTTTTATCAAAAAGATTATTGCATTAGCTTTCTAACGCTTCGAACGACACTCAAAACAGATTTTCGGTTTGTAAGTTATGAATATTTGAAATTTTTACGGTTTACAAATCCTGACATCATACACTAACACCAAAAAACACATTTAAATACCAATTAAATTTATTTTCAGAACATGAAACAATTTTTACAAGAAATTACACTGTATTAGCTTTCCAGAGGTTCAAACGACACGTCAAACAGATACCCGAAACTCAAGTTATGAATTTTTGAAGTTTTGGAAACTTTTTATGGTACAGAGCCCACTGCCGAGGTCCAAATTTTGAAAATTTTCTGCGAAAATAGCAACTTTCCACGCGAACTTTTGACCCAAAAACACATTTAAACATGCAATTTGCTCTAATTTAAGGTGTTATAACCTATTTCTAACATATAACATCAAATACAAACCTCTAAACATAATTTCTAACATCAATTTTGGATTCTAATTCAACCTAAGTGAATCAAAAACTTAGAAATTAAAATTCTCAATCCTAATTCATGTTACTAGTCATTAAAGGGTATCCTAACATGTTTCTAATCATGGGTCATCATTGCTAAGTAGAAAAATACAATTTCTCTTCAAACCCTAACATCAAAGGTTCTTAGAAATTGAAATCAAACAACCTATCATGTTACTAATCACTACCTAATCACATACAAGATAATAATAATAATAATAATAATAAGGATTCTCCTCCTTACCTCTTGAAGATTCAACTTCTAGATTCCTTCTTCTTCTTCTTCTTTTCCTATTTTCCTCTTTTTCTCCTATTCTCTTCTTTTCTCTTCTTTTCTTTCAAATGATAGCTCTAACTTATATTTTCTCATAACCCTTACTAACTAGTATTCTCTTAATGGACTTAACTCACTTATTCACATCAATTCTAATAAATAGGCTCATTACTAACTATTTACTATTCTTACTCATAAAATCAATTATTCCAAATATCACATATATTCAAATAATCCAAATAATTCAATTAACACATATTCACCAAATTAAATAATTAAATAATTATCACACTCAATGACCCAATTACCCCAAAATAGTCACATAAACACAAAACCATACAATTTAACTAATTACTATATCTCATTATAATTAATTAAAATAATAAAATAAATAATTAAATAATATTTAATAAAATCAGGATGTTACAGCGCACGCGCAACAATGAAATAGACAAACGCAATGTGTGGATATGTTTGTGTCATTTTTCTAGTTTTGATTTGTGATGGAGAATGAAATGGGTTATGGACTCAATTTATAGGCAAATAGGAGTAATATGGACCAAAGAAATCTTACCAGGTCACATTTCGCAAGTGCACTTACAAATTACACAAAATCAGATGAATTCGTAAGTGCATTTGCAAATTCACCACAAATATGAGGTGAATCCGTAGATGCACTTGCAAATTGTTTCATGTGTTTTTTTTAAATACCAGGCAGAATTCGCAAGTGTACTTGCGAATTCTGCAGAAATAAGATTAAACTCAGTTACAACTAAAACAAAAAAAATTGTCGGTTTTTTAGGCATTCAAAATGTTATATATGTAATGAAAATGGAATATAGATAAAATTTAACATATACATGTATTGAAACGTTTAGATTTTACAATGTTTCGACAATACATTCAAAAAATGATTCGGTTACATTCTAAAATGCACCAAAAAAATTTCCCCACTTAAATCTAAAATCGGATCTTTTTTCGATTTCTCCCTATTTGATTCTCTCTCAAGATCCATCAAATTGGTGAACTCCGTCATTCTATCCAAAAAATGATCCGGCCAAGTTTCCGCCTCTTTTTCATGATATTCCATCCATTCCACGGATGTGGTCGGAACAGGACAATGCAGTCTCAAATATACTTGAACAAAATGACATGACCTAAGATAGCCAACACTCATGACGCATCTGGATGGATCAATAGGAGCGAAAAACCATATATTGTCAAGTCGATACACACTACATTATAAGCATTTGCTATAAGATGCCCCATTTCGGGGAAGCTCATCCACTTTTCAACCGGTGCATGGATGGTAACACTTGGAGCAAGAGCACGGTGAACTTTATTAAATTTGTTCGTTGTCACATATAGGCGCGTGTAAAGTTCCCTATGGGAGGTCAACTGCGAAATAAGTGTTTGTCGAACAATAGTGTGTTACTCCTCTCCATGGCCAAGCAAACTGGATACGACCCGATACTTGTAACACCCTTCTAAACCCCAATCAATATTAATAATATTTAAAAAAATAATATCAAAGTAATTCAAATAAAAAGGGCATCACATTTTATCCATAAACGACATATATGCAAGACTC
The DNA here is from genome assembly GCA_021764765.1 of Vicia sativa. NCBI lineage: Eukaryota > Viridiplantae > Streptophyta > Magnoliopsida > Fabales > Fabaceae > Vicia > Vicia sativa. The sequence goes on along the minus strand of CM038792.1, from coordinate 324,134,140 downwards.
ACTCTGTAACACGGGTTTTCAAAATTTATTCATGACGTGTGCATCATTAAATAGCAACATTGATACTTCAATATACTTGCAGCGGAATTATAGTTTCAAAATATCTTTATTAAAATAAACACATCATAATACTTCATTGTTCATGGTTCTCAATTCAAAACAACTTAAACTTCATGAACAACAATTCAAAAGATCATAACAAAGCAAGAACATAATTGTTTTCAAAACAAGTGTTCCCGTCCCCGATGTTACATATCAGAGCAAGACCTTCTAGACTAAATGGAAAGTAAATTACACACTCCAAATCTATTCTTCCAAGCCTTTAGGAACTATTCCTAATTACCTGCACATTACCCACGTAGAGGCAACATCATAGCAAAAAGGGTGAGTAAATCATAATCATTATAAAAGACATAAGGACTATACATAGTATAATAAACCAACAAGTATCTCAACACCAACTCAACAAATGTCATCATCAAGTACAACAAAATAATACAACATCATAGAATCAATAACTATGCAATGCCACATAATATATAGTGCAAGGACATAGACTTATGCATGTGGTACCAATTCACTTGATGGACACTAGGCCATCACCCTCCAAAGACCCCAATCATAGGATCAATTCTCACTTGGAACCGGAGAAAATCACAGACATCCCAAATCCACACATTGGGATTGAGACCAAAATCACTGGACCAACGTCCTAAATCATCAAAACAGGCCAAAGTTGTCCAATGAATGCATGGTGCACAATACTCAAATATAAAGGACCATGGCTAGTCAAAACGCACCATCATTCATGATTTCATCATAACATCATTATAGCATATTAATAAAAAAATGCATCATCATTTATACTCATGAAATCAAAACATCATCGTCACACCATTATATCCTCATCGGGTCATCATCAAAGTAATCATATTGTCATCATGAAATCATTATCATCATATCATCATCAACAAAATTATATTATCATCATAACTTCATTATCATCATATCATCATCATAACATCATTATCATTATAACATCATTATCATCATATCATCAACTAATCATCCTAGTATCCAAGCATCTCCATAACCCACAACTTATCATCATGTCCTTAAATTATATAAGGTATCATCAATTGTTGTCTTCTAATCATCTTTATAAATCATCATTATCATAATTTAACAAGGGAACCTAACTTAATTTTATATTAGATATTGGGGATGCTCTTCCTATTATTCATTTTATCACACCTAAATAAAGTTTATTGCGTTAGTTATTTAACACTTTGAATGACACCTCAAACCGAGTTCTTCTCAATACAATATATCACGAAAACCATCATAAAATCACTACAATAGCATGTATTATATTTGCACACACACATCACCAAGTCGTCATGAATCATATCATTTACGTCACAACAACATCATTAACAAATCACCACGATAAAACATCAAATCAACATCAAGTTTATCATTCAAATAGCACATCATGGTTTAGAAACATGTAATAGATCAATCTCATAAAAACATAGATACTGGAATCATGCATCAAAACACTCATATAATTCAATCATACTGTAGTTCATCTCGTTAGCTTTCCAACGGTTCGAACGACACATCAATCGAAGTTACGGTTCAAAAGTTATGGTCGTTACAAAAATCTGTCAAAACTTGGACTTCCTTCGGGTTGTGTTGCGTCTTCGTTGACCAACTCTTATGTTGCTTCCTTGTTTTATTGTCTTGATTTTTTCCGTTTCCTTCGATTCCTAAAAGTCTCGGTTTCAAAATTTGAAATCCTATGATTCTATAACATTATAAACATCCTATAACAATTATTTAAAGGTCCTAACATCATATATTCACCAAGGATTCACTCATTCATTCATTAAACACATGATTTTTCATCAATTTTATCAATCTTCATCCAAGATAATCAAACAAACACACAATCCTACTATTATCTAAACCTTAGATCGATTATAATAACAATGATAAGTACCCTTACCTTAGATTTTCTCTTTTCTTTGCGATCTCTGATGATTCCCAAATTCGTTCCTTTTCGTTTCTCATTGACCCTTTTCCTTGTTTCCACCCATTCCATCCACTTACTATTTACTATTCTTCTTGTTTCTACACCTTATTTTCTTTATTTTATTAATAATAATAATTCTAAATATTATAATTAAATCCACTAAATTCCAAATAATTATTTAATTTCTAAATAATTATTAACTAATCAAATACTCCTCATATATTTCTTATTCCAACACTACTCTATAACATACTATCGCCAAACACCACGATGCATCATATAAATCACAATAATTCTAAATAATCACAAATAACTAATTAAATAATTAATTATGATTTTTGGGGCGTTACAACTCTCCCCCACTTAAAAATTTTCGTCCTCGAAAATTTACTTGTACATAACTCTTTATACGACACTCGCTTCCTTAAATCTAACTTATGCATCATGTTCTGGTAACATTTACCACAAATCAACATTCCACATTGTTAACCATAATAATCCTACAAGATACAATGCTACTGAGTTACAAACGCATAAGTTCATTTCACTTCATGTCCCATCATTCCAGGGTCTCGTTTCCTCTTGAACTTGAGCTACTCGAATTTGAAACCTCGACAATGAGGCAACAACATAATTTAAGAACGTAGAGTCCCACAACAAGAGCATTTGTCTCTATCATTTCTTCACACAACAATAACGTCATAGAAACATCAACATAAACATAATACAGACATCTCTGACACAATAACATCAGTACAACAATTCTACAGTTTATCAATTGAACATGTAACTCGATACATCTATTAACATGGCGGTGTCACAAAATATATATAAACCATTCACTTATCACTTCTATTTTGGATTGCCCAATAGTTTGTATCATTCATGTAGGCTTCCAATGTTTAACCCTTAACGCATAACAAGTCACACCCACACAACGAACCGTACCACATCATGCTTTAGTTTCCATACTCTGATTATCTACCTTAAAGTCATTTTCCTCATTTCGATTTCCATCAACCATTAGATCCACAAGTTTCACCTGTAACCTTTGACTCTCTTTAATGTCCATCAGAAAATCAATGTTTGCTTTTGTCAACCTTAACTTTCCATTCTGCGGCATTAGCTTGCATACAACCTCATGTCTCCAAACTATTTAATAAGGCCTAACTCTTTCACAGTCATACATCCATTAGATTCACTCAAAATGATGAAGAATATCCTCTTGATAGAACGTCAAACACTTTACCCACCATCAAAGTTACCTAAAGCATCATGTTCCAATTAATCTTCGTCATTCTAATCATTCTTACTCAACATAAGTTGTACCTTCATGTGATCCTCTGATATCTTCACATTCTTCCTAATACCAAACAGCTCATTCCTTTAATTCACTCATTTACAACATATCATACTTGACCTCGTCATAAACAAGCTGCAACAACAACTGGTTAAGCCCAAGAAGCTTCTAGTCTCTGTAACTGACTTCGAGTCTCTCAATGTAGAACTACATCCGCTTTGGATGGATCCACATATACCATCATTCGAAACAACATGCTCGAGAAAAATCCCCTATTCACACAATGATCTAAACATTAACAACTTAGCATATAGTTTCTTCCCTTTCGACATTGCAATTCAAATTGCGACTTTCAACATTCCCTTATTCTGACTTAGATTAATTTATAATGTCCTCAATAAACACCGCAACAAACTAATCCAAATATTCTTAATGCCTACGCAAGTTCCAAAATCTAACATCTAACTATCTTCACTCTTCCTCTGAATCATAAGGTAACTCGATTCTTAATTCGATTATACTGAAGACATACTCGCCTACTAGTTGGTCCATCAAATCATCAATCCCTTGAAGTGGATAATTATCGGTAATCCACACATGACCTCATTCAACTATTGTCATAAAACTGCAAACCTATAAGCCTTATATCCAAAGGGTTATCCTACTTGCTAGAAGATAAAAAAATTAGTTCTCTATTGTCACCAAACTCAGATCCACGCTTTGGAGGCAGGTCATGAATATATTTAGCAAAGACAACGGGAATCACACAACACGAGCATATCATTAGTCTTCACACTCCTCTCTAGTCTCCTAGAATCAAACATCAATAATACCTGATTGTTCTCCCTCAAAGATAATCCTAACTTGATCTGTAGAGAGAAATCACGAATCTATACTCTCTTTTATCTCGAGAAACAACGTAGCTCCAACAACACTTACACTTTTGCAACTCAGTAGTAGACTGCACCAACAACCATAACTAAAAAATCTCATAGAAGTAAAAGCTTCTACCCCACTTGTCTCAAACTAACCCCTGCAGATCAACAATTAGAAGAACAAGCAAGTACTGACAGTGTTTCACACACATGCCACGTACTAAGGAACAAATAGCATTAGACAACCTGGTTGAACAGACTAACCTGCTCTAATACCACTAATGTAACACCCTTCTAAACCCCAATCAATATTCATAATATTTTAAACAATAATATCAGAGTAATTCAAATAAAAAGGGCATCACATTTTATTCATAAAAGACATATATGCAAGACTCACTCTGTAACACGGGTTTTCAAAAATTATTCATGACGTGTGCATCATTAAATAGAAACAATGATACTTCAATATACTTGCAGTAGAATTATAGTTTCAAAATATATTTATTAAAAGAAACACATCATAATATTTCATTGTTCATGGTTCTCAATTCAAAACAACTTAAACTTCATTAACAACAATTCAAAAGATCATAACAAAGCAAGAACATAATTTTTTTCAAAACAAGTGTTCCCGTCCCCGATGTTACATATCAGAGCAAGAACTTCTAGACTCAACGAAAAGTAAATCACACACTCCAAAGTTATTCTTCCAAGCCTTTATGAACTATTCCTGATTACCTGCACGTTACCCACGTAGAGATAACATCACAACAGAAAGGGTGAGTAAATCATAATCATTATAAAAGACATAAGGACTAGACATAGTAGAATAAACGAACAAGTATCACAATACCAACTCAACAAATATCATCATCTAGTACAACTACATAAAACAACATCATAGAATCAATAACTATGCAATGCCACATAAGATGTAGTGCAAGGACATAGACTCATGCATGTGGTACCAATTCACTTGATGGACACTGGGCCATCACCCTCCAAAGACCCCAATCATAGGATCGATTTCGACTTGGAACCGGAGCAAATCATAGACATCCAAAATCCACACAATGGGATTGAGACCAAAATCGCTGGACCAACGTCCTAAATCATCAAAACGGACCAAAGTTGTCCAATGAATGCATGATGCGCAATACTCAAATATAAACGACTATGGATAGTCAAAATGCATCACCATTCTTGATTTCATCATAACATCATTATATCATGTTAATAAAAAATGCATCATCATGTATACTCATGAAATCAAAACATCATCGTCACATCATTATATCCTCATCGGGTCATCATCAAAGTAATCATGTTGTCATCATGAAATCATTATAATCATATCATCATCAAAGCAATTATATTATCATCATAACTTCATTATAATCATATCATCATCATATCATCATCATATCATCATCAAAGAAATTATATCATCATCATAACATCATTATCAACATATCATCAACTAATCATCCTAGTATCCAAGCATCTCTATAACCCACAACTCATCATCATGTCCTTACATTATATAAGGTATCATCAATTGTTGTCTTCTAATCATCTTTATAAATCATATCTATCATAATTTAACACGGGAACCTATATTCATTTTATATTATATATTAGGGATGCTCTTCCTATTATTCATTTTATCACACCTAAATAAAGTTTATTGCGTTAGTTATTTAACACTTCGAATGACACCTCAAACCGAGTTCTTCTCAATACAACATATCACCAAAACCATCATAAAATCACTACAAGAACATGTATTATATTTACACACACACATCACGAAGTCGTCATGAATCATATCATTTACGTCACAACAACATCATTAACAAATCACCACGATAAAACATCAAATAAACATCAAGTTTATCATTCAAATAGCACATCATGGTTTAGAAACATGTAATAGATAAATCTCATAAAAACATAGATACTGGAATTGTGCATCAAAACACTCATATAATTCAATCATAATGTAGTTCATCTTGTTATCTTTCCAACGGTTCGAACGACACATCAATCGGAGTTACGGTTCAAAAGTTATGGTCGTTACAAAAATCTGTCAAAACTAGGACTTCCTTCGGGTTGTGTTGCGTCGACCCTTTGCGTCGACCAATCGCTGCTATTTTGATTCGATCGCTTCCCTGTTTGTGTCGACGTAAACTGTTTGTATATTGTAATTTTCTGCACTTTTTCCTCCTGCGATTTTCGGTGTTTGGAGGCCTTCCGGACCTCCGAATTCGATTTCGTAAAAAGTTCCGGTTTCAGAATTTGAAATCCTATGATTTTATAACATTATAAACAGCCTATAACAATTATTTAAATGTCCTAACATCATATATTCACCAAGGATTCACTCATTCATTCATTCATTAAACACATGATTTTTCATCAATTTTATCAATCTTCATCCAAGATAATCAAACAAACACACAATCCTACTATTATCTAAACCTTAGATCGATTATAATAACAATGATAAGCACCCCTTACCTTAGATTCCTAGCTCTTGATCTTTCTCTTTGCAATCTCTACGATGATTCCCAAATTCTTCGTGCCCTGGCCTCTTCTTTCTTCGCTTCTTCCAAAAATACGATCGTACAAAATGACAATATTTTCCTTGTTTTCTCTTTTTACCCTTAGGACCTCTAATATGCCATTTCATTCTTACCCTCACTTATTCCACATAACATTACTATTTAGCCCTTCTTGTTTCTACACCATATTTTCTTTATTTTATTAATAATAATAATTCTAAATATTATAATTAAATCCACTAAATTCCAAATAATTATTTAATTTCTAAATAATTATTAACTAATCAAATACTCCTCATATATTTCTTATTCCAACACTACTCCATAACATACTATCGCCAAACACCACGATGCATCATATAAATCACAATAATTCTCAAATAATCACAAATAACTAATTAAATAATTAATTATGATTTTTGGGGCGTTACAATACCCATTATTATTATCGCTCCCCACATCCACGATTAGTTCATTGTGTTTGTGCATAAAGAGTGGCATCTCATTAATGTGTGGTGGTGGTGGTGGTGTCCGAGGTGGTTTGGAAATCCGGGATCCTTTTTTAACACTTGTCTTGAATTTTGGGGTTGGAGAATCCGAGAATAACTCATCGACGACTTCGTGATAAAAAGGCGTACACTTGGTTGTATTGCCACCTTGTGAAGTTTTCACCTATTTTGGCGCACCTTTAGTTTTAACCGGTTGCGACGGAGCTTCAAATCGGTTGTTTCCGGAAATGTGACTTTTCTCAATTGTTCTTTAATGTGCAACTTTGTAGCATCGTCCGCTTTTGAAAAATGATCTATTATGACTTCCAACTCGGTTGTGATGGTAATGTTGGAACTACCTTCCATTGTCGGCTCGTAATTATCGAACCGAAGCCTTTTCCAATGAGTCCGTACCTCATTCATTCATATAGGGGAATTAAGCTTGTGCATAGGTCTCCCTTACTATCACCCAACCACTTCTTCAAAGCCGCATGTGCGGATTCCAATCTATTAGTTGTTGTGTTCCCCAAATTTCTAACACAGTCCGTCCATGCACATACCACTTTCTCTTTCACTTGATCAATGTAATACGGTGAACTGAACTGACTTTGAGAATTTGTTTTGCTTTTTATCGCAAATATGCGGATAGCAAGAGTCGCCACCGACTTTTCTTTTATCTAATTAAGGGAAGGTGAAAAGAACAGGAAAAGACCTTCGTTAGATTATGAGTAAGGGAGAAGGTTATGAAAAGAGAAGGTATTAGCACCCCTTTTCATCCGTAGTTATCTACGGGCTCTTAGTTGCTCTTAGATCATTTTAAAAATTGTGCTTTCTGTGTGTTCGACAAAAAATGTTTTGAAAAGGCATTTCGCTTTGACTTTGTAATGATTCATGTAGGAATGTATACAAAGTGTTCGGAAATGTTTCGTTTTGAAAAGAGTTTGAACTTTGACAAAAGTGTGTGGTGTGAAAAGTATTTTGATTGAGCAAGCAACTAAAAGTCTTATTTACCTACTCAGAATGGTCGTTTTCGCGTTGTTTTACGTTCCTTTAGAATAGTGCTATCCATACCATTAGTTGGTAGATAACCCCATTCGTTGGATGTAAAGGGACATTCGAAGGGACATCAGATGGTCATAGAAGGCAACTTGTAGGAAGTATCCTAGCACATTCGAAGGGACGATCATCACTTTTCGTAGGCAACAATTGAGGGACGAGATCATGTTTTCGTAGGCCATGTCGAGGGACTCATGATCTTTTATTCGAAGGGACTATGATGATATATTTGTAGGCAACGGTGCTAGGATTCCTCTACGAAAGGCAACAAGAGAGATCCTAGCACCGTAGAGGAATCCTAGCACCGTTGCCTACAAATATATCATCATAGTCCCTTCGAATAAAAGATCATGAGTCCCTCGACATGGCCTACGAAAACATGATCTCGTCCCTCAATTGTTGCCTACGAAAAGTGATGATCGTCCCTTCGAATGTGCTAGGATACTTCCTACAAGTTGCCTTCTATGACCATCTGATGTCCCTTCGAATGTCCCTTTACATCCAACGAATGGGGTTATCTACCAACTAATGGTATGGATAGCACTATTCTAAAGGAACGTAAAACAACGCGAAAACGACCATTCTGAGTAGGTAAATAAGACTTTTAGTTGCTTGCTCAATCAAAATACTTTTCACACCACACACTTTTGTCAAAGTTCAAACTCTTTTCAAAACGAAACATTTCCGAACACTTTGTATACATTCCTACATGAATCATTACAAAGTCAAAGCGAAATGCCTTTTCAAAACATTTTTTGTCGAACACACAGAAAGCACAATTTTTAAAATGATCTAAGAGCAACTAAGAGCCCGTAGATAACTACGGATGAAAAGGGGTGCTAATACCTTCTCTTTTCATAACCTTCTCCCTTACTCAGAATCTAACGAAGGTCTTTTCCTGTTCTTTTCACCTTCCCTTAATTGGATAAAAGAAAAGTCGGTGGCGACTCTTGCTATCCGCACATTTGCGATAAAAAGCAAAACAAATTCTCAAAGTCAGTTCACCGTATTACAGCAGGAAAAGTTTTGAAGGATGTTTATCAAATCTAGAAAAAGTATTGGAAAGATGCGTGCAGGTAAACCTGGTTTTGAATTGGGAGAAATGCCATTTAATGGTAAAACAAGGAATTGTTCTTGGACACATAGTTTCCGAAATAGGTATCGAAGTAGACAGAGCCAAGATTGAAGTAATAGAAAATCTCCAACCACCAAAAACCGTGCGAGAAGTACGAAGTTTCTTGGGCCACGCCGGTTTCTACCGAAGTTTCATAAAATATTTCTCAAAGATACCCAAACCGCTCACCAACCTCCTGATGAAAGAATCCGAATTCATATTTGATGACGACTGCCTGAAGGCGTTTGAACGGTTGAAAAAAAGCTCTTATATCCGCACCCATTATATAACCACCTGATTAGAGTCTACCATTCGAGATAATGTGTGATGCGAGCGATTATGCAGTAGTGTCATACCCCAAAATTTTCCCTCCATCTACTCAAGAGATTTCATACATCCATACTCAAGGATTCCTCAAGAGTTGATCAGACAAACTCTCTCCTAGACAATCAACCCAAACTAGGGTTTGGTATCTCTCAAGTCAAGATGGATTTCCAACATCTCCAATAGCCTTCATGCCTCCTCATATGCTTCAAAGATTCTCCATGTCAAGTTTCAAGCCTCACAAGTCAAGTTTCCCCAGACAATTGCTCAGATGGTTGAAAATCGAGTGTATTGGACAAAAAGTCAACTGTGGTCAACATACAGTCAAAACTTCTGATTTTTGGTCAACATCCTCATTTTGAAGTTACATTCATCATTTGATCAAGGGTTGATCATGATTCATCAAGAAAACTCAAGATTTGCCCAAAAGTCAAACTTTCTAAATTAGGGTTTCTAGATGAAAAGTCAATGAACTTTGGTGATCATAACTTTCTCATACTTTCTCGAAATTTTTCCACCACCTCTTGTTTTGAAGGAAATTCAATTCTCTACAACTTCATGTCTCACAAGAATGTCCAAAAATGCTTCATTTGAGAGGTATAGCTCAAAACATTGGTCATTTTCAAAGTCAACAAAAGTCAACTTTTGTTTTGAAGATATTTTGAGCATGGTAACTCCAATTGAGATGAGACCAAAGACATTGGTTAGAGGACTCTTAGAGCTTTCCAAAAAGTCCAAGAACACTCAAAAATGTGGAAAATTGAGCAAGTTACACCATCTACAAGTTGGGCAATTTTGGAAGAATGCACAAAGAGAGATACTTCTAAAAATCAAAAACTTTGCAAATGGGCCTACTTTTCTTCATCCAAACTTGTTCCTCATACAATTTGGAACATCAAAGCCAAAGTTTCGAATTTTTATTTTATTTTTCTATTTAATTTGGAATTTATTCATTTAAATACAAATTAAATTCAAAAATAAAGTATAAAATCAAAATTAATTGCAAATTGATTTTTCTCTCTTCCTTGGCATCCAAGTAACTCAACAAAGCCAGCAAATTTCGAAAATTGGATTGATATGGCAAGATTGGATTGAAAATTAATCAAAATTTGAAAATTTGATTTTGTACAAAATCAAATTTGATTTGCATTGATTGATGATGATTTCTTCCTCAAATCAGCTCCAATTCCATCCAATATAAATACACAATGCATAGCACATGATTAAGGACAGAAGAATTGCTCCACAAACCCTAACCTAAAGTCAAAATTTCGTGCACTTGAAGCTACTAGCAGCCATCGATCCAGCCACTTTCAATTGCTTTTGAGGATTCCATTGCATTCCTTGGGTTGTTTAGAGTCGATCCAGACTCTTATATCATTCAAAACTATCCAGAATCAAGGAATCCGAGTTTGGTTTGTTCTTACAAAAATCGAAATCGTATTTTAATTCTCATGCATTTTAACATGTTTCGTGGTTTGTTTTGTGTTTAGATGGAAGTTTGCAAGCTTTACGCATAGTTTGATTGCATTTTCATGGCCGGAATCGAAGCTTGCCATGGCTAGGGTTTCATGGGCCGAATTGGGATTCCACGAAATAGGACAAATTGGCCAAAACGAATGCTACCATTGTGTTTAGAATGACAAATCCAATGGAACTGTGCCTTTAAACTGAATTTATATTGCGTGTACTGGATTTTGGAATTTGCAGGGACTATAGCGTCGCTCTGAGGCCGACGCAAGATGCCCAGAATTCAAAATGAAAGAGATGAAGTTCTTGCGCGGAACGATGCAATTGGAGAGTGACGCGTGCATGTATTCCACTCACTTCGTTTTCAAACACCAGATGCAACGTGGCGTAGCGGTTAAGGCATGGACTGTTCCCAGATGCTCCAAAGTGTCCTGAGTTCGATCCCTATGGGCACCAGTTTGCATTCTTTTTTTTAAAACTTGCATTATTTTCATATTTTCTTTATTTTAGTATTTTCCATTCATTTTAATTCTTTTCATAATTTTTATTCTGCATTTAAAAAATTACCAAAAACATTTTTTCTTTTTACATTATTTTCATAAAAATCTTTATTTAATTTATAAAATTAAAAAATACCTTTTTGCATGCATATTTATTTTTATTTTGATTTTAGCATTTAAATCACCATAAATTAGTTTTTAATTATTAAAATGCATCTAAAAATTCCAAAAAAATTATTATAGCTTATTTATCTTATTTCCAGCATGCATAAATTTTCTCATATTAAAATTGGCATTTTTTCTAACATTTTTCTCTTGTTCGATTCATATTGCATTCTCCGATTTTCTTATCCTTTCACAGGTTGATCCGATTCAGACGATTCTTCCGTTTTTATTTTACTTTTCAATAATGTAATTGCTCATGGGTTGTAATAGTTAATTTAGGGTTTTATTTTCCGCAAGTTAAATTATGTATCTGCCCCAAAGCCATGTAATAGCGTAGGATTTACCTTTCCGCATCTTTACATTCCGCATTTTACTTTCCGCACCCTTATCAATTGCTAATAACTAGGCGTGTATGGCAAGATAATAATTGGACATAGCTCACACTAATTTCAAGATAAAATATCTGAATTTAACACACTTCTTTCACACACGCACCCCTTAGGGTAATTCTCTCTCGATGCCTTTCGATTTCAAATGGTCATGTCCCTCGAACGTAGAGGTATTCTAGCACCGTTGCCTTCCAAACAAATCATCATAGTCCATTCGATACAAAGATCATAGACCCACGATGTCGCCTCCGAACACATGATCTTGACCCTCGATTGTCGCCTACGAAAAAATGATGATAGTCCCTTCGAATGTGCTAGGATACTTCCTACAAGTTGCTTTCGATGACCATCCGATGTCCCTTCGAATGTCCCGCTTACATCCAACGAATGGAGCTACCTACTAACTAATGGTATGGCTAGCGCTATTCTAAAGGAATGTAGAAGTACAATAAAACGACCAATTCTGAGTGGGTAAACAAGACTTTTAGTTGCTCGCTCTATCAAATGCTTTTCACACCACACACTCTTTTTCAAAGTTCAAACTCTTTTCAAAACGAAACATTTCCGAACACTTTGTATACACTCCTACATGAGTCATTACAAAGTCAAAGCGAAATGCCTCTTTCAAAACATTTTGTCAAACACACAAGAAAGCAATTTTAAAAAGTTATCTAAGAGCAACTAAGAGCCCGTAGAATAAACTGCGGATGGAAAGGGGTGCTAATACCTTCCCTTTTCATAACCATTCTCCCGAACTCAGAATCTAACGAAGGTCTTTTTCTGTTACTTTTACCTTCCCTTAATTGGATAAAAATAAAAGTCGGTGGCGACTCTTGCTATCCGCACATTTGGATACAAAAATCCTACAAAGTCAGTTCACCGTATCACCTGGCGACTCTGCTGGGGACTACACCCTAAAAGAGAGAATTGCCTTAGGGATTTCTAGATCATTTTTACTACTTTTTGTTTGACTTGTATGCTTTATCTTTAAGGGTTGCTTGGGTATTATATTGTTGGGGGATCCTACACCCGGATCCGGGTTTCCTTTTAGGTAAGTGGCATTAGATCATCGCGACCGCTAGACGTATAACTAAATGGTCAACATGATGGCTACGTTAGCGTGACACTTTGGTTGTCCCGATACTCTTCATTCCCAAGTTGAAGATAGTATTTGGCTTCTGCGTGGTGTCATCAAGCGCTAACTAAACTTTTAGAACCTTAATTGACCCATCTTGGCCATTAGAAGGTAGTGAGATGGCCGACTTTGGTGTAGACCGAGGTTGGTTGATACTCGATACTACGCTCATTGAGATCAGACTTTTGGGACATTTTCGATCGACCACTTGGCCGTCGTATTGAAATAAGCGCCTACGAGAAAGATCTGTGATATGAGATTCCTAGAACCCGGTTACTATTATAGGACAGGATGAACCAACTCAAACTCTTGGTGGGGTAATCACCTATACCTCATGCAAGCCTTAACCCTAGGCTCATTGTGTGAATTGTTTGTGTGTGCTAAACATGACATCATGACATCATTCGCATTGCATATCATTTCTAACTATTTCAAGGACCTAGGGATTTATCTTTGCTCATTTTGTAGGGATTATGGCTTCTAGAAAGACTATCGAATCAACTTCATGGGTATCCTTCTCAACTCAAAGGATTGGTTTCGAAATTCCGACCATGCTCGGTTCATCAAAAGACATGGTTATCTACTTGATTTGGTTATCTCGGTTTGAAGAAGATATGATGCATGTCCTATTCCAATTCTTCGACCCGAAACACCATTGCTTCACATTTCCCGATTATCAGTTGGTTCCTACCTTGGAAGAGTTCTCTAAGCTACTTGGGGTACCTATTCTTGACCAAATGCCATTCACGGTTTGGAAAAGGTTCCTAAGTTCGAAGACACATCGCAAGCCCAATTGGGAAACAAGAAGCGGAGTTAAGAGTTTACTTTCTAAGTTTCTAATTAAGAAAGCCCGAGAATTCCTCAAAGCTATGAGTTTTCATGCATTTGAAGACATTGTGGCCTTGCTAATCTATGGTTTGGTTCTATTCCCTAATTCGGATCAATTCATCGATATCAATACCATCAAGTTGTTCCTTACCCGCAATCCAGTGCCTACTTTACTTGGAGATATCCTACATTCTCTCCACACTCGTACTACTAAGAGACAAGGAACTCTCATGTGTTGTATACCGTTACTTTCAAGGTGGTTTATTTCGCACCTTCCTCAATCAGTTTTGAAGGATGAGCAAAGGTTGAGATGGTCTCAAAGGTTGATGTCACTCTCTCATTCAGATATCCGTTGGAGCCTTTTCTCTCAAAAGGACTTCACCTTCATTGAGCGTTGTGGAGAGTTCCCTAATGTACCGCTACTTGGTATAAGGGGAGGTATTACTTATAACCCTTCTCTAGCTCTACGTCAGTTTGGTTTTGCCCGAAGAGATGGTCCACATGATATGCTTCTCCAAGATATTATGTTCGATTACAATCACGATCTCCAGAATTACCGACGAAGCTTTATACACGCTTGGGGCATGGTAAAGAAGGCGATACAAGACTTTGGGGCACCGAACTCCATTCCTTGGGAACCTTACCTCAAATGGGTGCGAGCTCGAGCTCAAAACCTCATGATGCCATTCACTGTTTACCAGAATTATGGAACCTGTTGCTATAGGTGACGTACCTATCTTGTTCTCCATCCGACATGCCTACTGATTTTGAAGACTTGAAGAGATCCTGGATTCAACTTAAAGAAGAGAGGGATACCTTTGAAGCTCAGTGCTATGCAAGTGAGAAGAAAGTGTTAGAGTTGACCAAGTTACTTCACGAGGAGCGAAATATCAACGCTTACATCGGCACCAAGAGGAAGTGCCCATGGGAGACTTAGAGCTTTAGGATGTTTATGTTTTCTTTTATTGTTTTGAACTATCTCTTGTACTTAAAAAGAAAAAGAATAATGAAAAGAGAACTAATAAATGTTTGTTCATGCTTGTTTAACAAATTTAAATCTCTAAGGTCCTTGAAAACATTGCATTGCATTTGCATAAACATCGCATAACATATCATAACATTGCATCACAGGTACATTGGAGATTAGTTTTCTCATTTGCTCGCTATTTATTTTAGCAGAAATGGCTCTTGAACAGACTGTCAAAGATCTCCAGCTCGAATGCTCGGTTTGATGTTCACCACTTGGTCCAAGGCCAAGAAGATGAAGAAGCTCATCAACAAGAAGAAGAAGGTTGTTGGTCTCCTCAACATGGGTAGACGCTACAAAGGGGGTCCAAAAGTGGTCAGTCGGATCGAGCTCTCTGAAGGAAGTGTCCATACCGAGGGGAGTACCAAGGGTGGTGAAGATGACCAGCGTGAGCCAAAGAAAGAAGGAGAGGACCGCTCTGATTATAGCCAGTACTCTGATGAAGATGACAAGTACAAACAACTTGAAGACCGTCTGAATGCTGTGGAAAACCTGAAGATGTCGGTGAACTTTGATGATCCGAGTCTTGTTCCTGGTGTTGTGATTCCTCCCAAATTCAAAGTTCCTACTTTTGCCAAATATGATGGCATGTCTTGCCCTAAGCTGCATTTGAAGTCCTATGTTCAGAAAATCAATCCCCACACTGATGACAGAAAGTTGTGGATGCACTATTTTCAAGAGAGTTTGTCCGAACCAGTTGGAATGGTACTATCGGCTAGAGAATGACCGTATCCGTACTTGGAGTGATTTAGTGATGCTTTCTACGATATGAGTACAATCTTGAATTGACACCACTCGCAACTACAAAGCATGTCTATGGGTCGTGATGAGAAGTTCAAGGAGTATGCTCGAAATGGAGAGATCTAGCGGCGAGTTTAGCCACCCTTGTCCAATAGGGAGTTGGTTGATATGTTCATGGGGACACCGACAGCCCATTCTTCAATCATCGATTGGAAACTCTTCACGGATTCACCGAGTGATATTGCCAGCGAGCGACGGTATCAAGAGTGGAAAGATTCAAATAGAGACATCTTCAAACTGCGAAGAGATCTTTGGTGGTAAGAAAGAAGCCAATCTTGTGTATGGTCGAAAAGCCGAGCCAAGACCGACCGTGCTCAATCTGTAGGCGGTTGTGATCTCCAATCCTACATCAAGACAACCTCAACGAGACAGCGCGTAACGAGCGCGCCACGAAGAGATTCTAAGATCAACATGCCTTTGTCATGCAAGCCTTGCAACACATGTTGAGCAGAGGTGATAACCTTGAGGATCCTCCTCAAAATGTCAACACTTCCTCTCGAGATACAATCCTAATGCTAAGTGTGCTTACCATTCCAATAGCCGGACATAATGATGATTGTTGGGCTCAAGAACAAGATTCGGATATGATCAAGCTAAGCAGATTGAATTTGATCCTCCTGTTGAGACTCCGAATGTGATCAACGCGCCTATGCCTAACCATGACAAGAGTTCCAACGCTGTCGGTGATGATACTTATGTTTTCAACATAGATGACTTGACCATCCCTCGATGGTGTTAAGAAGAATTTGTTGCAAGCGGTGTCAATCCGGATGCCCGAGAATTGTCGTTGGTGCCCATCGCACGATGGTTGTGCGTGGTTGAGAAGCGTGTTCGATGCATGATGGATAACCGTGAGATACTATTTCGAAACCACATGCGAAGTTGTGTGAAGAAATGTCTAAGTTAAGGATTGACAATGCGAACGAAGCATACCATCATATGGGATACCTTGGGGCGCCAAGTGGAAAGTATGATTATATGGTGAAGTACATTCACGAAAGCTACAAGATTCCTATTGAAGATGTTAAGGTGACCGGATGGGGTGACGATTTCCGAAGACTATCTTGATGTTAACACAATAAGGATTTCCTCTGCGATCCCGTGCCTAGAGTGGCACCTCTCATTATCACTTCTCCAAGACCGTTCCATATTCCTCGACAAGGCTATCCCTTGGAATTATGGAGTGATGTTTACTATCATGGTGTCAAGCAAGATCCTCGACAATTGAAGACCTTCTGAAGTTTCTATTCGACATTGACAACATCACGGATCCAGTGAAGGTGACGAACCGGAAGGGTATTCTCTCCGGATATCTCTCCTCCAAAGACACTGCGACTCCATCGCATTCCACTATTCAATCCATTCCCAAGCTAGAGGAAAGAAACGGTGACTCATCCTGCTCAACCGAAGTACCAAAGGAAGTTCAAGATACCTCAAACAAGAAATGGAGGAAATTCTGAAGATTATCAAGAAGAGTGACTACAATGTTGTGGAACAGTTGGGACAGACTCCGTCCAAAATCTCCATGCTTGCTCTGCTCTTGTGCTCCGAGGCTCATGCTAACGCCTTGGTGAAGTTTTTGAAGAATGCTCATGTGCCGCAAGACACTACCACCGACCAATTCGAAGTTTGTATTGCTAGCCTGGCTGCCAACAACGGCCTAGGCTTCTCTGATGTTGACTTGACTCCTTCCGGAAAGAAACACAACAAAGCCTTGCACATCTCTGTTGAATGCAAGGGCGTTACCCTGTCTCATGTTTTGGTTGATACCGGTTACGCTCAATATCTTACAAGGCGCTTTTGATCGACTTGATGTCGAAGGGTTGGTTCGAGACCGGTGACATAATCGTGAGAGCTTTTGATGGTTCCAGCGACGATGCTTGGAGAGCTCACTCTACGTTAAAGTCGGTTCCCGGACTTTGACTCTACTTTCTTTGTCATGGACATCCGTCCACCTACTCTTGCCTACTTGGACGCCCTTGGATACATGGGCGGCCGTTACCTCTACCTTGCAGTACCGGTGAAAGGAAGGTTGTCACATGTGGTGAAGAAGAGTATATGGTCATCATCTCCGTCATTCCGATACCTTGAGATGGAGGGTGAATTCTTGAGACTCCGACAAGCTTTTGAAACAATACCCAGTCGTCTGTGACTCTCCACCACTCTAGTTGCTCAAGCTCCGCCTAGGATGGCCTCATTAAAAGATGCTCATTGAAGAAGGTAGTACTATTTGGGGCTCCCGATCTTCCTTTCAAATTTGACAAGGCCGGTTTAGGCTTCACTATCAGGGTCGAAGATGATGCCGCGAACGTGGCCAACTTCCACATCCCACCAGTGGAATCCATGCTATAGAGGCGACAACGGCCGACATCGCAAGTGGATCTTCCCAACTCCGGATCATGGGCTCGAATTGGAAGACCGAAGCGTCATACCAATCTCCTTTCGAGAGTAATTGCTCTTGTTTTGTTTTTTTTTATTTCTTTATGTTTTGAACAATAAACTTTGAAAGCCTAGTGCCTTGCCGGGCATCATGGTTCGTTCGAGGGTTATTATTTGTTTGCGTATTTTCATTCAATAAATTCGTTGGGCTTTTGCATTCAATTGTTTGTTTTCTTTCTTTTACTTTATCACCCCTTCAAAAGCTATGTGTTTCTTACACACCCACGTGATACAAGAATCACTCCGAATCTAATATGCTAGTGCTAAATATGACTTGATAATCCGATCTACCAAGCAAGACGAAAGGAAGATTGTGAAGTGCCGGAGAACTTGCCGACTACTACAAGAAGAAAGCGAGTTATACAACCAGCAAGTTGAGGTTGTGAATTTGGTCCGAAGATGAAAAGAGATCAAGATAGAGCGGGTCTTGAGCAATGTTAAAAAAGGTTGGTTTAGATGCTACGAGACTATGTTGAGGTTTTGCTTGGTCATACGAAGACATGCCAGTTTGGACATTGATATTATGGTACACGATTGCCGACAAAGAAGGTTTTCTCGGTGAAGCAAAAGGTTCGTCGCGCGTCCCGAGATGTCGAGAAAATCAAAGCGAAGTTATGAAGCGTTCAATGGTTTCTAGCCGTTACTTCTTATCACACGGTTGCTAATGTGATGTGCCCAAGAAGGATGGTTCGAATGTGTGTGGATTACGAGATCCGAACAAAGCAAGTCCGAAAGATGATTTCCCACTTCCTCATATTGATGTTACGGTTGACAATACCGCTCGCATAAGGTTTTCTCCTTCATGGATGGTTTCTCCGGTTACAATCGATTAAAATGACTCCCAAAGACATGGAGAAGACTACTTCGTTACATGGGGCACTACAAGGTTAAAACGCAGCGCCACCACTCATGCTATGGTGACATTGTTTCATGACATGATTCATCACGAGATAGATCGTCGCGACATGATAGCTCGATCATAGGCGAAGAACATCTTGATCATTTGCGAAATTATTTGGATTGAAGAGACTGATGAGACTTTCCAACAAGTGCACCTTTTCCTCCTAGGGTTTGTAGTCGATGGAAGAGGTATTGAGGTTGACCTGCGAAGGTTAAAGCTATTCAAGAGATGCCGATTCCCCACGAAAAGGAAGTCGAGGTTTCTTGGGCGATTGAACTACATTGCATTCATTGCACACTTAGCGCTGCTTGTGAGCCAATCTTCAAGTTACTTAAAAATCGAGTAGTGGAATGGAGCAGCGATTGCGGATCGCTTTTGACAAAATCAAGGAGTACCTACAGAATCCTCCTATCCGATACTGCCGAAGGAAGACCTCTCATCATGTACATGCGATGCTAGAGAACTCAATGGGGTGTGTGTTGGGGCAACATGGCGAGTCGGTCTAAAAGAGCATGCAATATACTACCTTAGCAAAAGTTTACCAAGCTGTGAAACAAGATACTCACAGCTCGAGAAAACTTACGCTTTGGCTTGGGTGCTCGACTAAGGCATTATATGTTGACTCACACTACCTTGTTGATTTCAAGATGGATCCGATAAAATACATATTTGAGAAACCAGCTCTCTCGGGAAGAATAGCAAGATGGCAAATGATCGACCGAATATGACATCAAGACACTTCTCGAAAGCGATCAAAGGAAGTGTAATGGCCGATCATTTGGCTCATCAAGCCGTAGATAACTATCGATCTATGCGATTAATTTCCAAATGAAGATGTTTTACTAGTTACCGATTGTGAAGAACCAGGCCCAGACGAAGGACCTGAACAAGGATCCCGATGGACTATGGTCTTTGATGGAGCCTCAAACGCACTTGGAAATGGCATTGGCGCCATCATTACATCCCCTAGGACGGACACGCCTTTCACGCCAGATTATGTTTGATTGCACTAACAACATGGCCGAGTACAAAGCGTGCATCATGGGTCTTAAAGCTGCTATTGACTTAAGAATCAAGTTCTTACAAGTGTATGGAGACTCGGCTTTAGTGATCGATCGATTAAGGGCAAGTGGGATACAATCCAAATCTCATTCCATATCGAGAGCATGTTCGAGTTTGATTCCCTACTTTGAAGAGATCACTTTCAATCATATTCCACGAGAAGAGAATCGGTTGGCGGACGCATTAGCTACTATATCGCCTATGTTCAAGGTCGATGGGACAACGAGGCTCCCCGGATCATCATTGAGAAGTTCGACAAACGGTATTGTTGTGGGCTTGACGAAGAGAAACCTTGGTACTATGGCGTGAAGAGGTATCTCGAGACTCGAAATATCAGGGCATCATCAATGATAAGAAATTCATGAGAAGATTCGCATCCAAATTCTTTCTAAGACGACATCTTATACAAGCGCAACCACGATTTGTGCTTATTGTGTAGACAAACAATGCGTATCATGGAAGAGTTACGAAGGCACATTTGGTACCCTCCCGTGGACACACCATGGCTAAGAAGATTTTGAGAACAAGTTACTATTGGTCCACCATGGAAGGCGATTGTCACCATATGCTCGATCTTGTCACAAGTGCGGATATATGCCGACAAAGTACACGTACCTCCGGTACCTGAATGTTCTAACAACTCCTTGGCCTTTTGCAATGTGGGGCATTGACATGATTGGAGAAATTAAGCCCACTTCCAATGGACATCATTTCATCCTTGTGGCAATAGATTATTTCACCAAGTGGGTAGAAGCGACCTCGTATGCATATTACCAAGAATGTTGTGGCTCGATTCATCAAGCATAATCTTATCCGTCGGTATGGCACTCCGAAAGGATTATCACGGATAACGGTTCCAATCTCAACAACAAGATGATCTTTGAACTCGCACGCATTCAAGATCAAACATCACAACTCTTCTCCATATCGGCCTAAGATGAATGGCGCATGGAAGCCGCCAATAAGAACATTAAGAAGATTATACAGAAGATGACTTGACTTACAAAGATTGGCATGAGATGTTACCATTTGCTCTTCATGGTTATCGCACCGGTACGAACATCCACCGCAACCCCTTCTCTCTGTATACGGTAGCCGTCTTACCCATCGGATACCTCAACCGTCCTCCGGAGGCGAGTTAAGCGATTGGGTCCAACCGCACCGGATTGATCGATGAGAAATGACGTCCATCCGCCATGGACATTTATCGAAGCGAATGATCGAGCATTTAAAGGTCAAACCGAGTCTACCAAGTCGGTGATCTAGTAGTCAGCGCATCATTCTTCCACAAGGTGATCGAGGGCAAATGGACTCCCACCTATGAGGGACCATTTATAGTCAAGGCAGTATTTTGAACTATGATACTTAGCACCATGGATGGTGAAGACTTCCACACCACAGAACGCAGACATAGTCAAAAATACTACGCATAAAGAGACCGCTAGGTCGGCGAACCTAGGCAAAAATAAGGGCATCTGGCGAACCAAAAGGTTCGGGCAAAAGGATATATACAAAGCATGTACACGCAAGTCGAAAACGAAAAGGCTTGGGCAAAAAGGTATCCCGAAAACCCGAAAGGCGGTCTAGGCAAAAGTTAAGATTTACGACTATGTCTCTTCGGATCATCCACTTCACTACTATCATTCAAGATTCAAAAAGTCTACTCACTTTCTACCAAGGAGATGAGATAGTCGAAAATATATGAGTACTAGTCATTAACGAGATTTTTCCATAGCTTTTACCTTTCTTATGTACAAACTACTTGGCCACCAAATAACTTCTTTCTCTTTACAATTTTTGTTGTTATTTGCAATAAGTCCAATGTTTGCTTTGAATGACTATCGCATTTGACAATAAGAATCGATCACAAACATACGAAAAGTGAATATGCAAAAGTACTTACTACGGGTTAATTGGGATGGCGACAAAAGTCAACGAATAGTTCCCACGAGCATAAAGGTGTCACCCACAACACACCTTCCCAGTGTATAAGGAATCCACGAGCAGCAATTTCACTCAATCGAGCAACGTTACATCGGTCTCAGCGGTAACATTTCATCCCAATATTTCTCTCCTTCCTTCTCGGCGGTCCGGACCCAAGACTTGGTCGAGATAGTGCATCGGAGAAACATACACCTTTATTCCCGGCCGGAGATTACAACGGACTCGGACTCTTCTAGCGGTCTCTCGGCAACCATCAAATACTCTCCAATGAGATCTACACTCGGAATCCCGGGGCGTCTCTAAATTTCCTACATACAAGGTCCTCAGCATCGCCTCCCGACTCTCCTCGGTCTATATATCTCCGACAACGAGCCTCTCCAATCTCTACCTTCCTCAACAACGCGTCTAGGCCCAAGACTTGGTCGGATAGTGCATCGGAGGAATCCAAGATATCTTTCTTCTCATTCAAAGCGGGGTTCTCACCTACACAATTCCCCAAGCGAAAGTCAAAAATCTTCAAGCAACATCTTCTTCAAAATGGATATGTTTTGAAATATCACAACATCTATCATTCATACATTTCTCATAAAGTCATAATTCATGCATATGTCATTCATATACACCGTCATGCATCATACGTAAGACTAACAAATATTCTATCAAAGTTTCTCTTGTTTTCTCCCAAATGCAATCGATTCCCGATTAAGCCGGCGGAAAACTATCGAAAGACCGCCGCTGTGTGATTAAGCCCGAGCCGCGGAAAACTATCAAAAGCCTCCGACGGTCCAGATTAAGCCGAACCGGAAAACTATCAAAGACCACCTGGTTATCCTCCGATAATGCAATGGATCAACACCCGACGCAGGAAGCTATCCACATTTTGCCAACTACAATCTCTCCGGAGTAATCACAAGATTTATTACGATTATCAGCGACTACAGTCTAGCGTCGACTCGGTTGCCTTGGATGGCATCTTAAGCCCATCTCCGACTATTTGTCAACATCTCTTCACTATCGAATCTGCATATATGATTAAAAATCAATACGGACCAATAACTTCATTTAAAGTGAACACGAAGTCTAACGTCGACTCCTCCGGATGGCATCTTAAGCCCATCTCCTCTCCACTCCAGGGCGCTCTGAGTCTAACGTCGACTCACCCTCCAGCATCGACCTTTCTAGATGGCATCTTAAGCCCATCTGTCCTCTCCTATTAACAACCTCGAGTCTAGCGTGCGACTCGTTCCCGTGAAGTCTCCAACTTCTCCAAATGGCATCTGTAAGCCCATTCCCGCATCATCCTCCAACGGCGAGTGCAAATTTTCAGGTGTACTCGGTGTTCAATCATCTTCTACCTCCAGGTCACGAAAGACAAGCATGTCAATCTAACCCTTCCGTACAAGAAGATTGAGCAGGGCAGCTGTCATACCCCAAAATTTGCCCTCCATCTACTCAAGAGATTTCATACATCCATACTCAAGATTCCTCAAGAGTTGATCAGACAAACTCTCTCCTAGACAATCAACCCAAACTAGGGTTTGGTATCTCTCAAGTCAAGATGGATTTCCAACATCTCCAATAGCCTTCATGCCTCCTCATATGCTTCAAAGATTCTCCATGTCAAGTTTCAAGCCTCACAAGTCAAGTTTCCCCAGACAATTGCTCGGATGGTTGAAAATCGAGTGTATTGGACAAAAGTCAGCATGGTCAACATACGTCAAAACTTCGATTTTTGGTCAACATCCTCATTTTGAAGTTACATTCATCATTTGATCAAGGGTTGATCATGATTCATCAAGAAAACTCAAGATTTGCCCAAAAGTCAAACTTTCTAAATTAGGGTTTCTAGATGAAAAGTCAATGAACTTTGATGATCATAACTTTCTCATACTTTCTCGAAATTTTTCCACCACCTCTTGTTTTGAAGGAAATTCAATTCTCTACAACTTCATGTCTCACAAGAATGTCCAAAAATGCTTCATTTGAGAGGTATAGCTCAAAACATTCTGGTCATTTTCAAAGTCAACAAAAGTCAACTTTTGTTTTGAAGATATTTTGAGCATGGTAACTCCAATTGAGATGAGACCAAAGACATTGGTTAGAGGACTCTTAGAGCTTTCCAAAAGTCCAAGAACACTCAAAATGTGGAAAATTGAGCAAGTTACACCATCTACAAGTTGGGCAATTTTGGAAGAATGCACAAAGAGAGATTCTAAAAATCAAAAACTTTGCAAATGGGCCTACTTTTCTTCATCCAAACTTGTTCCTCATACAATTTGGAACATCAAAGCCCAAAGTTTCGAATTTTTATTTTATTTTTCTATTTAATTTGGAATTTATTCATTTAAATACAAATTAAATTCAAAAATAAAGTATAAAATCAAAAATTAATTGCAAATTGATTTTTCTCTCTTCCTTGGCATCCAAGTAACTCAACAAAGCCAGCAAATTTCGAAAATTGGATTGATATGGCAAGATTGGATTGAAAATTAATCAAAATTTGAAAATTTGATTTTGTACAAAATCAAATTTGATTTGCATTGATTGATGATGATTTCTTCCTCAAATCAGCTCCAATTCCATCCAATATAAATACACAATGCATAGCACATGATTAAGGACGGAAGAATTGCTCCACAAACCCTAACCTAAAGTCAAAATTTCGTGCACTTGAAGCTACTAGCAGCCATCGATCCAGCCACTTTCAATTGCTTTTGAGGATTCCATTGCATTCCTTGGGTTGTTTAGAGTCGATCCAGACTCTTATATCATTCAAAACTATCCAGAATCAAGGAATCCGAGTTTGGTTTGTTCTTACAAAAATCGAAATCGTATTTTAATTCTCATGCATTTTTAACATGTTTCGTGGTTTGTTTTGTGTTTAGATGGAAGTTTGCAAGCTTTCTGCATAGTTTGATTGCATTTTCATGGCCGGAATCGAAGCTTGCCATGGCTAGGGTTTCATGGGCCGAATTGGGATTCCACGAAATAGGACAAATTGGCCAAAACGAATGCTACCATTGTGTTTAGAATGACAAATCCAATGGAACTGTGCCTTTAAACTGAATTTATATTGCGTGTACTGGATTTTGGAATTTGCAGGGACTATAGCGTCGCTCTGAGGCCGACGCAAGATGCCCAGAATTCAAAATGAAAGAGATGAAGTTCTTGGCGCGGGAACGATGCAATTGGAGAGTGACGCGTGCATGTATTCCACTCACTTCGTTTTCAAACACCAGATGCAACGTGGCGTAGCGGTTAAGGCATGGACTGTTCCCAGATGCTCCAAAGTGTCCTGAGTTCGATCCCTATGGGCACCAGTTTGCATTCTTTTTTTTAAAACTTGCATTATTTTCATATTTTCTTTATTTTAGTATTTTCCATTCATTTTAATTCTTTTCATAATTTTTATTCTGCATTTAAAAAATTACCAAAAACATTTTTTCTTTTTACATTATTTTCATAAAAATCTTTATTTAATTTATAAAATTAAAAAATACCTTTTTGCATGCATATTTATTTTTATTTTGATTTTAGCATTTAAATCACCATAAATTAGTTTTTAATTATTAAAATGCATCTAAAAATTCCAAAAAAATTATTATAGCTTATTTATCTTATTCCCAGCATGCATAAATTTTCTCATATTAAAATTGGCATTTTTTCTAACATTTTTCTCTTGTTCGATTCATATTGCATTCTCCGATTTTCTTATCCTTTCACAGGTTGATCCGATTCAGACGATTCTTCCGTTTTTATTTTACTTTTCAATAATGTAATTGCTCATGGGTTGTAATAGTTAATTTAGGGTTTTATTTTCCGCAAGTTAAATTATGTATCTGCCCCAAAGCCATGTAATAGCGTAGGATTTACCTTTCCGCATCTTTACATTCCGCATTTTACTTTCCGCACCCTTATCAATTGCTAGTAACTAGGCGTGTATGGCAAGATAATAATTGGACATAGCTCACACTAATTTCAAGATAAAATATCTGAATTTAACACACTTCTTTCACACACGCACCCCTTAGGGTAATTCTCTCTCGATGCCTTTCGATTTCAAATGGTCATGTCCCTCGAACGTAGAGGTATTCTAGCACCGTTGCCTTCCAAACAAATCATCATAGTCCCTTCGATACAAAGATCATAGACCCACGATGTCGCCTCCGAACACATGATCTTGACCCTCGATTGTCGCCTACGAAAAAATGATGATAGTCCCTTCGAATGTGCTAGGATACTTCCTACAAGTTGCTTTCGATGACCATCCGATGTCCCTTCGAATGTCCCGCTTACATCCAACGAATGGAGCTACCTACTAACTAATGGTATGGCTAGCGCTATTCTAAAGGAATGTAGAAGTACAATAAAACGACCAATTCTGAGTGGGTAAACAAGACTTTTAGTTGCTCGCTCTATCAAATGCTTTTCACACCACACACTCTTTTTCAAAGTTCAAACTCTTTCCAAAAATGAAACATTTCCGAACACTTTGTATACACTCCTACATGAGTCATTACAAAGTCAAAGCGAAATGCCTCTTTCAAAACATTTTGTCAAACACACAAGAAAGCAATTTTAAAAAAGTTATCTAAGAGCAACTAAGAGCCCGTAGAATAAACTGCGGATGGAAAGGGGTGCTAATACCTTCCCTTTTCATAACCATTCTCCCGAACTCAGAATCTAACGAAGGTCTTTTTCTGTTACTTTTACCTTCCCTTAATTGGATAAAAATAAAAGTCGGTGGCGACTCTTGCTATCCGCACATTTGGATACAAAAATCCTACAAAGTCAGTTCACCGTATCACAAGTAGGTGTAGTCCTAGGACAAATGAGAGACAAGAAACTCCATGCTATATATTACGCAAGTAGAACATTGGACTATACACAAATAAATTACGCCACTACTGAGAAGGAACTTTTATCCGTAGTTTTTGCATTGGAGAAATTTTGTTCTTATCTAGTAGGCAAAGATTATTATCTATACATATCACACAACTATTAGATACCTACTAACTAAACAAGACGCCAAACCAAGACTATTTAGGTGGATCTTGCTCTTGCAGGAGTTTGATTTAGAGATCAAAGATAAACTTGGCTCCAAGAATCTTGTGGCCGACCATCTATCTAGAATGGAGAACCTTAACCCAGACACCACACCTATCAATGATGATTTTCCATGCGAACACTTAGCAACCCTGATGGAATCTAAAAGTGAAATTAAATTGCGCTCTAAAATTTGCAGTAACAAAAAGACGAAGGAAGAAAAGGAAATAGTATCAACTCATACCTCATTGCCCTGGTACATTGACTTTGTCAACTATTTGGCAGTAAGAGTCCTTCCACCCGATCTAACCTATCAGCAAAATAAGAAATTCTTTCACGATCTCAAACACTATTATTGGGATGAGCCCTTACTATTTAAACGTGGTCCTAATGGTATCTTCCGTCGCTGCGTTCCGGAAAATGAAATAGAAGATGCAATTGCTCACTGTCATGAAGCCCCTTATGGTGGACATGCTAGTACATCTAAGACCTGTGCAAAAATTCTGCAAGCCGACCTTTATTGGCCCAGCCTATGGAAGGATATCCATGCTTCCATCATGAAATGTGACCAGTGTCAACGCACTAGTAACATATCTAGGCGAGATGAGATGCGTCAAAAGGGTATCCTAGAAGTAGAGGTTTTCGACGTGTGGGGAATTGATTTTATGGGACCTTTCGCATCTTCCTTTGGCATCAATTACATATTGGTTGCAGTAGATTACGTATCTAAATGGATAGAGGTTGTAGCCTCTTTAACAAATGATGTGCAAGTAGTGATTAGACTATTTATGAACATAATTTTTCCGAGATTCGGTGTACCGAGACTAGTCATCAGCGATGGCGGACCTCACTTCATTTCCAAAATCTTTGATAAATCCTAGCAAAATATGGAGTTCGACACCGTGTTGCAACACCTTATCATCCGCAAACAAGTGGACAAGTGGAAATCTCTAACAAAGAGATCAAGCAAATATTGGAAAGAACTGTTGCCACATCTAGGAAAGATTGATCATCTAAACTACATGAAGCATTCTGGGCTTATAGGACGGCATACAAGACACCCATCAGAACCACACCTTTTAAGTTAATTTATAGGAAGTCATGTCACCTACCTATAGAACTAGAACATAAAGCTTATTGGGCTATTAAAACCCTAAATCTGAATTACAAAGCGGCTGGAGAAAAGAGAATTCTAGACATTCATGAGCTTGAAGGCCAAGATTTATAAGGAAAGAACTAAGAAATGGAACGATCGATGCATCTCCAGAAAAAGAATTCAATATGGGTGATGTAGTACTCCTATTTAACTCTAGACTTAAACTATTCCTTGGAAAACTTCGTTCTCGATAGTCATGACCCTTTGAAGTTATAAAAGTACTCCCAAGTGGCACTGTTGAAATCAAAGGAAAAGATAGTGACCCGTTTATGGTAAATGGGCAACGTTTGAAGCATTACCACTGTATCAGAAATAGAGATTTCCCAGCTAGTCTGAGACTTATACAACTACCGACTGAATCACATAACTAGTTTTCGGTTTTCAAAATTAGGTCGAGCTTTTGACGTTAAACAAAACGCTTTGTGGGAGGCAACCCACCATTTTTATAAAAACTTCGATTTATTAAAAATTTTCATTTATTTTCGTTTATGTATTTCTTAAAATTTCTACAAATATTTTTTGTTCTATTTTTGGCATTAGGCCGATACTGATTTAAAACTAATTTTAATTACTTACAGGATTTTTATTTCTTCACTGACTTTGTCATGGATCTTTCCGATACTATGCCTGTCACCTTCCTGAATGAGGCCCAGCAGAGACGCTACGAGACGCTTGCTCAGAGAGAGATGTGCCCCACTATTTATGCACACGATCCCATATTGTCCGACTTAGGCATCAGAGAGAGTGTCCATTTCATGTTCAACCAAATTGGGTGGGATTATTTCATTCATAATCAGCATCCCACCTACCGCAACCTGACACTGGAGTTTTCTCTGTTCTTTGCATTATAACCCTGATGTTGGTATAGGGTTGGCTAGAAGAGTGGTTTCTTTCAGACTATTTGATTTCACCCACAGATATACCACTCGTGAGCTTGTTGATCTACTTGGTTTCCCAGTTAGTGCTGATGTTGTCATTGCGATTCTAGATGATGAGTATTTAGACAGCCAGCTTGACTACTTTTGGGGGGAGATATCTATTCTTAGGCACGACAGCTCTATCCCGAGACATTCTTCGGAGATTCATAACCCGACGATTCGATATTTTCACATGATTATGTCGTTTTCCTTATTTGCTGTATTTTCTTTTATTTTCCTTAGGTTCTTTGTTTGTTTTCTTTTTCCCCACTATTGGTTGTCGCATTGAGGACAATGCTCAGTCTAAGTGTAGGGGAGGAAAACTTTGTCTTCAATATTTAGTAAGTTTTAAATTTCAGTTATTTCCCTTTTCATTAAATAAAAAGTTTTCAGATTGATATTCATTTCTGTAAGTTATTCTTACTTCCACACGTTTCTTGAGCCATAACGAAAAAATTTAAATTTTTATCTCAACGCATTAGCTCGGTACTTCCGAAAAATGTATAGTTTGCTCGTAAGGTTGCGTTAGATTTCTTGAACAAGACTCGACAAAGATAATACCTCCTTGACATCCAAGTTTTCTAGATCGCGCAGATCAGTTAGAGTAACTATGATACCAAGACCTTGAGTTTCAAGTTTTAGATCAATCCCGAGTAGTTTATACAAGCAGTCGACACCGTCTTATCCACAAACTACGTAGGGAGCTGATGAATATAAGTCACTGGTCATTATTAGAAAAACATTGAAAATCAAGTTATAACAGGGAATGCGCTAATTAAGTTAGGTGACCCTCACCAGGTCATTTAATCCAACAGTTGCAGATCCTATAAAAAAAGTGAAAACCATTTGTAAGCCTGTTCAGTGGTATCTGGTGCTGAACTCGGTAGGGCAAACCGCAGTTCGATCCCCCAAGACTT
Organism: Vicia sativa; assembly: GCA_021764765.1. NCBI lineage: Eukaryota > Viridiplantae > Streptophyta > Magnoliopsida > Fabales > Fabaceae > Vicia > Vicia sativa. The sequence continues at coordinate 324,103,681 of CM038792.1, read as the reverse complement.
ATAATTTGGAAGAGAAAAGGGTTACCAACTTGCGTACCAGAACCCTGTAAAAAAATTGACCAGAATCACTAACCACCTGCTCTACTATGTGCGTGCGAGAGATAATGGGCTTAATGTGATTGCGCGAGAATGAAAGCGGTTGATTTCGAATGAGAAAAATTAGGTTGAGATATGATAGCACGATTCGGACTGGTTTACACAGGAAGGAAGATTTGGACCATGTTTATGGTTTTGTGTCATTCCTGTATCATCAGTGTCGGAGCCCGGTTCCATCTTTCTAAACGTAACGCCTACCGACCACGTACAATTCGAGTTTCATCGTGCGATTGTGTCAGAACTTTGCGCTAAATTATTTCAAAATCTATCATTTGCATGAGGACAAACAAAGGTTCAAGTGTAGGGGAGTTTGATAACACGAAAATGTATCAATTATTTAAGCCAATTTATATGCTTTTTATCCGCATTTTAATTAAATAAATTATTCTTTATTCGTATTATGCCGATATTTTCTATGTTTTCAGGTTTCTACCGATTATTAGGCATGTGCGAAGAAAGTCGAGAAAAGCCAGATAAATCACACTCAAAATCCACAAAAAGAGAGTATTTATTGAAGTGTGTATGCATAGCATGAAATGGGGGTGTAAAGTAAGCAAAAATAAAGAAGGATATTCAAACGAACAAGGCCCAACCCACTTCAAGTGAACAAAGTCCAACACGTTACAAGGTGTAACGATCGTTACACGCAAGCCCTAGAGGTTGTGGCGACCGTTACAGGGCTGGGGGGAATCTTCCTCCTCATGCAAGACTCGTGGTGACCGTTACAACCTGGAGCTGGCTCCGTAGCGATCGCTACGGAGGAGAATTAGGAGGCGACGTCTTCTCCAACCACTTCGTAACCCTAGCTCTCACACGCCTATATATATGTTGCTTCAGTTCACTCTCAACATACGTTTTTTCCCCTCATTCCAGTATCGTTACTCTGCCAATTTTAATTCCTATTCCGCATTTAATTTCAATTTTATTTTCCGTATTCAGTTTCTTTTCTTGTAGTAATCTTCACATCGGAGATTGCTGCGAACTTTTGCGAATTCTAACCTTACGTTAGGATTGCGCCTTTTTACCTTTTTTATTCGCATTCTGATTATTGAGAAATTAAAGGCGATCTCACCGACCTATGGGAGACACCTGGAATCTGCCTAATATTTTATTTTCAAGTTATTTAATTAACTTATTTTTAGGTTTATTTAATTAATCTATTTATTTATTTATTTTATGCCCGATTTATTTGAAATGCATATTTTATCTGAATTGTATGTTTATTACTGTTGCGCTATATTTGAATCATTAACCATGCTAGGCTAAATCTAGTTATCGGTATGTCGGGTCACATAGCCAACGGGGTTTAGCAACTTCACTCGACTTATTTTGTTTTTAAAAGATCGATTTTCCGGTTTCAATTATTAGTAATTAATGCATTTGTTTTGTTACGAGAGTAAAACATGATTAAGTTAGGATCAATAAAGCGAGAGTTTGAGATTTTAGCGGATATTAATAATTGAGCATCAAATTAAAATACGATGAGAGCGCTTTTAAGTTGATTTGGTTTTATTTATTTCTAAAAACTATTTTTAAACTCTAATTGAAACAGCGAGAGCACTCACTTAGGTTTGATTATAGGATCTGAATCAATAAACACGAGAGTGTGAGAAGAGGATTTTTAAACAAGTACTTCATACTGAAATACATTTTGCAAATGAAATTTAAGTCGATAAGTCGCTAAATCCCTAAGCCCGACCATTACATACCGATACTCCTATTCTGAATCTAAACTAGATCTCAATCAGTTAGGTTCCCTAAACCAAGCATCATTTATATTACTAGCCTTAAATTTACATAGTAGCCTAAGATAGCGGTAAGTCAACATTTAGTCCCTGTGGATTCGATAATCTTTAAAACTACAAGCGATAAGGCTGTATACTTGCAGTCTAGATTCTATAAGACGATAAAATTGCGATCACATTCTAACATAATAAAGCATTTGTTGACGAGTATTGAAAGTTTTGACATTTGGAAAGTTATTTCCATGATCTATCACAACATCAATCATTTTATCTACTTCTTTCACCACAATCGACTTATCGTTTATGCTCACTTTGTCCGAAATCAGAACCTTCACAATAGCTTGACAATGTTGTCGGGGTGCACCATACCAAAAATATAAAAAATATATGAATTCTGTTAAAACAAAATTCTATTTCTGCATCAAACATTATTTTGCAAGTACACTTGCGAATTATTTCTGGTGAACTTCGCAAGTGCACTTGCGAAGTGACGCTATTTTCTGCTACATCTAAACAACTACAATGCATCAAGTGTAGATTAAGGGGATGAAAGTTTACCTCAAATTGTAGCTTCCAATGCTCATTTTACTAGGATCACACACTTGAACTTGATTTGGAGAAGAAACTTACATTGATATTTGGTGATGTTTAGGTTTTTTTTTGTTAGAGGTAGTGAAAATGTATGAAATAGTGGGAATAAGTGACCATGCAGCATTTTAGTATGGAAGGGGAAGTTTTGTAAGTGCACTTACGAATTCACCATGAAAGGATGTTTCATAAGTGCACTTACAAAGTAACCTTATTTTTTTCTTTCAAATTCAACGTTTAAAACAATAAAACGTACAAAATAAGGTGAATTTGTAAGTGCACTTACGAAATGTATTTTTGGTTTTTCAAGGGTGTGGGAGAAAACCACTAGGTGAAGAAAGAAATTTCCTTATTATTGCTCTTAGAGCATCCACGACTATACCATTAAATTTGAAAATTTTAACTCAACAGACACCCTTCAAATTTGACTTGACACCCTCTATTTTTCGTTATTATGAAAATACTCTTGGTGAGATGGCAATAATTTTATACGATGAAATTTTAGGTACTAATTGTAAAATTTCCGGTATAGACGGAAATTTTAGTATTACATACTTAGGGCATGTATGAAAGGCTTTTTAAAAACTCTATTTTAGTTTTTGAAAATTTAAAAATTAAAAACTTATTTGAATACAATATTTTTCAAATGTATTTTTAAAAACTCTTTTCCATTTTTCAATCCATTTTTCAGTTTTGAAAAACAAAAAATTGAAATAACTAAATTATGGTTTGATTTTTAGTTTTTAGTTTCCAAAAAATGTATTAGGAATTAATTTTAAAAACTGTTTTCACAGCATATATAAAATGAATTTTTTTTTATATAAATAAGGTAAACCATCTATATAAAAAACATATTAAAATTTTATTTGTGAGATATTGGGTCGAACTCTATTGTGTCGAAGGATGCTAGGATTGTTAGCATCGAATTGGGCCTGTTTGTTATGTCCAATTGGTTAAGTTAGCTTGTACCCTAAGTTAGCTTGTAATGGGTATTTGTGATAAAAGCCCATTAGTTTAGTATGTTAGGTTTATTATAAATAGCATATTAGTCTCTCATAATTGCATACTGCAAATCCTAATTTAGGGTGAGAGGGTTACTTGTTATTCTTGTATACTTGTAATCTTGTTTTAAGATAAAGGAAAGAATAGCAGTTAATAACCAATCCTTGTGTTCATCGTGTTCTTCATTCTTTTTCCCTACCTTGCAACAAGCTTATATATATTTGTTTCAAGGCATCCGATTCACAACAAATTGGTGCGGTGGCGTGGAGAAGATGCCTTCGACAAAGTATGAGATTGAAAAGTTCACGGAGTGAACGATTTGATCGTGGCGCTTGAAGATGAAAGCCCTACTGGTTCAGCAGGGTTGTTTGGAAGCGTTGAAGGGAGAGTCAGCCATGAGCGAAGCGTTAACGGTAGCTGAGAAGAAGGCAATGATAGAGAATGCCCACAACGCAATTTTGTTGAGCCTTGGTGATAAGGTTCTTGACGGTATCAAAGGAGGCGGCGGTAGGGTTATGGGTGAAACTTGAAAGTTTGTACATGACTAAATCGTTGGTGAATCGACTCTACACGAAGCAAGCTTTGTATTCATTCAAGATGATTGAAGACAAATAGGGATGCGGGTCGGGCGGGTTTAAGCACACAGACCCCGCCTCAACCAGACCCACCCGCACCCGCACCGTTCGGGGCTAAAATTTGTTCACCCGCCCCCCAACAAGAAGCAGGTTCACCGCACACTTGCTTGAATAAAATTTTTATTTTACTTTTAAATTTTTATTTTTTAATAAAGTTAAAATAAATAATTAAACTAAATACTTAATTATTTTAAAAGTATTTTTCAAGTTTGATAGTTTTATTTAAATTTTATTTTCAAAAAATAAATAATAATTCTAATAAACATAATATTATAACATTAAAAATATAAAAAGTGTAAATAAGTAATAAAACTATTAAAACAAATAAAATAAAATAAATTTAGTTGGCGGGTGCGGGGGGGCGGTATTACCATCACCGCCCCCAAAATAAAAAAGCGGGTTTACACCCGGTTAAATCGGGTTTTCCCGCTAATTTGGGCGGGGCGCAGGTTTATTGCCATGCCTAAAGACAAAGTGTTGGTGGCGATTGGATATGTTCAAGTCGATTCTTGATCTTGAAAATATTGATGTGAAGATTGATGATGAAGATCAGCCTTTCATTGTCGCGTTGCCCAGATCACATGCCCACTTCAAAGAAACTCTCTTGTATGGAAGGGAGTCCCTGACCTTTGAAGAGGTTCAATCAGCCTTGTATTCGAAGGACTTGAATGAACGAAAGCATAAGCCTTCGACGGTTGGTGAAGGTTTGACCGTTAAAGGAAAATTCTTGCGAAAGGATAATAAGTTCAACAAGAAGAAAGGTAAAAGTCAGCAAAAGTTTTACAGTGGTGAAGCATCTAGTATTCGATGCTATCATGGTAAGAAGGAGGGTCTGATCGCGACTTTATCGTCTATTAATCAGCAGACTGCAAGTGCACAGTCCTATCGCGTAGTTTTAAAAGATATCGAACCCACAGAGACTATAAATCGATCTATTGTTATCCTAAGTTACGGTATCTGACTAAGGCAAATAATTCTTTAAGATTTTGGTTAAGAAAAATATAATAAATAAGCAGATATTAGTATGTAATTTCTAACCTAAGGGGATCGAATTTCCAGCTTGTTACTTAAGTTGATAGAAATCTTATTTCAGCAAACAGTACTCATCTAAAGATCCTCTCTCAAACTTTCGCTCTATTGAATCGGATCATGTAATTAAATCCTAACGTATGCTCTCGCTATCCCGCCGAATATAAAAACACTTTTTGAAAATAAATAAAGCTTAATCTCCTTTAAAACGCTGTCGCAATCTTTAAAATTAATACCTAGTATCCTCTATCTGGTTCTAAACCTCAAACTGTCGCTCTGTTGGTTTCTAACCTTAGCCCAGTTTATTAACCTCAAACTTTCGCTCTGTTGTTTTCTAAACCTTTTAATAAATTAAATTAGATATCTAAGTCAGAAAGAATATTTTTAACAACGTAACATTATGCCAGTTTATTTTAGATTCCTTTGGATCGATTAATTTACATACCAATATCGAAAAGACTTAGCCAGACATATTAATTAATTTAGACATGCATAAATAATATGGTTTAATATATTTAAACATTTCCACAATCAAATAAATAATATCAGGCAACAGTAAATAAAATAAAATAAAATAATTAAATTAAACCTGGAAATAGGAATACTGGAAATAATCTTGTTCTTGACTTCTTGAATTGAAAGGAAAAATAAAATACGACAAGGAATAAAAAGCACTAGATCTAACGTAAGGTTAGATCAGTGAAAACTGAAATAAAATAAATTCAAAGTACAATACTGAAAATAAAATTGCGAAATATTAAAGTAGCGGTTGTTCGGTAAAAATGCCGACCCTAATTCTCAGTTTTGAACTTGTATTTATAGATCCACTTGGTAACTTCCCATTCCATAAATTTCGTATGCACCATGTGATCGTGGAGAAAATGCTGCCTAAAAAGGAGGAGGCGGGCGCCTCCACGTGGAGAGAGAGGACCGAGACGTGCGTCTCAAGAAGTTGGAAAGTGGTGGACCCCACTTGCGTGGGAGGCGGGCGCCTCCTAGCTATGCGGGAGGAGTGAGACGACCGTCTCACTCGTGACGTGGCAGGTGCGTGCTTGCTGGACTGCTGGGCCACGCGTGTTTGGGCTGGGCCTGCTTGCTTGGTGTAATTGCTTTCTTCTTCTATAACACCTCCATTTTACTATATCACACCTTTTGCTTCATTTCTTTGCTTTTTAATCCGATTTTTCCTCGATTTTACTTCTTTGCTCGATTTATCTTTATTTAATACAAATACCTGAAACATAGAAAATACCAACGTAATATAGAAATAAAGTGAAATAATTAAATAAAAACATTAACATTATTTATGAAAAATACATCAAATATGTTATATAAATTCGTGTTATCAAACTCCCCTATACTTAAACCTTTGCTTGTCCTCAAGCAAAAATTAAAAATGAAAAATCACTTGAGCATATGTCAAACGCAATTATATAACACAATTCAATTTGTACTAGGTTGCAATTCAATTCTTTGTTGGATAACTCGAGTTTAGACTTTGACACAAAAATCACCGTAATAACACTAGACAACCCCATTTTTGCAGACCAATTTAAGTCATGAATTAAAGCTCGACCTAATACTTTCGTTTTGTTTCACCCGTTTTCATTCTTGCGCAATCACATTAAGCCCTTTACCTTACGCACATAGTGGAGTAACGGTTAGTGACTTTGATCTTTACAATCCACTAGGAGTCACAGTAATTATATTTGGTACTCCTTTATCCAATTACAAATTGTGGGGATCGGATCGTCATCCGCCTACCAAGTTCAACACGGGACCACCGAACCAATCCATAATGGATGTTTGCATAAATATTTTATAGTTTACGCAAGTTGAATTAAATGATCCGGTAAGGACCATCTAACTTAATAAGTGCATCTTCTAATAAAAATTTTCTTTAAAAACTTGATCAATCACTTATATTCATCGATTCTCCACGTAGTTTGTCGTTTGCGGTGTCATTGCTTAATAAACTACTCGGGATTACTTTAAAACTAAGTCTTAAGGTGTTGGTATAATAAGTACTTAAATCAATCTAACACAGTGGGGATTTTAAAGTGTTAGGACGATAACAATTTTGCTAAGCCGCGCTCGAATTCTTAATTAAAAATAAGCAACCTTAGTATTATTTGAGTGTGTTAATAAATGCGTTTTAATTTTTGTTAAAATTTTGTCGTTATGGCTCAAGAAAAAAAGAAATTCGAATAAGCACGAAATTTAAACATAAAAGACTAAAATTTCATAAACATGTATTTTATTGAATGGAAATTTTGCAATACATAGAAAAAGGAAACTAAAAGGAAAAAAACTAAATAGAGCAAAGAAAATAAAAATGAACAAAGAAATGTTCTGACTCCCCCAAACTTAAAATAAGCATTGTCCTCAATGGGATAAAACCAGGAGAAATCAGAAAGGGGAAAGGTGGTCACTCGAGCAGGGAATCTTAATTTGCATGCCTTTTTAGTAATACATGTGACTTAGGCAAATAAGGAGCAATTTTGTAGACCACATGCATACATATTATATACTTGCATATATATATATATTATAAATAATTCTAGAATTTTAATTTTTAATATATATAATACTAGTATATAATGCTTTTTAATTAATATAATAAATATTGGGAAATATTGATTTGGTATATTAATAGGAAAAATACGATAATTAAAATAATACTCAATTATAATTATAAATATTAACGTGAAATTTTTATTGAGTTTAATTATCGGTATTACGGGGAAATAGTTCAAGCGCATCAGAAGAAAGGGTGCAATAGATAACCGACTAAAAATTTAAAATTTAACATAAAATAGAAAAATAGAAAATACGAAAAAGAAAATTTAAAATTAGAAATTAGAATGACTACTCGTTGATTTTCCATGGCCACTTATCAAGCCATCTCACATATCCCTCACCTTTTCTTTTCTTACGTCTGTAGAGCGGGTTATTCTCTCGAAATTTTGATGGCGGTCCTGGATTTATTCTAAGTATAGGTTTTTCAATTTTTGGCTTAGTGATTTCATCTATCGCCTCATAAGTTAACCTTACCCTCTTAACAGTAATTATATCCCTAATTTTATGGTCCTCTAATTTTCGTTTTTTAGGTAAGACTTCAAATGGTGGTGAATTAGTATGGATATTTTTCAATACCCATACGTCGTTTTAGATTGGGAGTCTCAGGAGTTTCCATAAAATTTTTCGGAAGGAATCGATGGGATGTAGTGATTCGGGATTACAATAGATGCTTCCTTCTCTATCTCTTTTACAACTTCCTTTTCGAACATTCTTGATTCATTTTCTCAATCTCCACTATTTTCGTCGAACTTTCCTCGATGCAATATCACTCTCTTCAAACTCATCATCGCTTTCTAGATTTCCAAGTAGTTTTCCATAATGGTTGTTTCAACATCCACATCTTCCTCGGGTAAAGGTCCTAGAAGGTTTTGATTGAGTTGGGAGATTTGAGTCTCTAACGCCATCTTGTGAGGCGAGGATTCAACCATATTGGTTAGTTGGCTAAGGGTTTCATTAATTTGAAAACTTTGTTTCGCACTTCTTCATTTTGGATAGTTTGTGCTAAATTTTGGATAATTTGTGCCTCTACAAAGTGCTCAATTATAGACTCTAACCTAGAGTTAGTTATCATCTCATCTGAATCCTCTATTGATGTTTCAAAATCAAAATCTTGCGATTTTTCAGAGTCTTGAAAGTAAGTTAAAGTCTCATTTTGTGTTTCCCCGAAGCGACTTATCATCCTAGATGATTCATTAAATTCTTCCATTAATATTTCGAGATCAGATTTATATGGTTTTGGTGATTCTTCAAAATATGGAGTTTGATAATCATAGGAAGAATTGGGTTGAGGAAAATTTTGGTTGAAATTATAAATTTCTTGTGGTTCTTCAAAATATGGGGATTGGTAGTTCTGAAGGTAGTTGGGGTAGGAGTAGGTTTGTGAAGCATTAAAGTTTTCCATCAGTATTTCAAGGTTGGATCTATGGGATTCTTGTGGTTCCTCATAATACTGATAATGGGCGTAGGAAAAATTTGGGTCATACATGGTAGTAAAGGTAAAAGGTGCCTTAGTCTATACGGTGTAACACGAGTTACAATATCGACTTAAATAGTCCGACAGCGCCAAAACTTGATCGCGACTTTATCGTCTATTAATCGCAAGTGCAGATCCTATCGCGTAGTTTTAAAAGATATCGAACCCACGAGACTATAAATCGATCTATTGTTATCCTAAGTTACGGTATCTGACTAAGGCAAATAATTCTTTAAGATTTTTGGTTAAAAAATATAATAAATAAAGATATTAGTATGTAATTAAATCTAACCTAAGGGATCGAATTTCCACGGCTTGTTACTTAAGTTGATAGAAATCTTATTTGACAAAGCATACTCATCTAAAGATCCTCTCTCAAACTTTCGCTCTATTGAATCGGATCATGTAATTAAATCCTAACGTATGCTCTCGCTATCCCTTGAATATAAAAACACTTTTGAAAATAAATAAAGCTTAATCTCCTTTAAAAGCATCATGATCTTTAAAATTAATACCTAGTATCCACTATCGGTTCTAAACCTCAAACCTCGCTCTGTTGGTTTCTAACCTTAGCCCGTTTATTAACCTCAAACTTTGTTGGTTTCTAAACCTTTTAATAAATTAAATTAGATATCTAAGTCGGAAAGAATATTTTAACAACGTAACATTATGCCAGTTTATTTTAGATTCCTTTGGATCGATTAATTTACATACCAATATCGAAAAGACTTAGCCAGACATATTAATTAATTTAGACATGCATAAATAATATGGTTTAATATATTTAAACATTTCCACAATCAAATAAATAATATCAGGCAACAGTAAATAAAATAAAATAAAATAATTAAATTAAACCTGGAAATAGGAATACTGGAAATAATCTTGTTCTTGACTTCTTGAATTGAAAGGAAAAATAAAATACGACAAGGAATAAAAAGCTTTGGATCTAACGTAAGGTTAGATCGGTGGAAAATAAAATAAATTCAAAGTACAATCCTGAAAATAAAATTGCGAAATATTAAAGTAGCGGTTGTTCGGTAAAAATGCCGACCCTAATTCTCAGTTTTGAACTTGTATTTATAGATCCACTTGGTAACTTCCCATTCCATAAATTTTGTACGCACCATGTGATCGTGGAGAATCTTGCCTAAAAGGAGGAGGCCTCCACGTGGAGAGAGGACCAGGGCGTGCGTCTCAAGAAGTTGGAAAGTGGTGGACCCACTTGCGTGAGGCGGGCGCCCCAGCTATCGGGAGGAGTGAGACGACCGTCTCACTCGTGACGCGTGCTGCTGGACCGGCCAGCGTGTTTGGGGCACTTGCTTGGTGTAATTGCTTTCTTCTTATAACACCTCCCTTTTACTATATCACACCTTTTGCTTCATTTCTTTGCTTTTAATCGATTTTTCCTCGATTTTACTTCTTTGCTCGATTTATCTTTATTTAATACAAATACGAAACATAGAAAATACCAACGTAATATAGAAATAAAGTGAAATAATTAAATAAAACATTAACATTATTTATGAAAAATACATCAAATATGTTATATAAATTAGTGTTATCGGTCACACAAGAAAAGTGTGCCACTCAAAAATCATGGAGGAGGATAATGGCAATGCGCTATTGTTCAAGATGATTTCGACTCATCGATGTTCTTGTGGTTTCGGACTCGTCGAAGGAATGGATTATGGATTACGGGTGCACTTGGCACATGACTCAAACAAAGACTTGTTAGGAATTATGTGATCAAGATGGTGGATCCTATTGAAACAACAAAGCTTGCAAGATTGCATGTATTGGATCCGTGAGATTCAAACTCCATGATGAGTCAATAAGGTTATTGAATTGTATACGATTTGAAGAGAAATTTGATTTCTCTTGGTGAATTCGACAAGAAAGGATATGTTTTCAAGGAGAAAAGTATCCCAAGAGTCATGTGAGAGGCGTGAAGAAACAAGGCTTGTATACCCTTGTGGTTGAAGTTGTAAGTGGTTCGACAAATGTTGCATCCACTAAACCTTTGTCGAAAATCGCACATGAGATTAGGCCGTCAAAAAGTGCAGTCGAATTGGGAAACAAAATTTGCTTGGTGGAGACAAAGTCGAAAAGTTAAAGTTTTGTAAACCACATGTACTTGGAAAATCTTGCAGTGAAGTTCAACAAAGGCAAACAAAGAACACATGGATCCCTTGACTACATCCATGCGATCTTTGGGGCACGCAAGGTGTCCATCACATTCGAGAAGGTATTTTCTATCCATAGTAGATGATTATTCCGAAAGTTATGGGTATTCATTCGAAGACTAAGGATGAAACTTTTGAGAATTTCAAAGGTTGGAAGACTCGGTCGAAAACAAAACGCGAAAGGTCAAGAGGTTGAGAACAAACAATGGTCTTGAATTTTGCAATGAGGCATTCGACGCTTTACGCGCCTACGGCATTGCAAAAGAACTCTGCATGCACTCCATAACAAAATGGTTTTTGAAAGGTTTAATCGAACCATCTTGGAGAGTTAGATGCATGTTGACTAGTGGCCTAAAGAAGGTGTTTTGGGTTGAGGTCGACATACATATCCGATAAATAGATGTCCTTCATTAGATATGAAGACACTTGAAGAAGTTTGGTCGAGATATCCACCAAATCTCGACAACCTGAGAGTATTTGGCTGCGTAGCCTATGCTCACATTAGGCAAGACAAGGTCGAACCTAGAGCTCTTAAATGCATGTTCGGATACCACGAGTCAAAGCTTATAGGCTATAGTGCCTAGAGTCAGGTCATAGAAGGATTATCACCAGTCGAGATGTTGTTTTCAATGAAGCTGAAATGGCTTTCAAGAAAACGGATGATGTTGGTGCGGTATCCGACGAAGAACAGTAGAGATTCTGTTGAGGTGGAGCATGTTGATGCATATCCCAAATAAAGTCGAAGAAGGATGATCTTGATGAAGTTGAAAAGCTGATGACTATCTATTGGCAAGAGATAGGACACGAAGAGTCATCAAACCACCTCAAGGTTTGGGTATCATAGCTTATGCCTTAATCTCTGCAAGTGAGGTTCGGACGAAGAACCAAGAGACCATAAAAAGGAAATAAGCCGAATGGTGAATGATGGATGAGATGATAATAACAACAATTGATCAAGAACTGGAGCCGGATTATAAATGGATTTTCAAAGTTAAGGAAGGAATCGAAGGTGGCGTCGAAAAGATACAAGGCAAGGTTGGTTGCAAGGGTTTCACTCGGAAAGAAGGTATAGATTTCAATGATGTGTTTTCCTGTTGTGAAGCATAGGTCCATTCGAATGTTGCTTTCCATGGTGGCACAATCTTGAATTGGATGGAGTGGATGTTCGCGTTCTTGTATGGTGATCTAGATGAAACAATCGATGAGGCAACAGAAGGTATGTCGAAAAAAGGAAGATTATGTGTGCAAGTTGAATAGATCTTTATATGGCTGAAACAATCTCCTCGAGTGGAATAAGAGATTCAACAAATTCATGACACGCATAAGTTTCGTTAAGTCGGTTCGACCACGTGTTTATTAGATTTCATTTCATTTTTATTTTGTTATGTTGATGATATCAGCAAGTGACAATGTCGAAGAGGTAATGAAAAGAACTCAATAAGGAGTTCAAAATGAAGGATCTAGGAGCAGGATTCTTGGAATTGACATTCGAAGAGATAAGCGATCAAAATTATGCTTATCTCGAGAGGCATACGAAGGATTCTCGAAAAGTTTGGTATGTCGAATTAAGCTGTTGTGACTCCAACAAACCCTCAATTTAAGTTGAGTATTGATCAATGTCCCATCTTGAGGTCGAAAGAACTTATATGAATAGCATCCCATATGCTAATGTAGTAGGTTCTTTGATGTATGCTATGGTTTGTACTAGACCCGACATAACATATGCAGTAAGTCTTGTAAGCAGGTACATGGCGAATCCTGGAAAGGCTCACTGGCAAGCATTGAAGTGGATTCTAAGGTACATAAATGGGTCTCTGAGCAGTCTTAATTTATGGTGGAGCCTTTGGTGAAGATAGTAAAGCAGCAATCGAAGGATATGTCGACTCTGATTATGCAGGTTGTATGGATTCCAGAAAATCTATTTCTGGATATGTTTTCACTATGTTTGGTACAACTATTAGTTGGAAAACAACACTTCAGAAGGTTGTTGCATTATCAACCACTGAAGCGGAATATATTGCTTTAACTGAAGCTGTGAAAGAAGCATTGTGGCTTGAAGGTTTTGCTAAGGAGATGAAAATTCAAGGGGAAGTTATCACTGTTAAATGTGATAGTCAAAGTGCAATACACCTGTCGAAGAATTCAGCATATCATGAGCGAACCAAGGACATTGATGTGAGGTTGCATTTCGTCAGAGGGGTAATCAAGCGTGGAGAAGTCCAAGTGCTGAAGGTTTCGACAGATCATAATCTTTCGATATGATCACCAAGACATTGCCTAGTTGCAAGTTTTTCCATGTGTCGATTGATAAAGTGCATGAGGAAAACTAATTCGTTAGTTGATAATAGAGTTTGTTCCAAGGTGGAGATTTGTGAGATATTGGGTCGAACTCTATTGTGTCGAAGGATGCTAGGATTGTTAGCATCGAATTTTTGTTGTTATGTCCAATTGGTTAAGTTAGCTTGTACCCTAAGTTAGCTTGTAATGGGTATTTGTGATAAAAGCCCATTAGTTTAGTATGTTAGGTTTATTATAAATAGCATACTAGTCTCTCATCATTGCATACTGCAAATCCTAATTTAGGGTGAGAGGGTTATTTGTTATTCTTGTATACTTGTAATCTTGTTTTAAGATAAAGGAAAGAATAGCAGTTAATAACCAATCATTGTGTTCATCGTGTTCTTCATTCTTTTTCCCTACCTTGCAACAAGCTTATATATATTTGTTTCAAGACATACCATTAAATTTAACATAAACATAGGGTTTTTTTATAGTTCGGTTTATAAATATATTAAATAAATTGCGATGATTTATAGTTTAATAAATACAAATTAATATACATATACATTTGCTTATAACATTTACAAATATAAGGATTGAATTTGTTTGAAAATTTATTATTATTATTATTATTATTATTATTATTATTAAAAGTTGAGTAGAAAAATAAATTATAAATATTTGAATGGAAAATTAAAGTTAACTCAATTATTATATTTTGTTGAAAAAATACAAACACATAACTTAAATTGAGTTATATTTTATAAGAAGAACGTGTGTACATAAATGATAATTAAGTGAAATTAATTGACCATCAGTGAATTTTATTTATTTATTTATAAGTTAGTCAAATGTAATATTTTAACTAGTGAATATTTTGAGGGTAAATATTAGAAGAGGCATTTTTGTGATTAAAGAAATATGAGGGTTACTGGACCGGATCCGAACGGGAAGCCCAAGGCCCATTCATGTTCTACGCTTGTTGCCTACTCTTTCTCTCTCATTTTTATATTTACTCCAATTTCACTCGATCTCCAAATTTTGCTACACTCGTCCTCTTCTCTCTTTCTACTTGTCAGGTTCGTTCTCTCTACAATTTCCCTTCCTTTTCCTATCGACGCGATTTCCACTTTACTTCTTTTTCTTATAATTCAAATTCCGTACTTCCGATTTCACTTTACTAGGGTTTGTAAGAAAATCGATTGTTTATTGAATTTGTGACTGTTTGTAGAGATTTATCATGGGAGATAGTCAATACTCGTTTTCTCTTACAACTTTTAGGTATGTTTCTTTCTCTATTGATTCAATTCATAATGTTGTGTGTTTTTGAAGTTTGAACTGATTTTGATTCTGTTTTTGGTATGGATCATCAGTCCTTCTGGAAAGCTTGTTCAGATTGAACATGCTTTGACTGCTGTTGGCTCTGGACAAACTTCTCTTGGAATTAAAGGTAATTGTCCGATCTGCTTCTCATTCTTTATTCTTCGCTGCACATTTCGCTTTTAATTTTAATCAATGAATCACATTATTCTAGCCACAATAGCAGATTCGTAGTGCGTGGTGCCGTGTTTGTAGTGTGCGTAGTGGTAGTATACTTTTCCCTATGGACTAAAGATAAAAGGTTAGAATCATGACACTTGCCAGAACAAATACTGCTTTTCTGGTAATCTCAAATTTCACCCAAGCCCATTTGTCACAGTTTCCATCATCGTCTCCTGTGTAAGGAATGTTACATTTTATAATGTAAACTAGGATAGTAAGTCAAATGATCAAGTACGGAAGCCTCTCTTAATCAGAAATTGAATGAAAAATACATCAAAATCAATAGAATGAACTGAAAAAAATACCTGTGATGCTAGGAGCAACGGCGAATGCAACAATTACGAATAACCACAGTTATCGATAGCGGCCCGGAGTGGTGATCCTCCGCTATTTGATGTTTAGCGGCCACTATTTGATGTTTAGTGGGTAGTGGGAGCGGGTTTGAACAATTTTGAATGCGAAAACCCAGATTTACGCTTAAAATAAATAAATTTGGTTTGATTTTTACCATTGATAGATTATAAAAATAATATATACGATAGAACTGTAGTATTTGAAGTATGCTGATATATCTCCGTAAAATAGGGTATGAGTGTATGAATTGTACACAGGTAAGTTCTCTTAAATATGTACATAAACTGATTATTCTTTCACCTCATTTAAAATTCTATCATGTCATTGTCCTATTGTCTTTTTATATCATTTTAAAACTCATTTGAATAATCTATCTTGTCTGTGCTAAAATTACTCGTAGTATGAGAAAATAGAGAATTATCCTCACGTAAAATGACATTCTCTGATTGACCAATTGTTTTGATCTATATAATACAAGCCGATGATGGCCTCAAGTATGAAGGGAGTTTATATTATAATAAATTAGGATGAATTACGTTTTATTTTAATACGTACTATTTCCTTTCTAACTCCACTAGTTTGTATGGATGATTTGTTTCTTGTAATATTGGCTTCTACTTTTGCTAGCTTCTACTTTTGCTATTTGTAACTATGTATTTTGGTCATGCAGCTGCAAATGGAGTTGTCATTGCAACAGAGAAGAAACTGCCATCTATTTTGGTTGATGAAGCATCCGTATGTTTCTCTTTCTTTGGATCCATTTCTTTATATTATGAATATGACCACTTTTTTCAATTTGTCCTCTTCAAAGTTGTATTTAATATAGTTGTGCTATCTTTTGTCTTATGCTTCTTCTTCATCCCAAATAAATTATTTGACATCATTTTCTAATTTGTTATTGCTGTTTTCTCAGTTTTTCTAATAGACCTTCTATGCCTAGTTATAGTACTTGAAAATATAGTATGCCACATTGTTTTTGTTTAATTTTTCTCTGAATAGTATATTTGCTAAGTGGAAAATGTTCTTACTATATCTGGATAATTAATGATATTTGCTAGTATGGCCATTGATAAAACAAAATATTTTGGCTAGTTTCTGCAAGCTTCTTGCGAACCTACTTTTTGTGAAAAAAAACTTTGAAGATATTTGTTTTTTCATTCATTTGTTTGAGATTTGACACATTCGGGTCTTACACTTTTTGTCATATTATTGCAGGTCCAGAAAATTCAGTTATTAACACCAAATATCGGTGTCGTATACAGGTTTGTTTCTTCATACATGTTTAAGTTAAAACATATTTCTACAGCATTATTATTTTGTTGTACTATAGTAGCTGCCTATGAAGCACGGACACCTCTAGAAGTAGGCGTGTCGCGTGTCCGACACTTGTATGACACCCGTCGGACACGTGTCGAGAAAAGTCAAACAAGTGTCGGAAAAGTCAGACAAGTGTCCAAAAAATTGGTTTTTCTTTGCTTGACACATTTTGAATCGGTGTCGATATTCATATGACACTCATACAACATGTGTCCAATAATTCAGACAAGTTTTATTTAAAAAAAGCGGTGTTTTCTTTTCCTCAACACACTTTACACTTTTTCTAGACAAATTTGATGCACACTTAAAAGGGTTAAACATGTATTTAACCAATGTTATCAATGAAGAATTAAAGACATTAACTTTTATTAGAATATATTTAACTCTTTTGATATTAGATGAATAAATGAAACTCAAATACTATTATGACATATATAGCGGTGTTGATGTCGGACTGTAAGTGTTGTGTCGTGTTGTCCGCGTCGGAGTCTGTGCTTCATAGGTAGCTGCTTCATGTAATGGCAGTTGATGGGTGAGTTTTGAACGATATGTCATTGAAGTTTCTAGTAGGAAACTGGAGAAATTGAAATTAATGAATGATAAAATAGAAGTGTATTATAATGAATGATAAAATACCCCGAATACCCCGAATGCCATAAATTCCATTTCTTTCTCTTAATAGCTTTTTCTGAATAAAAAAATAAAGGAAGAAATTAATCAAAAAACAGAAACAAATCAATGAATCAAAAACTAAAATCTTCATACATTTCTCTTGATAGCATTCATGAAATAAATTTATGAGATTCTCAACTACTCTCCTTTCATGAATGCTATATATATATATATATATATATATATATATATATATATATATATATATATATATATATATATATATATTCATGAAAGTCTCAGAAAATTATTTCTTGAATGCTATCAAGAGAAAGTACGAAGATTTTAGTTTTTGATTCATTGATTTGTTTCTGTTTTTGATTTTGATTTAGAGAAAGGAATGGATTTTATGCACAGACACAAACACGCTCACAGACACAAACACATATATACAATATATTTTGGACTGCTTATTTTTCTTTGTTTTCAGATATTAAATTTAATTGGCTTCAATTTTGTCCTTTGTTGTTCAGTGGCATGGGTCCTGATTTCCGAGTTTTAGTGCGAAAAGCAGGAAACAGGCTGAGCAGTATCACCGATTATATAAAGTACAGTATATAATTTTATATAGCAACCTTCTTCCTTTTCTGCCTATATTTGGTCAATATGCTTCATTTATAGTGTTATCAGTTATCACCTTCACTTTGGAATGAGTTTTATTGTTTAAATGTTACTTGGTAGCATAACATGTCCGTCCATATGTTGTATGCCGATTCCCTTATTTCCCATTGCTTGGAATGAGTTAGAACACTTTTGTCTTCAACCATGAGATCTTAATTCTTGTTGCAGCCTTGTGGGTGTTGGTTGTTACACATGGATTACATGTTCCTTAGAGCATTTCTTTTTATGGATAGTGCCAACTTACCAAGTACTCTTTAATTGTGTTTGTTAAAAAATACACAATTTATGCTATTGATAATCTTTAACTTTGTGAATATACATTTTCTAGTCCACCTGTTTTTTTCTGTTATCTTTTTGATTTTATTATGGATCATGGATCTTTTATTAAAATAGGCTATCTGATATTGTAAGTTAAAACTGCAGGAACCAATCCCTGTCACTCAACTAGTAAGGGAAGTTGCTGCGGTTATGCAGGAATTTACTCAGTCTGGGTAATAACTCAGTTTGTAGTTTCTGCACTTCATTTTCACAGCTGAATTTTTACCTTATCTATTCATTGCATATAAGTCTATGTTATGTATGTATGTCATCGCTCCCACCACAAAAATTAAGACAGTAAAAACAGGACACGTAAGTTGGTTTCTGTGCAACTGTTGGGAACTCCAAGTTTTGATAAACATTTTGATTCCTACTCGAATTCCACAATGTACCTCTAATTTAGTGCAGTGAACTTAGTTAGACCCTCTTACTTATTTGTATTCTCAACAACTCCTTTTTCTTTACATTTTCCCCCTTTACTAACTATCTTTGGAGTTTTAATATTTCTTTTTTTGCCCTAATAGCGGTGTTAGGCCTTTTGGAGTGTCCTTGCTAGTCGCTGGATTTGATGATAATGGACCACAACTGTATCAGGTAAGACATGCTGTACATGTATAAAGTCTAGACAATATTCATTCATTGGCAAAAAGCAGTGTTCTTTGTATTGCTGATTGAGGATGTTACATTGGATTTTTTCTTCTCTTGCACTTAGAAATGTTTAAAGTTAATGAAGTTTTTAGATAGAGAAGGGGAAATTGAAGGTTGTTTCTGGTCAATTTGTTTTTGCTGTAGGTCGATCCATCTGGTTCATATTTTTCTTGGAAAGCTTCCGCTATGGGGAAAAATGTTTCTAATGCTAAAACATTTCTTGAGAAGAGGTATGCTTTAAGATAAATGATGATAATATTGTAGGTAAATATGCAGTGTATCAATGTATGATGTCTAGCTGTGTCCATTAGGCGGTTTGAAACTTAATTTTAGAGGTTGTTGTAACTTTTCATTTCTGTTTGATGTTAGTTTTGTTGATTACGACCTCAATGCCTATCAATTCAATTTTTTCTTCATTCCAATTGTAGGTACACTGATGATATGGAACTCGATGATGCAGTCCACACAGCAATATTGACACTGAAGGAAGGGTAGGAGAAATGCCATTTAAAGTCTATATATTGAATAAAACCTTAGTGAAAATATCATATTTAACTATTACAGTCAATTAGGAGGCTTAAAAAAACTTTTTACCTTTTTTTTTGTTTCTGTTTTCATTCTATCAATGTTTTTTTTCCCTGGCATATGTAGTGTGTCGTAGCTTTGGTGTTTCAGAATTATAAATTGAAGATGGAAATGTATCTAAGACTAGCTTAATGGGTTCACTTGAAAAAAAAATAGAGGCTAATCCTATCTAGGGTGATAAAGCAAATTTTATATTAGTGATCTTGACTTTACCTAGGAACATCTCTCAAAAGTCACCATGAGCTGACTTTATTGTATTGGTAGCACGGTTCTTTGGAAAATTAGAAAATGAAAGGGAGTGAGAACTGTTTATATTTTTTCATTGACAAATTTTACACTGTCTGTTTTTATTCTCTTGTTTGCCTTACTGTATTTTGCTAACTATCCAATCTTTCCTAGTCTCTGAAACTATTCCATTCGTTTTCTTTTGTTGGTGTTTCTAGGTTTGAGGGACAGATCTCAGCAAAAAACATTGAAATTGGCATAATTGGTGCGGACAAAAAAGTTTAGGTGCATATCTCCGTTCACTAAAATATAATTTAGCTGACTTTTCTATCTTATATTTTACCTTTTCAGTACTTATTTGAACCTTGCTTCGTCTGGTTTCTGTCATCGATCAAGTTGAGTTAAATTTTTGGTTGCCCAATCTGAACGAATAAATTAGGAGTATGTTGAAATACATGATAAGTTGCTTCCCAGAAATTTAACAGAATGGTTGGGACTGGGAAGTGAAAATAGAAACTCACAATGGTAGAAAATAGAACAAGAAATGTAAATCAGAGTTGTTAAACTCCTAACAAGAGCATGAAGCTCCTAGACCAAAGAATATTCTCCTATCTGTTTTCTAACAAGCTTTCTGAATGACTTCACACTACCATTCATTCTCTTTTATAACATTAAATCCCTTACAATCAGGGAATATCCTAACCGACTCAACCTTCTAGAAGCTGTAAGTGTGTGACTCGGGTCAATTGATTAAGCCATCAAATCTGTTGGGCCATGGTGTCCTATCACTATCACTGCTTGTAGCAATGGTTGCCCGGCACCATGCTGTTGCCCTACAGTCTCTACTATTGTCGCCACCATACATTCCTCTCCTGCCACCGAGCACCCTCTGTTGTCACTATCTGACATCCTCCACTGTCACTGAAACCCTTTATTGATTGTGGTCAAACACCCCTCAATCTTTGCCCAACACTCTCCCCAACTGATCCTCTAGTTATTCACCACCACCAACAACTGCTGCCATTGCCACAAAACAGTACTCTACAGTCATCAAATACTGTCCGAGATAATTGCTGCTAGCACCCCACCACCTGCCATTGCTGTCACTTGTGACCTTCCTTGCCATTGCCACCCAACACCCGCGTCAGCCACAATTAGGCAAGTGAGGATTAGGATGGATAGGGGAGATGCATGAAATGGAAACAGTAGGGGATACTAGATTGGGGTGTGACATGTTTTAATACAAACCAACGATAAACTCTTTATTTCAAAAAATAATGTAACAGTATTAAATTTAAGTTAACTAAATTAATTCCATTTTAGACAAACCTGTTTTGTTTCTTTGAAGTTTATACTCGAAAATCATAATACTGAAAACTTGCAACCAACTGATAAAGTTTGGAAGTTCTTGTTTCTTGAAATCAATGACATGTATATTCCTTTTCTTCACATATACTCTACTGTATATCTTTTTAAAGGGGCTATTTAACTGGGAAAGATTATTTTGTTTTGAATGCCTGATTTCACATGTTAATAGTTTGTTAATTAATTATATTGCAGGGTATTGACACCAGCTGAAATTGATGATTATTTGGGTGAAGTAGAATGATCTTGCAATGAAGAATGCATCCTTATGTTCTCAAAGTTGGTGTTTGTTTCATAGTTGAATTTCAAGATGGGTTGATAATGAAGACTTGTGATGGCACTTGCAAATTTGTGAGCTACTCTTGTAGTGTGGCCAACAAGTCTTGTGAAAAACTTTCTCCAAAGCCATCACAATTACTATATACAAACCTAGCTTGTTCGAATATATGATGAGACAATGACTTTTAATGACCATTCTAATTTATTTTTCCCTTTTATGATCTTGCTTTCCATCTTGCTAGTACTTAATAATTTTTAACTATTTTTACCTTTTCTTTTTGAATAAAAACCAAAACATTTAGAAGGGTACCATGGCCTTGATATCCAACAACAATAAAACTGTGATTACAAACCCAGCCAAAGCTTGTGCTGTCTCATTTCCCTTATGAACAATATTGAACAAAAATTAAACATTAGTATCTTCATTTCCAAATCATTGGCATAGTTGAGCTAGTTTCTATGAATTGCTTTAATAACTGCAATCCTACACCATATATTTCTGGAGATAAGAGCTGTTGGGTTGCTTGGGCTTCTAATTTATTCTCGTCTTCAAAATCACTCAATTCTGAATGCACAAGATGTACACACCTCAATGTAGTTTTCTTCAAAATCACTCAATTCTGAATGCACAAGATGTACACACACACTTCAATGTAGTTTTTGAAATAGGCCAAAATGAAGCTGAAATAAAATCTGAAAGTTAACTTGAGGGTTTGAAGATTCAAGCGACAGAAAAAAGGTAGAGTCTATGTTTCTCTAAGTGGTAAAATCAGTAAAACCAGTGGTAAGACGAAGATCATGTTGATTGATAGTAAACGAATTTGCTTCTCTAAGTGGTAAAATCAGTAAAATCAATGGAACTGAAGATTTGATTGAGAGGACAGAAGCAATGTCATGCCTCAGGTGGAAGCAACAATCAACACAAGATGTGAAATGGAAAAAAGAGCAGAACCTAATCTTACAGCAATTTAAGAAAAGCAGAAACAGTTGGCTTTAGTAATGAACAGAAAAACAACAGGAAACAGATGTTCGGTACAATCTTCCTCGCCCATCCACATGATCGGTTCTTTTAACATTATGTTTGTGCACATTGTTTGAATGCGATATACATATCCATCACACTGTAAATCATAAACCGAATCTCCTACTTCTTTTCTTCAACTCTATTTGTTTTCTGTTCTTTACACTTTTGATTTTTGGCGCAATGAACAACTGATCCTCGAAGATTGATGCAAGTTTGCAATTTAAGCAGATAAAAGAACATTGTTCAAGTCAGTTGCTAGGTACATGTTAGAAAGAAACTCTAGACAAAGAGTCTATAGTGATTGTGTCAAAATGACATCTCTTTCGTCAAATCTACTTTTTGATTTTCCAGTTATGGGATGTGCGAGGGGCAGTTTCAATGCCTTCATAGTAATTCGACTTAAGCTTTCCTCTATTCCAAGCGTTCACAAATTCTGCAAACAACTCACGTGCTGACTCTGATAACAGATCAGAGAAAAACACATTCTTCTCTTCTTTCAGCCATGTAGCAAACTCATTATTCTTAGCAAAATAGTCATCACTGGACAATTCTTGAAAATCCTACATTTGAAACAAACAGATACCATAAATACCAATGAACCACTGGATAAGTAATCTCAACAATCACAGTTTCTGATTGGGAATGGGAACATAACTCACCTTATTGACTTCACCTTTGCTGCGTTTACTTTTGTGCTTGTCTTTTGCCTTTTTCTCTGAAATAACAAAGAATTTCAATATAAAATGAAGTATTAGTATTATTATAATCACTTAAATGTAAAATATTTCAAAAGAGAATTTATACTTTTTTGCCACATTGATTGGTCCTAAGAGCTAGTGTTGAAGGTGTAAAAGTAAAAATGGGGAAAGTCTTTATTGAGAAAGAAAGCATTTATTACATTTATATAAACACATTTCAAGCCATATCTCATTGAAAACTCTCAGCACTCTTCCCTCACGCCCAATACTTGACATATGGAACGTGACCTGGTAGTGATTAGCCCAACAAATCTTGAATATGTTATGATACTATCTCAAAAGTTGAATTGGACATAATTTAACCCTCAAAAACCAATTTGTAAAGTAAGGGACACCTCTCACTTCTAAACACATTTTCAGACCATATCTTATAATGTGAAGCCATCTGTATGTGTGTAGTCTTGCAAACTTCATACTCCAAGTATCCTAAACTAGGCGTTAAAGGGCATGTTGAGATTGAGAATAACTCTAACCAAATAGTCCTTAAAATAGTCGGACAATGATCACTCCTTGTACGAGCATCTAAGGTTAGATAAGCCTAACCCAAGTTCTATGATACTCAATACTACCAATCAAACACACATCATCAATATTTCTAAAGGGAAAGATAGGAATAGATAACAAGTTGAATCTGCTATGAAATGGTGCAGGTGGCTTATATTTTTCTTTTGGAAATATATTTTATAAACATGTTACGGTTTAGCATGATTTAGCATGATTAAAAACATCCCTTTCATGTTTTCTCTTGCTCAAAATCCCAAGCAATCAGCCTATGAATTGATGTCATCTAAATTGCAAGCCTGGAGATTTCACTTAATAGAACTGGAACCAGGTTGCATAATGATTTGTAACACTCCTTTTCAAACAGATATGTATAGAAAACAAGATGCCTAAAACAAATTTTACATTCAAATTTATCTCAAAATATCGCCATATTCATGGACTAGATCATTGAAGATCTCAAAGAGAACCACTATTTTTGCAGTTAGTCTACACTCTACAATACACATCCTCTTGATTTCTAGTTCTAACTCCTACAATCTTCCATGTAAGAATGACTACTGAGGACTCGAACCCTGGACCAACAACCCCTTAACCCAGTTAGCAATTGCCAACTGAGCTACCCCCCACCCCTAAACCACTTTAAAAACAATATTGCTTACAAACAAATACATATTAGTTTAAAGTTACGAATTTACCATCCATTGAATGCTTAGGCTGGGCATTTATCAAATTCAGTTATTCAAAATTTAATATAAAATGTTCTAACAAAGTAGAACTCCGTCATACATACCAGAAAATCAAACCAACACCTAAATATGCAACGAAGTCCCATAATAAAAATGACTTCTTAGTCTTGCAGCAACTACATAGAAACAAAGTATATTTCAACACTGAAATATATTGACCAACTAATCATAAATGGCTATTTGGACCGACTAATTTGAGTTTAACTCTACTGGTATAGGCACTTGCGAGACTCTTTGGAGAGCTCATGAAAATAATTTATGACATATCTGTAAGCTATTTTCACCTTATTTCCATAACCTCTTTAGGATAGCTTATCGAAAATGCTTATAGCTTTATATGAAACCAATTGACTTTAATAAGCATGTACATAGTCACGTATTGTATATTTGGTTTAACTTTTTGAAGATTCAAAAGCAATTCTAGGTATAGAATTGATCGTGGAATGAATTTTAAGGTGTTCGGTTCCTCTAAAATAGAATTGATTCCGCCTCTAGGTTTTGAGTTTAAACATGATTTTTACAATGTTCAACTCGCTTCTACATAAACTTATCTAAACATAAATAAATCACTTTACTTTCAACTCACTTTTAGCTATAATCAATTAATTCAAAATCAATTATTTTCACCGCAGAACGAAACAATGTTTAATTGAGGTATTTAACCAACCAACAAATAAATAAATAATGACTTACCCTTATCAGATTTATCTCTGGAGTGTTTCTTGTCCTTCCTTTTGTCTTTCTTATCCCTCTTCCGATTCTTCTTTTCTTCACCATCTACCGTTCTCTTCCTCTTGTTTTTCTTCTCATCTGCGAATTAATTAACACTAACATAGAAAATCAATACTAATATGCAAAAAAAATCCCTATTTTGAAGAACTAGTGAATCAAATTTTCAGCTAAATGAGTAAGATTAAATGCAAAAAATCCCCAAAAATATTCAACCCTAATTGTTTTCCTCCGATACGGTAAAAGAGTGGTGCGCAGCGAATGAAAAGGAGAAATTGAATTGGGAAGAGGAAGAACGAAGTACCTTCGGATTGGGATGGCGAAGAATAAGCTGTTCTCTTCGATTTTCGATCGCTTCCCATAATCGATTATTTCTTCACTACACAATCGATTATTGAAGTAAGAGAATCAACTAGATTTTGATTATTCCCTAGTTACACCAACATTAGTTTACACGCTCTTTGACATGAATTAATTACTGATATTTTCTAATATACCCCTATTCTCTTATTTATTTCTTTCTTAATATTTCAAAATAGTCTTCTCCACAATCTCTCTTGCATCATGTTAAAAAAATTGAATATTTGTGTTGAAATTTTTTGCATAAGATTTTCTAAGTTATATTAACACTTGTTCTAGGTCAGGCCGACCTTAGGTCCAAGGGCAAAAATATCCAATTATGAGAAGGTTTAATCGAAAGCATGAACATTAGATTGTTGGAAGTTAAGTAGTCCCGCATGATCGAGAGGTCAACATTAAATAATAATCCTTAGTTATCTGTTGTCGGATTTAATCGAAGGATCTTTTGCATTCCACGTTTGATGACCTTGGGTGATGCTAATTATCTTCCGTATATAGAGTTCTTCACGTGCCAATACCCTAGTAATATATAAAGTTCTTTACGTGTCAAGATTCAAGTATTCTATCAATTCTCATACTCAAACTATTTTTTATTCGAGTGTTATAGTATTAATCATATATGTTTACCACACTACGTAGTACTAAAAACATGTTTCACCGTACACGAGTCTTATCGCATTCTATCATAAACATTCTAAAATGAAAAATAATTAACATTTAATTATATAGACAAGTGAGTTAGTTACTTTATATTTTTACAAGTATTTGTATTTTTTATGTATTATAAAATTTGAATTCTCAAATCTAGAGTTCTTAAAATAGGTTATTCATCTCAAATAGACCAACTTTGATGAGATTCAAACTTTACAGAGTCGGGCCAAAAGATATGTTATAGTATGAGTTAAAAATATATGACATCACTCATTACATCCCAAATGTTTCTCAAAAACTATAAATTTTTGAAATTGCCTTCGTCTGTATTAATATTTGGAGGCATCTCGTATAATGTTATACATAGAGAATCAATCAATAAAGACTAGATAAATGAGTTCGTATTTTAATATTCAGATACTAGGCGTACTACAATATTTGGACGGATCCTGTATTGTATTTTTCATATCACCTCACTCAATGAATGACGAAAGGGGTTTGTCCAACAATTAATATCCAAATAATATTCATGTAATATCTTTTGAATAATAGTCTAAATATGTCACAAAAAAACTTTCCATTCCCCATCCTATAAAATTTGAAGAAAAAAAGAAGGAGAACCTTCCCAGTTACCATTTTCGTGAGCATTACCACCAAAAGTATTTCAAATATAAAGTATTTCAAATATAAAGCTCACTCATTCAATCTTATTTTTTAAATCAATTTCGTACAATCCTTACATTATGTGGGGACATTTGGCGAACAATCAATGACGTTAATCTCTTAACTTTTTTGGGTAAGCAGTAGGTTTTGTCTATTATCAAAAGTGATAGAGTGAAGGAGATGACAAAGATGTGGAAGGTCAAGGTTCTGTACAGAGTGAACACTTTCGGTTGGAGATGCTTGTTTGATAGGCTGCCCAAAATCATTATTTATTCGTGGAATCTTTCATTCTGTTTCACATTTATGTTGTCTTTTTTGTAAGGAAGAAGTAGAATCTTTGCATCATATTTTGCTATTGTAAGTTCCTTGATTTTGAGGATTAGCTTAATTTTAATAAAACAAATAATAAGCAGCAACAATGGATTGTACAGTAGGATTTCTAACTTGTAATCCTATCTAGAATGCCTTAACATACTGTGTTGAAGACTATCAACAACTAGAATAGCATGTCAAATGAGATGTCCAGACATTAGACATCGGGACATCACGCTACAGAAACTGTTAAGTTTGTTACAGTTCTATTTTAATTAGTGCAAAATATTCTGGGAATATTATGCATTCTATGTGGCCTGATCTTGAAGGCATATGCGGAGGTCCAAGAGCTAAGGAGAAAAATCATCAAGGATCTTGTTTGTAGCAGAAGTTATCTGCGTATTTGTTTCTGCAAAAGTTTGTTATTACATATGTTTGTTACAGCTTCAAGATATTATTTGAAGGCCCAAATCCAGTTGGATAATAGGTTATAAATAAGCAGTGTAACCTCGTTTTAGCAAGCTAGCCGATTTTAGAAAGATGTAGTCTTTAGGGTTAGCCATGTAAGTGAACCACCCGGATTTTGGGATGGTTACTGATTTGTACCTCGAATCCCGTAGGCAAGAGGATTATTTTACTCGCTCAGAAGTTGTGAAGCAATGAATGTAGTTGTGTCCTTGGAAGAAGCTGTGAAGCAATTCCAAGTTTGTTTGAGTCACACGTTTGATTGTTTTGTGTTTGGAGTGATGTTATCCAAACTAATTTTGTGTTTGAAGAGTTGATAGGGATCAAGCTGTTGATGTAGTGGCTGGGATGTTGACTGCTTAGACATCATTGCGATGATTGGAAGTGGAATAGGGATATTCCATATCTAAGTGAGGCATCTTAGGTAGAAGAGAAACTGGGTAGGGATTAAGTGAAGAGTGTAAATAGGGAGGTTTAACTCTGAATTAGCACTACTGATAGTGGAATTCATTCCTGGCTTGGTATGCCTCCAGATGTAGGTTGGTTAGAACTGAACTGGATGAACAATTCTGCTGTGTTCTTTTTGTTTCCTGCACTGCTAATTTTAATTCTACATTGTCTGTTTTATAATGTCAAATGAGATGTCAAGACATCCTCATATGACATCTGAGTCTGCTGTTGCACCAGAATTTCAATTGGTATCAAAGCAGACATCCTGTCTGTTTTTGGATGAGATCCATGGGAGATACTTTCTGGTTGTGTACAAGGTAGATGATTGTTTGAACAAGGAGTGTTCATATTGTATGGTCCCTTAAAGTGGAGGATGAACCTGTTTATGGAAGACTAGACCAACCTGACCTGAGTTGCTGTACCATCTTGATGAAAGAAGATAATGAAGCTGGAACATAGAAAATTTGAAGACTTCATGCGGGAGTGAATAATTTGGATTAAGGTGTTCAACCTATGTTTAGCACAAAGAATAGTAAAAGGGAGAAATGCTGATATTAAGGGGGAGTAACTGCCTATATAGGAGGAGCAACTACTATATGTGTTGATTGCTAATTATGATTATGAATGGAAAGGAAGCAGCTACTAGAGAAATTTTTTTATGTGAAAGGGAGAGTATTCAGCTGGAGACAAAAATTCAAAGGAGAAGCTTTATAGTAATCTCAAAGCCAAGGTAGATGGACTTTATGTGAATGTCCCAAATGATGTTGGAACATTAGATTTTTTAATATTGAAGAAAGTCTGACTTTTAAAACAGAGTTACTCCTTAAAAGGAAGTTAGTAACTAAATTCAGAATACAACTACATGACTTGCTCCCATTACAAAAGTCATGCAAATGTATGGACACATAGGAATATCATAAAACCATAATATTACTCTAGAAGCCATTCAAAAGAATCTGGTCAAAGTCACATGTTATGATATCTCATAAAGAAGTTGTCCTGATTGGTGAGAGAAAAGGTTACAATCACATGGATACAATTATTGAATAAAAGGTGAAGTAACCTAAGCATTCATAGAAACAAACTACTCACAACACAAACTGCCAAACACTATTAAAAGTGATCAGAGTTAGTTTGGACGGTACATCCTTGTCTTTAATACAGTCCTTCAAAATAGAGTTTTCTTCACCTTGACCAAGGACTAAAGACTCTGAACTCTTAAGCTTCAACTATGCTATTTATAAGGGACCATCTAATCCCTACCTCTTCAGAAAAACATAGCTAAATAGTGTAAACCACATCAAAATGAAGTTCATTCGAGTTTGAATGTCATATACCTGGATCTGGTTTTGTGAAGGCTCCCATTGTCAAATTTTTGCTAAAAAGGGGGAGAAAAATTGTGTTACTTCTGTTGTTATTATTGGTCTCATTATTGCCAATATGAATGAAAGAAAGTGTTCACAAAAGATATCTAAACCAATCTTCAAATCCATGTTTGGAAATCTTTGTGACATGTGATTTGAGTTATGAACACAATTGTGACATGTGTTCTGAGTTACATGGAGAAAATTAAGAATTCCATGTGAACTGTCTCTCATGCTACTCAGGAGGTACTTCAACTCCAAATCTAGCACCGAGTCTCTTCCTTCTCCTACCTTGCACGCCTGGTGTTGATTCAATGGAGAAAAGAAGATGTCAAGACGGATGTTCAAACATCCCATGCAACTCAAGATTTGAAGTTGTGAGCAGAAGACCACATTTTAATTGTAAATTGTTAATTGTAATTGTAATTGTTGTTGCTATTTTGATGTAAATGCTTGTAATTGTATTTATTTTTTTTAGCTAAAATTTGCCAAAGGGGGAGATCGTAAGTTCCTTGATTTTAAGGATTAGCTTAATTTTAATAACACAAATAATAAGCAGCAAAATGGATTGTACAGTAGGATTTCTAATTTGTAATCCTATCTAGAATGCCTTAACATGTTGTGTTGAATACTTTTAACAACTAGAACAACATGTCAAATGAGATGTCGAGACATTAGACATTAGGACATCACGCTACAGAAACTGTTAAGTTTATTACAGTTCTGTTTTAATTAGTACATAATATTTTGGGAATATTATGCATCCTATGTGGCGTGATCTTGAAGGCATATGTGGAGGTCCAAGAGTTAAGGAGAAAAATCAGCAAGGGCCTTGTTTGTAGCAGAAGTTACCTGCGTATTTATTTCTGCAAAAGTTTGTTATTGCAGAAGTTTGTTACAACTTCAAGTTGTTATTAGAAGGGAAACTGGGTAGGGATTAAGTGAAGAGTGTAAACAGGGAGGTTTAACTCTGAATTAGTACTACTGATAGTGGACTTCATTCCTAACTTGGTATGCCCCCAGATGTAGGTTGGTTAGAACCGAACTGGGTGAACAATTTTGTTATGTTCTTTTTGTTTCCTGCATTGTTAATTTTAATTCTACCTTGTCTGTTTTATAATGTCAGATCAGATGTCAAGACATCCTCATATGACATCTGAGTCTGCTGTTGCACCAGAATTTAAGCTATCATGCAAAGTAGCTAGAGCAATTTGGGGTTCAATTTCAAGTTATTTAGAGATGAATTGGGGACAAGAAGCCAACATTTGGAGGAGTTTCCTAATAGCTTATGCAAGTTTCAAGAGTAAGAGAGTTAAGAAAGGGTTCGAAGTATGGATGACTTGCAGACCCAAACCCGCGGCCACCCACACCCGAACCTGAGTCAACGGGTGAAAAACCGAGTTGAATGGGTTCGTGTGCCATCCTATATTTCGGGTGCGGGTTTGAGTATTCAAACTCGCACCCGAAACCCAAAACCTCACTCGCTTAGACATCAAATTACATAAGTAATCCTAAATATATATAAGTGTAAAAGTTTAAGACCTTAATTTTAATTGTAATGTTACCAAACTTGATGAAAAATTGTAATTTAATTCTTTAATTTCTTTGAGAGACCTTGATGGAGTTCTTGTGTTTCAAATTTCAATGTTGCCACTGTATTTTTTGTGTTTTTGCTGCGGGTTGGAGTTTGGGTGGAAAAACCTGAACCCAATGGGTGTGGGTATGGGTGTTATTTTTCCACCCAAATAGCCTTTGGGTTTGGGTTCATGTGGTGATTTAGGGTGCGGGTTTGGGTAGTGTGAATCCCGCACCCGACCCGACCTGTTGCCATCCCTAGTTCGAATGAGTGGTTTGGTTAGCGGTGTACCGTAGTATTTGGTCGAAGAGGAATACTGTTATTTTCTATAATGAATTATGAAGTGTTTCGGATTTGGTTTGGAGTATAAAGGTGTTAACTTGAAAATGGTCTTTCCACAGCGAGATTTCTATGTCAATTGTAATTTCTTTGAATTTTGCAATGAACCTTTACATTATTTAGGTTAAGTTGCAATTGGTAGTCAATTTCCCTCTTTCGAGTTGTTTCTCACTTTTTGTATCTGGGATTGAGTACCCCTGTCGCACCCCAAAATTTACCCTCTTCTATTTTATATCGCGTGCACATGCATTGGTTCTATGGTTAGGGGTTTGAAATGGCTTCCAGTGGTTCTTCTACAAGTTACAACGAGTTGTTGGGTTTGTCAATCTGTACAAGGAGGGTCTAATATACTCGTGTCATTTTCTCATTCAAGTTAAAGGTTTCTCATGCCTCGAGACATCTCAATGTGTCCATTATTTTATCATATGTTTGAATTCGTCGGAATATTAAAGTGAATCATGATCCCATGCCCATTTCTTTGAGATCAGGGTTTGGTGTTGAGGATGTCTTTTCATAAGATTCGTTCAATTGATCTTTTGGTCATCAATTCAAAATGTTGCAAATCATAACGTTGATTTTTTCTTGGTAAGAGTAGAGATATCGTTGGTGTTATGCTAAAGTATTAATTTGGTATTTAAAGGTAATTTATGATTGAGAAAATCTGAAAACTCGTTGTTATTCTTAAAGTCCAAAGTATTTATTACTTAAAGCTTAGAGACACTTCGTGAGAAATTCAAGGAATGAGCAAGATGGAATTGAGTTAGGGTTTATTGAAGTGGCACATGTATTCAATTTTGTTCGTTTCAAGATTAAGTTCATGTGAATTATTTCCTTTTTTGTTCATGATTCAAGACTCATTCGATCTTATTTCACAATGTCTTTTAACTCAATGTTCAAGGCATTCATTCGAGGGCTTTCAAGATATGGCAATGTTTATGTACATAGAAAATCCATTTCGAAACTCCAAGTGTTATGGCCTAAAGATCTCAAGCACTTCATCATTTACAAGAACAATTTCCAAATTTGGTACAAGTTGAACACAAGTCAAGAGTTGGTTACAAAAGAAAACAACCTATCATATGGCTTGACGTTTCAAAAATTACATCATCCAAGTTATGAATTGTTAGAATAATTCAAGGGATTTCTAATGACTACTTCCAGACATTTTCTCAACTTATAAGAGACATTCAAGTCTTGAATCTAAGCTATCAGGTTTTCTCCTGACTCGAGACATTTCCACTACTTCTTTGTTCTATCAGAGGGTTCATAATTTTGCAAAGTATTTCGAACTAAATCACAATTTCTCCAATCCATTAGCTCTTATGCATAGGCTTTGAATACTGAAGCGATTTCTTACAGGGCAATTAGTGAAATCATGATGCAAATTTAAGTGAAGAGAGATTTCGAATTGAACCAAGAAATTCCATTGCATTATGTACACGTTTGGTTTAGAGTTTGCTACAAGAATTGAAAAGTTATTACACCCAATACTATCTTACATTATGGACAAGGTTGGTTTAACTACTTCAATTATAAGGCCTTTCATGCTTCATGGGTTAAAGTTAGCTTCATGTCATAATTCAAGTGATTCTTCTCTTTAATTCCAAGTACAACAACTCAAACATATTCTAAAACTTGGTTGCAAGTCTTCCAAATTCTACAAGTTTCATTACTTTCATACAAGGTTTACAAAGAAATTTCATTGATTCTAAGTTTGTTTCGTTACAAGGCTTAAAACAAAAGAGTTTGAGATTTACAAGTTTATTACAAAGTTGTTTCAAGCTTTACATTTGCTACAAAGTTTCCTATGTCTTCTAATTACAAGCTTTTACAATGCAAATTCAAATGGAACTCCTAAGCTATTGAGATATTCTTCTCTCTTTTAAGCTCCTCTCTTCTCCATCTTCAAGTCTCCTCCTTGCCATCCTCACCATCATTCATGAAACACAAGGAAAGAAGGCATGGTTAGAAATCAAAGCAAAATATAAATAAGAAAGTATTCAAAAGAAAATTTTTCTTTGTAAGTTCATCATTATGGTTTACATTTTGGAATCAGGTTTTGGATGGTTTCCTCAATCATGTTTCATAAAGGTAAAAGCCTCAGAACTTCAAGTTCAATCATCGGCCAAAAAACTCCTATTGCAAATCACGAATTGCTTCGGTTCACACAAGGAGGTGTGAAAAATTCAAAACTCAGCATAGCAACATGGTACAACAACGTACAAGTCATAATTGCAATGATACAGCCCAACACATCAAAATTCAGAATTACAACATATCAGAAATATCCCAATAGCAAACGCCCAAATTCACAATGGCCTGGTTTTCAAAAGAGAAGTCCAGCAACAGAAAAAAAGGCAAACAACATATTTAAGTCCAAAAAAAATCAGAAACCCTAAGAGGCTTCAATATAAAAGGACTAATTTAAATAGATTTCGAAAAAAGGATACCACTGTTCACGCAGCCAAAAACCAGAAGTTGCGCAAAAAAACCCTAACCAGAAATCATCGTCATCCTTCATAGTTACAAACACATAAAACTCAGAAACAACCATAACAAACAGAAAATCAGCAAGAAAAAATAGAAACCGAAACCCTAAATTTGTTTCATCATCATTTTCCAAAACTCTAACCCTTCTGAAATTGAGAAATATGAAGAGGAAAAGATTTATATAGAGCGATCTCAACCGAAAAATAGCGAAGGAAGATGAATCTGAACACTTAGGGTTTAATCTTACCTTTTCATATCTACTCAAAATCCTAGGTTCCCTGCAAAATCAAGTAGCAGAATCGTAACCAGAAGGAAGATTCAAAAGAGATTATGTAAAAAAGTCAAACTTCGGAGTAAGCTCGTTGTCTGCCGCCGTCGTCACCGCCGCGAGGCGATTTCTGGCACAACGACATCTTCTTCTCCGGCAAACCTCCATCGTTTTTCCGCCGTCGATTGTTCATATAATCACCACCTTCCATCGATGCCTGCGTGAAAACACAAATTGGACTACATCAGTAAGAAAGCCAGATCGCGAAGAGATCGCGAAACATCAATGGCGGCGAAAAGGATGAAGCTTCCAGCGAGGTTTGGAAGAAAGATGAAGAATTCTGAACATGAAAAGTGAGAAAGCAAAAGAAGAGAGGAATAAGAAGATACGTTTTCACATTTGAAAGAACACAAAATGCTAACTCTCTCTTCTTCTATTTTGTTTAAGTTTTTACTCAATTTTATTAATAAGTTTTTTTTATGTTAATAATTGATTTTTGAAACAGGTTTAGTATAATTTGAGCTATGATTGGCTAAAATTTAGATTTTATTTGGATTACATAATTAATCTATTGTTATAAATGAAAATTTGTTTAAGATTTCCTCAGACAATTCAACGTATCTCTCTGTCAAACTTAAGTTGCACCATCGCTCTCCTCACCAATGATATCATGCATCTTCGCCCTCTCCATCGTCTTATCATCATCATAGCATTATAATTCAACATCAACGCGCCAGAACTGATAGCCTACGGTACACCTTCAAGGACTTGCCACACCAGATCCGCGAGCTCCTCTTGGGCCCAAGCAGATTTCTTTTCTGCACCCTCCAGTTTCTTCTAAAGCAGGTCTATTTCTAAACTCTTTCTCTATTTATTTTAATTTCTTTAATTTATTATTTTTCTTATTAATTTATTTTAGTATACTATAGAAATGCAAATAAATTGTGTTTGTGTATTAAATAATTATTAGTTTCTAAAATAATTTCTATCTGATAATTATTGATTAAATTATTAAATAATTTTTATCAAATAAAAAAGATTTATTCTCATAATTATTTAAGGATTTGGACGTGTATTGTGTGCTTAATTATTTACTTGCCTCTTGTATGCTCGTATAATTTATTCACAATTGTACACTCTACACACTTGATACAATCAATTCCATTTCTTATTTTGGCTCATATGTCAAAAAAGGTTCTCATAGTTGGAAATGGGCATGACCATTCTCACGAGGTTAATCAAAGCCCTTGTATGCTTCTATTAACCATAACCCGAATAAATTGGTCCATGTACCAATCATCCATGCACAAGGGTTTCATAGTTGGGGATAGGAACGCCTATTCTCACGAGATTAATTAAGTCCATATACTTGATTAATCATAACCCAATTCTCTTCTCTTGGTCCGTTACCAAACGCTAAAACACTTTCATAATAAAATCTTCAAACCTCGATCCAACGTCGAGTTTCTTTACAAAATATTTTCACAAATAAATACTCTACTTCTCTCTTCCCAAACGTATGGTAGTCAGTCCTATTTTGACCCTCGATTGTACGTTTGGTTTCTTTAACTAAATATAATTATGCAAGTTTTTGTTTCGCATCGCCCTTTTCCTAATAAAACTTTTGGGTAGAAAAAGATGATTACGATGGTTCTGTCTGTCATACCCCAATTTTTGACCTAATATACCACCTTACATTTGCATCATTGCATCACTAACAGTTCAGACAGCATTAATCGGGTGTAGCATTCACAGGTCAAAATTAGGGTTTCATCAGATTTTCATCTGATTCAAGAAGCAACCAATTAGGGTTTGAGTTTTACTCACCTCATTTGATCTATCTTGATCAAATCATCAACCTCTGATCATCAGATATCCATCTTTTCTCACTGATCAATTGAGGATCGACCAATTAGGGTTTTGGTCGAGCATGAATATTCTCTGACTTTTTGAACAATAAATGACTTTTTTGGCTAGAGATTGGTCATTATATCTTAGATACAACATCTTGACCTAATTTATGGATTCAAAACATCCTAGAAGTTCACAGACTTCATCAGTCAATTTCAGAAACATCTGATGAAAATTCATCTGCACAGAAAAGTCAAACTTTGACTTTTGGTCAAATTTTTCAAAACAAAACTTTTTCCATCATCAAAATACTTCAAATGATCCATCATGATCATAAAAAATCAAAGAATTTGGAAAAGTCAACAAAAAGTCAAAAGTTCCAACACTTAGAAAAATTTCTAAGTGTTAAAATTTTGTATTTTTTCCAAACTTCATGGCATTTTTTCACATAGTTCCACTTTGATTTGGAAAAAACTCAAAACATGAAAGTTGTAGCTCTTGAAACAAGCTTTCCAAAATGTCCAAGAACTCTCAAATCCATGGAGTCTAGCTGAAATTGAAACATAAGGCTCCATGAACATGATTTTCAAAGTTCAAAACTTCAAATTATAGGTCATTTTGTGATTTCTTCATCTAGAAGCAATGCCACCTTGCCAAATGGAGTTTAGAGCTGATAAATATCAGCTAGAGATAATTGAGAAGATATAAGATCAAATTGAGATTTTTACACATGGTTAAAAAAGGAAGCTTCCTTTTCCTTTTGCAAAAGTCTTTCTTGCCCTTTAAGGCAACTTTGAATTACAAATGCCATGTACTTGTGCCTAATTTTTCAGAACTTTTGACCTATAAATAGAGGTCATATTGGCCATTTGAATCCACACCAAAGCAATGCAAAGTTATGCTTTCTCTCTTCTTTCTTCAAAATCAAGAAACATAATGCATTTTGAGCAAACTTGCAATTTCAAAATCTTGTGAAAACTATGATGAACTTTTGTCTAAAAAAAACAAAAAAATAAACAACATAGAACAAGCTGGATTCATTCACATAAGCTTGCAAACCATAGGAAAATCTTGGTGGTTCATAACATCAATATGAATCTCAATCCAGGACTTGGGTAGCACAATCCAGGCAAGCTCGAAGCAAGCAGACCATTCCTACATCTTTTACATAGGCCGTTGAAGCTCAAACAATCACCAAACAAGTTTTGGAAACACTCCAACATCATCTTCGATCTCAACTTGAACAGGTGAGAACTCAAACTTTAATCTCATGATTCTTTGCACTTAAACGAAAAAACTCTTGGCCATTTGTTTTCTGCACCTATCACGATCCTTAACCCTCAAACAATTTGAAAAATCATCAACTACACATCATTTCAATTAGAAATTACAATTCTAGGGTTCTTCGTGATTTCCAGAAATTCAATCGTGTTAGACCAAAAATAAATGCAATTAACAACTATCATCATATTCCTTGTTAAAAATCGAGCAACTTTCATGTTTACAAGTTCCAATTTCATCAAGAAACGAGCAAGTTACAAAATCTGGGAATCAAAGATGAAGAACAGGGCATTCGCGCGTGTTCTTGAGTTTTTTTAAAATTCAAATTTTCCAATATTATATTAACACGTGTTTTTGTTTCAATAAACGAATGAACGCTTATCCAGTGTTGCCCGACGCTCGTAGTACTTTCGCCACGTAACCACCCCAATGGTCATGGGTTCAAACCTCCCATGGACCATTTTTTTTAAAACTCTTCATATTTCCTTCATTTTTCTTACAAACTTCAACATTTTTTTTAACCAATCAAAACTCCTCATTTTGAGGTGATTTTTTGTACACTTGTCAATAAATGTATCTATTTTATGATAGTGCAAAAATTTTCAGAAAAAACTTTCATCTGATTATGTTTTAATCGAGCCGAAAACGACACTACGAGCACTTTTCAAAACCACCTTTAAAGGTGAATTTTTCAAACTTTCGAATTCCGATTCTTTTCAAAACCTCTCATGAATAAACTTCACATTTCAAAACACTTTTTAAATCATTTTTTCAAAACTTTTCATCAAATTTACATCATTTTTACCATGATCGATCCGATTTAAACGATAAAACCGAATTCGTTTTCTCTCGAATTTCTCAATCGATCATGGGCCTCCCTTATGGTGTAAGTCCCATAACATTCTTTTATGTACATAATATTTCTTTATCAAACTCTTTTCAGATACATACAAATTTTTATCTGTACATAACACAGATACTTTTTATACTCAAGTACAGACAAACTTTGATCGTTTGTTTTCACCTCACTTGTGTATACACAAACAAAACATTCTTTTATGTACATACATATTTTCCTTGTACATATCAAAAATTCATTTTATATTCATACCAATCTTTATCTGTACATAATACAGATACTTGTTTACTCAAACACGGATAAACTTCGATCGTTTGTTCTCCGTTTCGTTTGTATATACACTGAATACCATTGATATTGAAAGGAGCATTATTCCCTGTGAAACTGCTTTCAAACCAATGGGCCACCCTTATGGTGTAAGTCCCAACCCTCCTATGTACATCCATCTTTCTCTGTACTTAAATACTCGTCCGTTGATCAGTGGTTTTTACACAGTTATTTAGCATTGAGTTTCGTTATCGTTTCTTTTATTTGTCTAGTGTTATATGTCTTTTTATCGCATTTTACGCTTTGGTTATGTGTTTAAGTGTTTTCAGGGATAGAAGAATGAAACAGAACAAATCGGGACAAAAGAAGTGCAAAAAATCAGAATATTGGAGGCTACAGAGGAATCAACACGGGCACCCGTGTGAATCAACACGGCCCGTGTTGAAAAGCCAGTGGAAAGTGAAAATTAGCCCAAGTCAGTGGATCAACACGGGCACCCGTGTTCATCAACACGGCCCGTGTTGATTGGCCTGAAGCGTTCCCTTGAATTTTGAAGACCAACATGGGCACCCGTGTTAATCAACACGGCCCGTGTTGATGGACGCGGGAGGAAACTTTATTTTTTGAGTTTTGGATCTCTTCTTTGTCATTAAGGGTATTTTGGACTTTGGCTAATATTGGGATGTGGCTGAGACTATTAGAATTAGGTTTTGGGAAAAAGAGAGGACACTTTTGAAATTAGGGAAGAGAGATCAGGAGAAAAAGAACGCTACGGAGAGGATTTCGGGGACGGCGAGATTCAAGGGCAGCCACCATTGAAGATCAAAGTCATCACTCTTCTTTGTAATGTTTAACTTTTATGCCATGTTTTCTTCTGATACTATGAGAGGCTAAACCCTCCAATGCTAGGGGGTGGTCCTGGTTTGATGATGTTGTGAATTCTGATGATTGATTTCCTTAATGCATGTTTACCTATTTCAATTTAATTGTGTGGTGTTCTTATGGTTATGTATCGGACAAATACATGTATATCTATGACTAACAATTGGCAGGACTGTGATTGTTAGGGTTTCTACACAATTAGGTTATTAGGAGTCACACCTAGGACTAGGAACTCTTTTTAATCACTTTAAATCTTGATATTTTTATGGTTAAAACTAAGAATTGTTTGAATGGACATTTGAACAAGGATTAGGGTTTTAATAGTGTCTTCATTAAGGACTTAAGGAAGAACATTCTAGAGATAAGTAATTGATAGTATTCATTTGCAATGGGGGAATCTGAATTCGGATCATGGTTTTGTTAAATCAACCACTCATCCTAGCATCATTCTCACTATATTTCATCAGTCATTACTTGTTACAAACGTAATTGAACGTCTTAAAATCAACCCAACCATTGTTTTTGTTCAATTGAATTAAGAGTACGAATAGGTATTTACTACGCAGTCCTCGAGATCGACATTCGGGGAATTTCCCTATTATTACAAGAGGCAAAATAGTACACTTGCTATTTTTCCGATCATCCGTGTACATACTTACTTCTTTGTACACAATTCAGACTTGTAAATAATCAAGTTACGCTCGTTTTAAACGTTCGTTTCACAGACACTTGTTTATATATTTCATAAACTCTTACAAATAAACATCATGCATTGTTTATATTTCCTTCATAAACTCCTGTGAATACATATCACACACACACACACACACACTTGTTTATATAATTGTCTAGTTATAACATAACAACTGGTCTAACCAGTAGGTTCCCCATAGTTAGCCTCCGCTTGGGCTTTATACAAGATAACTCTCCCCACAGAGTTCAGCCTCCTCTTAGGCTTCATATAAGAAAACTCATTCATATGAGTTTAGCCTCCGCTTAGGCTTCATATAAGACACACTCCCCTATTGAGTCAGCCTCCTCTTGGGCTTCGTTCAAAAGAACTCCTCATTTGAGTTTAGCCTTCTCTTGGGCATCATACAATGAAAGAGATATAAAATCTCTTAACAGCCTCCTATTGGGCTTCCAATACAAAGAATCACTCACGTTAGGATAGAACCCTGAGAGTATAATTTCCTGGTGAAATTGCTCTTAATTCCAAAAGGATGGTTTCCCGGTGAAATCCCTTTTAAAGACAAAGCCAGCCATACCCTATAGCTTCCTCTTGAGCTTCATACAAGGACCCTCGATGACCCTCGGAATGCCTCCTCTTGGGCTTACAATACAAGGACCCATGGGCTTCTTAAAAGCATCCCCTTAATCCAATCAATTTCTCCTCGAGATTTAGACATCTATCATCTCTATGGAAGAAGTATCTCATTTATCACATCACATACAGTCAAAAACTTTTCAAACCCTTTTCAAACAAAAATATCTCTTAATTGTAAGTGGTAACACTTGTACACTCAAGCAAAACACCCAATACTTACAGTTAAAAGATTTAATCATCTTTTTCAAACATCTTTCTTAAACATGTAAGTGGTAACGCTTGTACACTCAAGCAAAACACCTTTAACTTACGATGAAAGATTTTTATCAATCAAACTTTTCAAAATGTATGTGATGAAATAGATTAGATACATTTTTCATTAAGATGACATTTGTCTGTCTCTTACTAACATCCCGTTGCTTTCCACTAGCGTAAGTGGGAACTACGATTGCTCTGACTTTCTCAACATCCTTTTGAGAATACGTAGGCACAAGGTCTCATCCTTGCCGAGCAAATTTCTTTCTCCCTCAGACCAAACAAACCATAGATCCCTATAGATCCGAGCTACAAATGCTCTGATTCCCACTAGGGGATATGTATGCAGAAGATCCACAGATCTTTGCGAGCACAATAATAACAAACACTAAGATCCCTCATAATCTATCCTTCTTGAAATCCCAAAGGAGAAACTTTCCCAATCATAGAAATAGCAATTAAAACACACAAACATATCAAACATATTCATATATAAAGCTATAGATAACTATATATATTTAGGGTGCTCCATCTATTCCCTTTATATAACAAACCCCCTTACTCAGAATCTCCCCAATGTGTTGCGTCTAGTTTGCGCTAGTCGTTACGCATATCAAATCAATTGAGGGTATTAACAACTTTCCCCTTTTTCATAATCATTTAATCATCTTTCTTGTGTTGAAAATAATAAAGCTTGATGCTCGCGACATCTTTAGAAACAAATCAAAAGAGTAAATCGTTTCGAGCCAGAGGATCTGAATTCATATTCAAATCCTCTAGCGCGTCACTTTTTAACGCGAACACTGTCCACTCATCCAAGTACTTGGGGCGTTAGCCGTTGAACGCTTATGGTGCAATGCTCATATCCCTCCTAAAAATAACTCAACTCACTCAATCCTTTTTCGCTCATATGCGACCATCAAACTCTTTTCTCACAAAGAGTCTGTGATAGCCATTTCAAATACGAACGAAGACTTATATTTTCAAACAAACTAAACAAGTCAAAGTTCGAACATTTGAAATGTCTAAATGCATGATTTTTCTTATAAAATCAACACAACCAACTTAAACATTTTTGAGAGGAACTACGGAACTCTGACTTTCCCATTGCATGAGGGAGTACGTAGGCACGAGATACGATGTCTTTGGAGAGTTCAAAAACCCATAAATAAAGACCCTTCTTCTTCTATTCTTATAAAGCAATAAACACACTTAAACACGTACGAACTAAATGGGTCCCATCGAGTACGATGGATGTAAGGGGTGCTAATACCTTCCCCTTGCATAACCGACTCCCAAATTCATATCTTTTTGTCATATAGACCGCCTTATCCTTATTTGCGGGTTTTATCTATATTTCCCGTTCTTTTTAGAACAAATAAAATTAGGTGGCGACTTCATTGTTTTAAAATAACCGATGAAAAAAACCAGTCATCACAGCTGGTGACTTCCTAGGGAGATTTGGCTAAGCGAGTCAACCCTAGTTTAGTACTTCGTATGTGTGTTTATTTTTGATTTCTTCTTATTGCATCTATTATTATGTTTATAATTCAGTCATTTTATTTCCTTATGCTTTGATTATTACTTTGTTGATATATTCATTGTGTGGGAATGATGGATGGAATTATAGGAAAAGCCCACTACCAAGGCTATAGAACACATAAAATAGAGTGGTTGCGTAATATTGATTTGCTAGACCGAAATCTCTTGTAAGTTGGTGTGAAGACATTATCGCCGATTACAAGTTGTTTTTGCGTTGACGATAATGTTGTTAGAAGGGATTTTTCCCCTAGTTTGACCTTTAAGGAAACCTAACCTTTCATCTAATCACAAATTTATTCGTGGTGAAAATGATATACCCAAGTTGGGATCAATGATTTTGAGTTCCCTGTTTAGATCCTTGTGTCGAGGGTTACGTTTGTTAGATCGTTAGACATGCTTTGTCTATTCGGGATAATATGTAATCCTCCCTCAAACCAAATTTTCTCGAAAAAATATTGTAGTCTTGCAAGTATCAATTGCGATGGACTCTAATATTAGAATTCTTGTTTGTTGTATCAAAAAACCTAAGAGCCATCCTGGGGGAATTGTTGGGTAGACGTTGCATCACATTGCATTCTTACATGCATTACCATTACATTGCATTTGCACTCTTTCATGCATTACCATGCATTTCATCTTCATCAGAAAAACTCATTTCATATCTTCTGTCCAGAAATATCAAACTGTCTACCCGACACGCGTTTAGAACTCAAAGGATGTCTCAGAGGGTTATAGACGAGCTTCAACATGGTCATGAACTGTTGAAGGCAGAAGTTAATCATTTGAAAAGTCAGATGAGTCTGGTCATGGATCTCTTGCAAGTTGTGTTGAAGAGAAGTGCAACACTGCACCAATTGCCACAAACATGGTTACCGCTCTATTGTCTGGTGTTTCCGTACATCCACATATAGCGAACTCTCCAGTTCAAAATTCTCCTACTATGCGTCATCATCAGCCTTCGCCTGTGAAGATTCTTCGACAACATCAATTTCTTACTCCCCGATCAAGGAAGAGGGGACCAAATCAGCATGGTAACCCGCATTACCACCGATATGCTCAAGAGGATATGCAGTCAATCCCGATATCATATTCTCGACTATTGCCTTACCTAATTCAGAATGATGTTGTGATACCAAGGGATTTGAAGCCGATTCCAGGGATTGCCAAAGTTTGGTTTGATGAGAGTGCCAAATGTGCTTTTTATGCTGACTCTGTAGGACATGAAACTGAGAATTATTTTGCCTTCAAATGCAAGGTTCAAGAGCTAATTGATTATAAGATTTTGTCTTTCAAACAGAATGGCTCGAGCTTAGACATTTTGGTTACAAATTATGATGATAGAAATCTCGAGGGACTTCCAAAACTCATAGGGACAATTGCTTACCAAGAGGGAGTTGAGACTCTGAAGAATAGTGATGAAGTAGACCAAGTGGTCACTTCAAAAAAGTTGGTATCCTTCAACAAAGATATCTCAAGTTCTAGGAAATGGAAGTCAGCCGCAACGCTGACTCATTATCCTCCGTTACCATCTTTTAAGCCTTTGTATCAGCAGACTTTGTCTGATCCTCCTCAACCTCAGAATCGGAATTCCCAAAATCAAACTGTACCTCAGAATAATCTAGAAAGAAGGGAGGCTCCTCTTGATCCAATTACAGTGACCTACAGTCAACTTCTACCATATTTGGTTCAAAATTCATTGGTGTTTCCCAAGATAATTAACCCACCAAAGTTATTCCTGCTTGGGTATGATCATAATGCGCGATGTGGATACCATGCTGGTACAGTAGGACACTCTACCGAGGGATGCAGTGCCTACAAAGTCAAAGTTCAACAGTTGATTGACCAGAAGTGCTTGACTCTTCAAGGAGGGATTTTGTCCGTGAATGGCAACCCCATACTCAAGTGAGTACCAAGACTATGGAAAGTCAGCTGAATCAACAAGTCAAGATGGATCTCAAGTCTCCTCAACAATGACAGTCTTTTATTTCTTTACTGCATTTTCATTTGTATCTTGTTTAATTGATTAACTTTGTTTGCATGTAGGAACTTGTTTGTGTTTTTAATCTTAATGCAATGAGTATGTTTATCTTGACGTAATTCATTCATTGTCACTCAATCCATTCATTATCACTCTTTATTTGATTCGCGAGCATTTTGATACCAACGTTACTGTAATACGGTGAACTGACTTTTTAGGTTTTTGTATCGCAAATGTGCGGATAGCAA
Organism: Vicia sativa; assembly: GCA_021764765.1. Taxonomy (NCBI): domain Eukaryota; kingdom Viridiplantae; phylum Streptophyta; class Magnoliopsida; order Fabales; family Fabaceae; genus Vicia; species Vicia sativa. The sequence goes on along the minus strand of CM038792.1, from coordinate 324,058,951 downwards.
GAGTCGCCACCGACTTTTCTTTTATCCAATTAAGGGAAGGTGAAAAGAACAGGAAAAGACCTTCGTTAGATTCTGAGTAAGGGAGAAGGTTATGAAAAGGGAAGGTATTAGCACCCCTTTTCATCCGTAGTTATCTACGGGCTCTTAGTTGCTCTTAGATCACTTTAAAATTGTGCTTTCTGTGTGTTTGACGAAAATGTTTTGAAAAGGCATTTCGCTTTGACTTTGTAATGATTCATGTAGGAATGTATACAAAGTGTTCGGAAATGTTTCGTTTTTGAAAAGAGTTTGAACTTTGACAAAAAGTGTGAGATGTGAAAAGTATTTTGATAGAGCAAGCAACTAAAAGTCTTATTACCTACTCAGAATTGGTCGTTTTCGTATTGTTTTACGTTCCTGTAGAATAGCGCTATCCATACCATTAGTTGGTAGGTAACTCTATTCGTTGGATGTAAGCGGGACATTCGAAGGGACATCGGATGGTCATAGAAAGCAACTCGTAGGAAGTATCCTAGCACATTCGAAGGGACTATCATCATTTTTCGTAGGCGACAATCGAGGGTCAAGATCATGTATTCGGAGGCGACATCGTGGGTCTATGATCTTTGTATCGAAGGGACTATGATGATATGTTTCGTAGGCAACGGTGCTAGAATACCTCTACGTTCGAGGGACATGACCATTTGTATTCGTAAAGGCAACGAGAGAGAATTACCCTAAGGGGTGCATGTGTGAAAAGAGTATGTTGATTTCAGATTCATGTTATCTTGAAATTATGAGTGATCTATGTCCAATTTTATCTTGCCATACACGCCTAATGACTAGCAGTTTATAGAGTGCAGAAATTAAAGTGCGGAAATATAAAGTGCGGAAAGATAAATCCTACGCTATTACATGGCTTTGGGGCAGATACATAATTTAAAATGCGGAAAATAAAAGTCCTAATTAAACTATTACATCCCATAGGCAATTACAAAATATGAAAAGAAAGCGATAAAAGAAATCGTCCGAAACGGAATAACCTGTGAAAAGATGAGAAATCGGGAAATACGAGAAAATCGAATAAGAGGAAAATGTTAGTAAAAATAGCAATTTTTGAATGAGAAAAAGTTTTCATGCTGGAAATAACATTAATATGCTAAAATAATTTTTTTGGGATTTTTTGGAGTTAATTTAATAATTAAAAATCAATTAAAAGTGATTTAAATGATAAATTAACAATTAAATTAAATATGCATGCAAAAATAATATTTTTAATTTTATAAATTAAATAAGCATTTTCTGGAAATAATGCAAAAAGAAAAATATTTTTTGATGTTTTTTAATGCATGATAAAAATTATTGAAATTAAATTAAATTGTATGAAAAATATTAAATAGAAAATATAAAAATAAGAAGTTTTGCAAAAGGAGAAAAAATATTTGGTCTTGCCAGGGATCGAACTAGAGACCTTGCCTTCACAAATCCAAGCCTTGACCAACCTGAGCCAGCGTGCACAACTGTTTGAAAACCGGAGCGAGTGGATTGTGAACAAGTGTCACCTCCAGAGCATCGATTCCACGCCAAACTTCATCTTCTTCGTTTTAAAATTTTGAAAACATAGCGTCGACCTCAGTGCGACGCTATAGTCCCTGCATTTTCCAAAATCAAGCACAAATAATATAAATAACATTCAAGGGTATGAATCGATTGGAAACATCGTTCTGAACACGATGGTGGTGGTCTCGTGGTCCAATTTATCCATTTTAAGGAAGCCCTAAATCGAGGCCGAAAACCCTAGCTATGGTGATTCTCGTTCTAAGCCATGGAAACTCAATCAAACTGCCCAGAAAGCTTGTAAACTTCGTTCTAATCACAAAAACAACAACAAATCACGTTAAAAATGCATGAATAATGGAAATCGATTTTGAGAAAAACATGAACAAACCAAATTCGGATTTCGTGATTCTTGATGCTTTTGGGCAATGTAAAGGTCTGGAATGCTTCCAGGGATGTCAAGGAATGTGTTTGAATCCTTAAAAACAATTGAAACAGGCTGGATCAAGGGCTGCTAGTTGCTTGAGTGGCACGGTTTTTTTGAGCTAGGTTAGAGTTTCTCCAAGCAATTTTTTCGTTCTCAATCATGTGATATGCTTTGTATATTTATATTGGATGGAATTGGAGCTGATTTGGGGAAGAAATAATCATCAATCAATGCAAAACATATTTGATTTTGTACAAGATCAAATCTTATCTTTTTTGATCAATTTTCATCAATTCCTTGCCAATTCAAATCAAATTTCCAGCTTTCTTGGGTTGCTTGGATCTCAAGGAAGAGAGAAAAATCAATTTTGCAATTAATTTTGAGTTTATACCTTATTTTTGAATTTAATTTGTATTTAAATGAATAAAATCCAAATTAAATAGAAAAATAAGATTAAAATTCGTGGCATTGGGCTTGGATATTCCTAATTGTATAAGGAACAAGTTTGGATGAAGAAAAACTAGGCCCATTTGCAAAAAAATTTATTTTTACAAGTATCTCTCTTTGTGCACTTCTTCAAAATTTCCCAACTTGTGAATGGTGTATCTTACTCAATTTTCCACATTTTTGAGTGTTATTGGACTTTTTAGAAATCTCTAAGAGTCCTCTAACCAACCTCTTTGGTTTCATCTCAATTAGAGTTTCCATGCTTAATATATCTTCAAAACAAAAAGTTGACTTTTTGTTGACTTTGAAAAGGACCTGTAATGTTTTGATCCATACCTTCCAAATGAAGCATTTTTTGAACAATCTTGTGAGACATGAAGTTGTAGATAATTGAATTTCCTTCAAAAAAAGAGGTGGTGGAAAAATGTCTGAGAAAGTATGAAGAAGTTATGCTCAGTCAAAGTTTGGTTGACTTTTCACTAAGAAACCCTAATTTAGAAAGTTTGACTTTTGAGCAAATCTTGAGTTTTCTTGATGAATCATGATCAACCCTTGATCAAATGATGAATGTAACTTCAAAATGAGGATGTTGACCAAAAATCATGAAGTTTGACTGTATATTGACCACAGTTGACTTTTTGTCCAATACAACTGATTTTCAACCATCTGAGCAATTGTCTGAGAAAACTTGACTTGTGAGGCTTGAAACTCGACATGGAGAATCTTTGAAGAATATGAGGAGGCATGAAGACCATTGGAGATGTTGGAAGTCCATCTGGAGCTGAGAATTGCCAAACCCTAGTGTAGGTTGATTGTCTAGGAGAGGGTTTGTCTGATCAACCCTTGAGGAATCCTTGAGAATGGATGTATGAAATATCTTGAGAAGATGGAGGGCAAATTTTGGGGTATGACAGCTGCCCCTGTTCAATCTTCTTGTACTGGAAGGGTTAGATTGGCGTGGGTGCCTTTCGTGACCTGGAGGTAGAAGACGATTGAACACTCGAGTACACCTGAAAATTTGCACTCGCTGTCGGCTGATGATGCGGGAATGGGCTTACAGATGCCATTTGGAGACTTTGCTGGAGAATGAGCCGTACGCTAGACTTGAGATTGTTGATAGGAGAGCTGACGGGAGGAAAGGATCATTCAGCCTTACAAAGAGCCTTTGGAAGCGATCAACTTGGGTTCTGAAGAAGACAAAAAAGAGGTGAATATCGGAGCTTCACTCAACAGCAATGTCAAGGGTAAACTGATAGATCTTCTTAAAGAATATGTTGATGTGTTTGCTTGGTCCTACCAAGACATGCCAGGTTTGGATACCAGCATCGTAGAGCATCATTTACCATTAAAGCCGGAATGTCCGCCAGTTAAACAAAAACTGAGAAGAGTTCACCCTGAAATGGCTGATAAAATCAAAAAGGAAGTTCAAAAGCAGCTCGACGCAGGTTTCCTCGTCACTCCTGAATATCCTCAATGGCTAGCCAACATAGTGCCTCTCCAAGAAAGACGGAAAGGTCGAATGTGTGTTGACTATCGATTTAAACAAAGCAAGCCAAAAGACGATTTCCCATCGCATATCGACATGCTAGTGGATAGTACCGCAAAGTTCAACGCCTTTTCCTTCATGGACGTTTCTCGGTTACAATCGATCGAATGGCTCCGAAGACATGGAGAAGACATCCTTCATCACGCCATGGGCACTTTTGCTACAAAGTAATGCCGTTTGATTAAAGAATGCCTTACCGAGAGCAATGACTACTCTCTTTCACGACATGATGCACAAAGAGATCAAGTTTATGTGGACGATATGATAGCAAAGTCGACAACGAAGAAGAGCATATAGAATATCTCTTGAAGTTGTTTCAACGACTAAGGAAATTTCACCGAATCCTAACAAATGCACCTTTGGGGTAAGATCTGGAAAACTCCTAGGTTTCATTGCCAGTCAAAGAGGTATTGAAGTTGACCCTGACAAAGTCAAGGCTATTCAAGAAATGCCTACGCCTCATACAGAAAAGAAAGTAAGGGGATTTCTCGGACGGTTGAATTACATCTCCAGATTTATCTCTCAAATGACTGCTACTTATGGGCCGATATTCAAGCTTCTCCGCAAAAATCAAAAGGTTGTGTGGACAGAAGATTGCCAAAAAGCGTTTGACAGTATCAAGGAATACCTGTCAGAACCTCCAATATTGATTCCTCCAGTCGAAGGAAGACCGTTAATCATGTACCTTACCGTGCTAGAAGATTCCATGGGCGGCGTGCTTGGACAGCAAGATGAAACTAGTAAGAAAGAACATGCCATCTATTACTTGAGTAAAAAGTTCACAGACTGTGAAACTCGTTACTCCATGCTCGAGAAAACATGTTGTGCTTTGGTATGGGCTCCAAAACGTCTCCGCCAGTACATGATCAATCACACAACTTGGTTAATCTCCAAAATGGATCCAATCAAGTACGTCTTTGAAAAGCCTGCCTTAACAGGAAGAATTGCTCGATGGCAAATGCTATTATCTGAGTATGACATCCAATACCGTGCTCAAAAAGCGGTCAAAGGAAGCATTCTCGCCGATCACTTGGCTTATCAGCCGCTTAACGAATACCAATCTCTCAAGTTTGACTTCCCAGACGAGGATGTTATGTACTTAAAGATGAAAGATTGTGACGAACCGCTGCCCGGAGAAGGTCCTGATCTAGAATCTAGATGGGGCTTAATCTTTGATGGAGCAGTTAATGTCTTTGGCAATGGAATTGGGGCAGTCATCATTACTCCCGAGGGTTCTCATATCCCATTTTCCGCCAGATTATTATTTGATTGCACCAACAACATTGTAAAATACGAAGCTTGTATCATGGGTATCGAAGAAGCCATCGACTTGAGGATCAAGATCCTCGACATATATGGAGATTCAGCCCTTGTGATCAACCAAATCAAAAACAAGTATGAAACTCATCATCTTGGTTTGATTCCCTACAGAGATTATGCAAGACGATTGTTGACTTTCTTCAACAAAGTGGAACTGCATCATATCCCTCGAGATCAAAATCGAATGGCAGACGCCTTGGCTACTCTATCTTCCATGTTCAAAGTCAACGATTGGAACGATATGCCTAAGATTCGTATTAGACGTCTTGAAAGACCTGCATATGTATTCGCAACTGAAGCAGTCTTCGACAATAAACCGTGGTTCCACGACATCAAACGTTTCCTTCAAACTCGAGAGTACCCACTTGGGGCATCGTATAAAGATAGGAAAACTCTAAGGAGGCTTTCTAGAAATTTCTTCCTGAATAAAGATGTGCTATACAAAAGAAACTTCGACATGGTTCTGCTCAGATGCGTCGACAGACAAGAAGCAGACACTATCATCCATGAGGTGCATGAAGGATCCTTTGGAACCCATTCAAATGGGCATGCAATGTCCAGAAAGATCTTGAGAGCAGGATACTATTGGATAACGATGGAATCTGATTGCTGTAAACACGTCAAGAGATGTCACAAGTGCCAGATCTACGCAGATAAGATCCATGTGCCTCTGACTCTACTCAACGTTCTCTCCTCTCTGTGGCTTTTCTCCATGTGGGGCACCGACATGATTGGGATGATTGAACCAAAAGCGTCCAACGGACATCGCTTTATTCTAGTGGCTATTGATTACTTCACCAAATGGGTCGAAGCAGCATCTTATGCCAACGTTACAAGACAAGTGGTTGTGAGGTTCATCAAGAACAACCTCATTTGCCGATATGGAGTTCCAAGCAAGATCATTACAGACAATAGATCGAACTTGAACAACAATATGATGAAAGAACTGTGTGAGGAATTCAAGATTGAGCATCATAACTCATCTCCTTACCGACCAAAGATGAACGGCGCCGTTGAAGCTGCCAACAAGAACATCAAGAAGATCGTCTAGAAAATGGTCATCACCTACAAAGACTGGCACGAAATGCTTCCATTTGCTCTACATGGGTATCGTACTTCAGTACACACTTCAACAGGGGCAACCCCCTTTTCTTTAGTATACGGCATGGAAGCAGTGCTCCCCGTGGAAGTCGAGATTCCATCAATGAGAGTTCTCATGGAAACTAAGCTATCTGAGGCCGAATGGTGTCAAAGCAGATACGACCAGCTGAACTTAATTGAAGAAAAGCGCCTGACCGCTTTGTGTCATGGACAGCTATATCAAAGAAGAATGAAGAAAGCTTTCAACAAAAAGGTCCGACCTCGTGAATTCCGAGAAGGTGACCTCGTGCTTAAAAGGATTCTGTCTTTTCAACCAGATTCTAGGGGCAAATGGACTCCTAATTACGAAGGCCCATACATCGTCAAAAGAAGCTTTTTTGGCGGTGCTATGACTCTCACAACCATGGACGGTGACGAACTCCCGCATCCTGTGACAATAAACAATTAGAGACAATAAACAGAAAATATCCTGATAGATTGAAAACCTGAAAAGGCAATCTATGCAAAAATAAGGATACAAAAAAAATGACAAAGTAACTGCAATCAGTCTGTACTTCGTCAATCTGAAGAAACTTCCATCAACGGATCTTCAATCAACTCTTCTGAAACAACAAGCACAGTTGGAATTCAAAGTTGTTAGGGATAATAGCGGTTATTTGCTTTCAATATAGCCTTTTCCCAATAAATTATCATTTCCAACTTTTGTAAATAGTTCATGGAATCACGCCTTTGGCTGATTACCATTCTATCAATAAATTTGAGCCTTGTGCCTTTTTGTTTACAATTCTTGCTTTATTCAGTTTTGCAAAATGACGCTTTTTATTGTGAAAATCACTTTTTGAAACTAAAAAGTTTTAAATGAATTTTTTACTTCAAAATTTTGAAATAAAAGCGAAATGTTCCTTTGAACTATGAACACAGAAGGAACTTACACAGTTTTCTCCATAAAGTGTTTCGATCTCTGAAAGATAGAACAACTGCTACTGAGGTCTTCTTTTCCTCAGCAGAGATTATCAAAGGACGGTATTCTTATCCAAAAAGAATTTCCAACAAAGTTGCCAATGAAATGCCTTCTTCAGAAAGTTTAAAGCATGCAACTAATGTTCATCAACAGTAACATTCACGCCATTGCTGTAGATTTTACTGAGTATTTGTTTGAACTGTGACGTGGTCCTTTCCCCAAATACCTCTGTGTTGTATTGTCAAGTATTGTCAGCATGCATTTGACATTCATCATTTATACATCATAACATCTTTAATGCATTCCTGCATTCCTCAATGTTTGCTTCCATATCACTGGTTTAGATTGCATTTACTCATGTGGACATGTCATATCTCCAGCAGATTATCCCCAAGCAGAGAAATACATCTTTTCTCTCTCCTATTCCCCAACTGAGATTATTCCTCATTGGGAACAAAGTCTTGATTAACCGTTTCTTTCCAGTTCATTCCTGGATAGAACCTTGTCCCTAACCAACAAAACAATAAGCAATAGCCTCGACATCTAGGCTGCTTATTTCCTTTTCATCTTGCAATTTGTCATAAAATGTTTGTTCTTCTCAACAAATTCAAATCATGACAGTTCAAAAATTTCCACAGTTGTCTTTCTGTCTAAAAGAAAACTTGTGTCTTTCAATCAAAATGCCCGTATCTTCTCAAGAGAGAAATCCTCGGCAAGATTGTAGTTATGAAAATAGGATTCATTTGAGATCTGTTTCCATTATTAACTGTTATTCACAAGGCTGAATATTCAGTAATATATCCCAAGATTTACCTTGTTATAGTTATCACTTTGCTGATAATTGGTAATATCTTCAGAACTCATTTGAGATCTGTTTCCATCATTTGTCTGTTATTCACAAGGCTGAATACTCAGTAATATATTACCTTATTATAGTTGTCACTTCGCTGATAATTGGTAATATCTTCAGAATTCATTACCATGAACTATCACAAGGCTGATAATTGGTAATATCATCTTCGCTTACCTTAAGCATTGTCACAAGGCTGACAGAAGGTAATCTCTTTGTTTCCCAAAGCAAAACGAATATTCACATGTGTTGTGAATCTCTTTTTCCCCAGCGAGACATATTGTATGTTTCCCACCAAACAGGATCCTCTTTTCTTAAACAGATCAAGTCATCCTCATAATTTTTTCCCCACCATGTCATTTCTTTGATATCATCTGGGTAAAAATTTTACAATCATTTTGCATCACTCGCATCTTTTGGTATCTTAGGTCCAAAATTTGTGTATTCTGATATTTAAGTCTCTTCACACCTATCAAAATGAAGATATTCATCTTCATATCTTAGGTTAAAGAAACTTAAATAGGGGCATCTGTCATACCCTAATTTTTGACCTAATATACCACCTTACATTTGCATCATTGCATCACTAACAATTCAGAACAGGATTAATCGGGTGTGGATTTCACATGTCAAAATTAAGGGTTTCATCAAATTTTCATCTGATTCAAGAGGAAACCAATTAGGGTTTGAGTTTTACTCACCTCATTTGATCTGTCTTGGTCAAATCATCAACCTCTGATCTTCAGATATCCAACTTTTCTCAGTGATCAATCGAGGATCGACTAATTAGGGTTTTCATCGAGGATGAGTAATCTCTGATTTTCTGATCAATGAATGACTCTTTTGATTAGAGATTGATCTTTATATCTTAGATACAACATGTTGACCTAATTTTTGGATTCAAAACATCACAGAAGTTCACAGGATTCATCAGTTAATTTCTGAAACATCTGCTGAAGTTTCATCTGCACAGAAAAGTCAAACTTTGACTTTTGGTCAATTTTTTCAAGACAAAACTTTTTCCATCATCAAAATACTTCAAATGATCCATCATGATCATAAAAAATCAAGAAATTTGGAAAAGTCAACAAAAAGTCAAAATTTCTAACACTTAGAAAAATTTTCAAGTGTTAAAATTTTGTACTTTTTCCAAACTTCATGGCATTTTTTCACATAGTTCCACTTTGAATTGGAAAAAACTCAAAAAATGAAAGTTGTAGCTCTTGAAACAAGCTTTCCAAAATTTCCAAGAACTCTCAAATACATGGAGTCTAGCCATACTTTTGATTTTGAAATTTAGAGCTCCAAAATCCATAATTTTCAAGTACAAAGTTCAAGATTATAGGTCATTTTGCATTTTCTTTCTTTTCTAGAAGCATGCCACCTTGCCAATTGAGATAGGACTGATAAAGATTAGAGTAAGAGTAATTATATTAAGATAAGATCAAGGTAAGAACTAACCATGGTTAAAAGGAAGCTTCCTTTTGCATTTAATGCAAAAATGACTTCCTTGCCCCTTAAGGCAAGTTGAAAATACCAAAGCCATTTCTTTGTACTTGCCATTCAGAATTTGTGACCTATAAATAGAGGTCTTGTTTGCAAATTGAAACCACACCAAAGCTATGCAAAGACATGCTTTCTCTCATCTTTCTTAAAATTCAAGAAACATAGTGATATTTGAGAAAACTTGCATTTTTGAAAACTTGTGAAAAACTTTGAGTAATTTGGTGTCTAACATGTTTTAATATCAATATGAAACTTGTTTGAAACATAAAATCAACACAAGCCAAGCTGAAAATCAGTTTTAACATTCCATGTTCATAAACTTGCCCAAACTGCCTTATCATTCGAATTTGGACTTTGGCTCGAGCAACTTGAGTTTTGATCATCCAAACATCATTAACATACATCATAGACATGATGCAGACCATTAACAACAAACTGTAACACCTCTAACCATGATTTCCAGTTTCACTTTGAGCTGTATGCAAGTCGACTTGGTCAGATCAATTCAGGCAAGTTCATGAAGTGCAGACCATCCTCACACCTTCCACAAGAGCCGTTGGTGCTATAGGGATCATTAAAACTCAACTGGAAATACTCTAACACAGAATTCGATCTCAGCTTAAACAGGTAAAAAGCTCAACTTCGAAATCTATGATTTCTTGATTCAAATAAAAAAAACTCTTGGCCATTTTGTTTCTGCACTATCCACGATCATTAATCCTCAATCAATTGATCAATTCATCAACCATACACGATTTCAATTAGATTTTTCAGTTTTAGGGTTCTTCGTGTTCTTCAGAAATTCAATCATGTTAGGCTTAAGATAAATGAAATTAAGTGATGCCATCATGTTCCTGGGCTCAAAACGATGAACTTTCATGTTTACATCATTTGATTTCATCAAGAAACGAAGATTCTAGGATTGATTGAAGGATTGGAGGTGAAGAACAAAGCTGCGCGCGTTTTTTGAATTCAAATATCCAGTTTAAAATATATTTAGTTGGTTTAATCACAATACACGGATGTATTGCCGCCCCAGCGGTTGCCAGCTCACTCTTAAGTCACTTATACCATGCCTTGCCTACAGGTCCCGGGTTCGAGTAGCCTTGGGACCTTTTTGCCAAACTTTTTAATTTTTCATTCATAATTTTTTACAAACTTTGACTTTTTCAAAACCCAATCAAAACTCCTCATTTTGAGGTGATTTTTTGTACACTTGTCAATTAATGTATCTATTTTATGATAGTGCAAAAATTTTCAGAAAAAACTTTCATCCGATTATATTTTGATCGAGCCGAAAACGGTACTTTTGAGTACTTTTCAAAACACCTTTAAAGGTGATTTTTTCATACTTTCGAAGCCCGATTCTTTTCAAAACTTCTTATAAATGAACTTCACATTTCAAAAACACTTTCAAATAACATTCTTCAAAACTTTTCATCAAACTTGCATCTTTTTCCATGATCGATCCGATTAAACGATAAAACCAAATTCATTTTCTCTCGTTTTCCTAAATCGATCATGGGCCTCCCTTACGGTGTAAGTCCCAACCTTCTTTATGTACATACATATTTTCCTTGCATATATCAAATTCTTTTCATATACATATAAATTTTTACCTGTACATAATACAGATACCTCTGTAAATACTCAAACACAGATAAACTTTGATCATTCGTTTCTGTTTCGATTGTATATACACTGAATACCATTGGTATTGAAAGGAGCATTATTCCCAGTGAAACTGCTTTTAAACCAATGGGCTACCATCATGGTGTAAGTCCCAACCCTCCTATGTACATCCACATCTCCTATACATAAAATACTCGTTCGTGTACATACTCACTTTCTTGTACACATTCAAACTTGTAAATAATCAAGTTACGCTCACTTTTAACGTTCGTTTCACAGACACTTGTTTATATTTCCTTCATAAACTCTTGTAAATAAACATCATGCACTATTTATATTTCCTTCATAAACTCTTGTAAATAAACATCATGCACTGTTTATATTTCCTTCATAAACTCATGTGAATACATATTACACACACACACTTGTTTATATAACTGTATAGTTATAACATAACAACTAGTCTAACCAATAGGTTCCCCACAGTTATAGCCTCCTCTTGGGCTTTATACAAGATAACTCATCCCTGCAGAGTTTAGCCTCCTATTGGGCTTTGTACAAGGTAACTCATTTCATCTGAGTTTAGCCTCCGCTTAGGCTTCATATAAGACAACACTCCCCTGTTGAGTCAGCCTCCTCTTGGGCTTCGTTCAAAAGAACTCCTCATTGAGTTTAGCCTTCTCTTGGGCATCATACAAAGAAAGAGACCAGGAAATCTCTTAACAGCCTCCTATTGGGCTTCCAATACAAAGAATCACCCGCGTTAAGATAGAACCCTGAGAGTATAATTTCCCGGTGAAATTACTCTTGATTCCAAAAGGATGGTTTCCCGGTGAAATCCCTTTTAAAGCCAAAGCCAGCCATACCCTATAGCTTCCTCTTGAGCTTTGTACAAGGACCCTCGATGACCCTCGATGACCCTCGGAATGCCTTATATTGGGCTTACAATACAAGGACCCATGGGCTTCTTAAAAGCATCCCTTTAATCCAATCAATTTCTCCTAGAGATTTAGACGTTTATCATCTCCATGGAAGAAGTATCTCATCTATCACATCACATATAGTCAAAAAAAACTTTTCAAACTCGTTTCAAACAAAAAACATCTCTTAATTGTAAGTGGTAATGCTTGTACACTCAAGCAAAACACCCAATGCTTACAATTAAAAGATTCAATCATCTTTTTCAAACATCTTTCTTAAACATGTAAGTGGTAACGCTTGTACACTCAAGCAAAACACCGATAACTTACGACGAAAGATTTTAATCAATCAAACTTTTCAAAATGTATGTGATGAAATAGATTAGATACATTTTTCATTAAGATGACATTTGTCTTTGTCTTCTTACTAACATCCCGTTGCTTCCACTAGCATAAGTGGGAACTACGATTGCTCTGACTTTCTCAACATCCTTTTGAGAATACGTAGGCACAAGGTCGCATCCTTGGCGAGCAAATTTCTTTCTCTCTCAAACTAAACAAACCATAGATCCCTTTAGATCCGAGCTACAAATGCTCTGATTCCCACTAGGGGGTATGCAGAAGATCCAAAGATCTTTGCGAGCACAATAATAACAAACATTAGGATCCTTCCTAATCTATCCTTCTTAAAATCCCAAAGGAGAAACTTTCCCAATCATAGAAATAACAATTAAAACACACAAACATATCAAACATATTCATATATAAAGCTATAGATAACTATATATATTTAGGGTGCTCCATCTATTCCCTTTATATAACAAACCCCCTTACCCGGAATCTCCCCAATGCGTTGCGTCTAGTTTGCGCTAGTCGTTACGCATATCAAAATCAATTGAGGGTATTAGTAGCTTTCCCCTTTTTCATAATCATAATTTCTTGTGTTGAAAATAATAAAGCTTGATGCTCGCGGCATCTTTATAAACTAGTCAAAAGAGTAAATCGTTTCGAGCCAGAGAATCTGAATTCATATTCGATTCCCTAGCACGTCACTTTTTAACGCGAACAAACACCAAAGACAAAATGTGAGTAACTGTCGTGTCCAAGAAACCTCGTATTGGTATCATATGCTCGTCCTATCTTTCAAATTTTTTTTTCCAGTGTTGCACTCTAAAATTGTTTCGCTCACAAAAAAAAAGTCATAATGTTTTTCATATAGAACTTCAAGACGCATAAATGTTGCATTAGAACTGTCATAATAAACATTATTCTACATGTAAAACAATTGTTTGACATTAAAGAAGTTCTCATAATGAACATCAGTGAAGAATTTAACTTTGTCCAAAGAAGAGAAACTTGACCACTCCATTAAGTTAAAAGTTAATTGTATCAAGAAGCATGGCGTTTAGGGACTCCGTTGAGCATATCACAAGTTGTTTTCTCAAGATTCTGTTAACTTGGGGACAATCAAGTCGAAATTCAGTTTCTCAAAATTCTGCCAATCTGGGGTAGGTCCTTAAAGAGCAATCAACAGGTGATTTGGTCCTTCTCGAAGAGCAGTTAGCATGGGACAACCGTCGTTTCAAGATTCAATCAGCCTGAAGCAATTACTTTGAGACATTGGAGTCTCTCTAAGGCTATAAATTGGTGCATTTCACTCCAATCTCTGCATAACTAATCGTTTAGTTCCAATCAATCCGAGGCAATTAATTCGACACGTTGAAGCCTTCAAGAAGCTCTCATTCCATCAAGTTAGTTGCTCATGTGCTGTCGATCTGAAGCAGTTATTTTGAGACGGTGAAGTCTCTCTTAATTGGAGCAAGTGTTTGTTTCAAGAATCAATCAGTCTGAGGAAATTACTTTGAGACGTAGGAGTCTCTTTAAAGCTCATCCGCGAGCAGGTCTTCCCTATGTTTGCATAGCTCATTATTCAAATGCAGTTAGTTTGAGGAAATTATCTTAATATGTAAAAGTCTCTCCAAGATTAGTTTTAAGGTATGCTTGTTGAAAAGATTTAGTTGATCTGAAGCAACTACTTCGAGACGTTGGAGTCTCTCTGGGGCCCGTGCAGGGGAAGGTCGTCCATGTTTACAAATTCCACTACTCCGAGGTTTAGTAAATCTGAAGCATTTATTTTGAGATGTTGAAGTATCTCTAAAGCTCACATCAAGACATGCCATTCTTATATAAGAATATCCAGTTACTTTGAAGTACTGACAATCAATAGAGTATTGCTGTAGAAATGCATGATAAGTATCCGAACCAGCGATGTCGAGAATTCAGTTTGATAACCAATGCATTAACTAGTATATTCACACATTCATTTATTCATGCAATATATTCATAAACCCCATCTTGAGTTCTAGCTGGGGTTTATGAATATATTGCATGAATAAATGAATTCGTGAATATACTAGTTAATGCATTGGTTATCAGACTGAATTCTCAAGAACTCAGGATAATTTTCAAAAAATTGGTTTTCAAAGAAAATGGCATTTCACATGGTGGTGAATTTGAAAACCAATTTTTTGAAAATTATTTTAAAGAAAATGGCATTTCACATGATTTCTCTTGTCCTAGAACTCCCCAACAAAATGGAGTTGTAGAAAGAAAAAATAGGACTTTACAAGAAATGGCCAGAACCATGATCAATGAAACTAATATGACTAAACATTTTTGGGCAGAAGCTGTGAACACAGCGTGTTACATTCAAAATAGAGTTTCTATTAGACATATTCTTGAAAAGACTCCTTATGAATTGTGGAAGAATAGAAAGCCCAACATTTCATATTTTCATCCATTTGGATGCACGTGTTATATTCTTAACACACAAGATAATCTGAACAAGTTTGACTCTAAAGCTCAGAAGTGTATTCTGCTTGGATACTCTGAACGCTCAAAAGGCTACAGAGTGTACAACACAGAAACTCTGATTGTGGAGGAATCAATCAAAGTAAGATTTAATGATAAGCTTGGCCACCAAGTGCCAAAACAAGTTGAAAATAATGCAGGTACAAAAGTACTACTGCCAAAATCTGAAGGAAAAGCCCAGAAGGAAAACTCAGAAGTTCACATGTCAACTTCTAGAGACTATGAACAAAAGTGTCACCCAAAAGTTCTGACTTCTGAAGAAAATCTGAACAACGTCAGAACCTCTGAAGAGACCTTCCATAGAAAATATCCAAGAAGCATTTCATCTCATCTAGAAGATGTCATTATTGGAAAGAAAAATGACCCTATCAGAACTAGATCCACCCTTAAAATAAATGAAGAATCACAATTTGGACTAGTTTCCATGATTGAACCAACTTCTATAGATGAAGCTCTGGAAGATAATGATTGGATTTTAGCTATGGAAGAAGAACTCAACCAATTCTTCAAAAATGACGTATGGGATTTAGTTCCAAAAACAAAAGGATTAACATCATTGAAACAAAGTGGGTGTTCAGAAACAGCTAAATGAGCAAGGAGAAGTTGTCAGAAACAAAGCACGATTGGTTTCACAAGGGTATAGTTAGCAAGAAGCAAGCCACTATAGCACTCTCAACAACATAAGCAGAATACGTTGCTGCTGCTGGCTGTAGTACCCAGATGCTCCGGATGAAGAGTCAATTAGAAGATTATCATCTGTATGAGAGTAAGATTCGTATCTTCTGTGACAGTACTTCTGCTATTTGCCTTTCTAAAAATCCTATTTTACACTTAAAGGCAAAACATATTGAAATTAAACATCATTTCATTAGGGACTATATTCAGAAAGGAATTTTAAATTTTAAATTTGTTGATATAGACCATCAATGGACTGACATTTTCACAAAAACACTTTCTGAAGATATATTTAAATTTATTTTGAAAATTTTAAGTATGGAAAATTGCCCTGAATGAAATTCTGTTCAATATCATTTTAGTCAGAAGTTCTGTGTTAAATGAACCTTCTAATTAATTAACTCTTCAGAAGTGAGAAGAGAAGTTAAGTTAGAAACCATATCAGAAGTTCTGAAACCTTCAAACGTTTCAAGTTCTGATTATGGTCAGAAGTTCATTAAAGTAAACAGTAGAACCCGGTTGAACACGTGTTCAGAAGCTTCTGATAGGTTACTTAAACATGCACGTTAGCTATTGACAAAGAAAATTCTTAGTAACTGTTGATTTTTTTTTAAATCTCAAGAAATTCCTCCAGTGTCAGATGCTACTTATAAGTGATGACTACTTTGCTATTAAATTTTTAAATATTTTGGTTTGTGACAAACCTTCAGGAACTATTTTTTTAAAGTCATCAGAACTTCGTTTCTCTTTACATTTTTAAATGAATTTTTGATTATGACAAAAAGGGGGAGAAAACTGAGATTTTGAACTAATTCACTATAACATGTTGCTGGAACAAAATGTCAAACATTTCTAACAAAATATCCAAGTGTACATTTTTCCTTCTAAGTGATACAGAAAAGTAATCTCTGGAAGCTCTAAAGACCAAGTGTTGAAAGTAAACTCTGGAAGCTCAAAAGACCGTGCTGAAAGTAAACTCTGGAAGCTCAAAAGATCAAGTGCTGAAAGCAAACTCTGAAACGTAAAATCTGGAAGAAAAGAAAAACTCAGGGAAGTTCTACCTTGCATTTTTTTCTCTTCAATATTTAGTTCAGGGGGAGACTATTAATTTCAGGGGGAGATTATTAATCTCAGCGGGAGATATTTTTTTCATATACAAAATTTCTTAAATCAAAATCTAGATAGTTTTGTCATCATCATAAAGGGGGAGATTGTTAGAACAAAATTTGTTTCTAATAATATATATTAAAGTTTTGATGATAACAAGCATAATAATAATTGAATTGAATACTACACGTGTAAAGGTGTTCGACTCTAGTGCAAAATGGAAAATATCATACTAAGCAAGTTGAAGAAGTTCTAATGAGAAAAGAACGACAAAGCACACTAAAAAGGACGCTAAACATGTGGAAGTTTGAATAAGACACAGTAAACACGCCTTAGAAGTTTTGAGCGAGAACTTCTGGAAGACACGCTACAAAGAAAGCTTCTGAAGTAAAGAGTAAAATACAACTTCTGATGGAAGCTAGAAAAGTGCAACCTCTGATGAAAAGCACCAACAATATGTTTTGAATAAAAGATGTATAATAAGGCTTATAGAAGATGAAGTATTATAAGTTACGGTTAAGCACCGAACAAGCACAACATAGAAGCAAGCACAACAAGCACACAACAAGCAGTGAACAACAGCAAGCACAATGCAACTTCTGATAGAAGCAAGAATAGCGCAACTTCTGATAGAAGCATGAACAACGCAACTTCTGATAGAAGCAAGAACAGCGCAACTTCTGATAGAAGCAAGAACAACGCAACTTCTGATAGAAGTAAGAACAACACAACTTCTGATAGAAGTAAAATCTGACAGAAGCAGGCAAAGAAAACTTCTGATGGAAGCACCAATAGAAGTTCTGATGAGAAAATATTTATAAGATAATTATCAATATGAACGTTATCTTCTAAAAGACAAAAACTACCAGTAACGTTAACATGAGGGAAGAACAAGACAAAATACTTGAGTAGTTCAACTTCCAAGGATTATTTAGCAAAGCAAAATCACGTGAAGATAGAAGCCAAGTAAAATCACGTGAAGGCTACAGTAAAGTCATTATTACATTTTCCATCATTCAAGGCACGCTACTAACAATGGTCAGATTCTGGAAGCATTATTTAAGGAATTCATTTCAAAGGAGAAAAACAACAACTACACAACAACTTTCAATATTTCACAATAATTATCTAGAAGAGAAACACATAAAGTAGCACAAAACTTTCAACAACATCTTCTAGTAACTTACAAAAAATCATTTCAAAGTAAACTCACACTGCCAGTACAAAGAATTATTTTTTTTGTAAATTATTTTACTATTCATTGAGCTTCATTTGTGTGTAAACTTCACTTAGTGAAGAATAGCTTTTCTAGAAGCACTTTTGTACACAGTCAGTCAGAAGTTAACATTCTAATAGTTGTTCCTTGAGAAGACCAGGTTGGGTCAGAATTCTTGAGAGGGCTAGGACTAGTTGAGTCTTAGAGGTGTTAGTCACAATGGTTGGTTGTGCGGTTTGTTCCTTGAGAAGACCAGTTGGGTCAGAATTCTTGAGAGGGCTAGGACTAGTAAGTTTTAGAGGAAGTTAGTCACACTGGTTGGGTAGTGCACTCTGTAATCGTTGATTATAGTGGATTAAGTCCTCGTTGAGAGAGGAGAAATCACCTTGGCGAGTGGACTGGAGTAGTTTGAGTGTCAAACGAACCAGGATAAAAATACTTGAGTATTTTATTTATTGTTTGGGTTAAAGAGTCTAAAAGTAAGAAAAACTTATTCAACCCCCCCTTTTAAGTGTTTTTCCAAGCCTTCAGTAACCTCTACAAATTTGCTTCTCCGAGCTGTTCTCAGTAGACCCCGTTGAACTTTTGGTGTGTTTATTTCCCTAGTAAGTCCCCTATTACTCAGTAGATAAATATCCACCAAGTAGGATGTTTATTTAATCTCAGGATATTTCATCAACTCAGAAGTTGATCCACATATCCACTTTCTACAACGCAATGCCAGTATGATGCCAGGAAATTGAATCTCATTACCATAGAAGTTTTTCAGTCACATGTGCTGAACTTTTCTTCTATCCCCGATAAAGCTATCTGTGTACAGATTAAAGATTTTATCAACTCGGAAGTTGTTTAACATGTCTGTACATGTTCATTAAAATCTTTTATTAGCAGAAACATCGGAAACAAAGATTTACCGACTTTATAAACATCTATATCACACCAGTGTGCTGGATATTGATTTGTTTATCCCTAGAGAAGTGTACTCTCGGGTGTGCTACTGAATTTGTTCTGCTGGTAACTCGGAAGTTACATGGTCAAGACATTCAGCATGCCATGGCTCATCGCACCTTCGTGCACAACAATTCTGATATTGTTCTAGCCATATATCTTCGTTAAGGTCTGCGGGTATTCCTTAACTCTTTGGGATTTTTATGACAATTTCTCAATTATATCTTCGTTAAGGTCTGCGGGTATTCCTTAACTCTTTGGGATTTTTCTAACAAATTCTCAATTATATCTTTGTTAAGGTTTGCGGGCATTCCTTAGCTATTTGGGATTTTTCTGACAATTTCTCAATTATATCTTCGTTAAAGTCTGCGGGTATTCTTTAACTCTTTGGGATTTTTCTGACAATTTCTCAATTATATCTTCGTTAAGGTCTGCGGGTATTCCTTAACTCTTTGGGATTTTTCTAAAAATTTCTCAATAGTATCTTCGATAGAATCTTATGATTCATCTTCTTTCTTTTTGCTTGAGAAGTACGGTTTTTCTTCTCAAAGCATTTTTGTTAAGGCATCGCTGAGATGGCTTAATTTATTTTCTTTCTTTTTGAGAGGTATGGTTTTCTTCTCCAAGCATTTTCGTTAAGGAATCACTGAGATGGCTTAATCTATTTCTTCTTGTCACTTGAGAAGTACGGTTTTCTTCTCAAAGCATTTTCTTTAAGGCATCGCTGAGATGACTTAATTTATCTTATTTCTTTTCGCTTAAGAAGTGCGGTTCGCTTCTCTAAGTATTTTTGTTAAGGCATCGCTGAGATGACTTAATTTATCTTATTTCTTTTCGCTTAAGAAGTGCAGTTCGCTTCTCTAAGCATTTTTGTTAAGGCATCGCTGAGATGACTTAATTTATCTTATTTATTTTCGCTTAAGAAGTAGGGTTCGCTTCTCTAAGCATTTTCGTTAAGGCATCGCTAAGATGACTTAATTTATCTTTTCTTTTCGCTTAAGAAGTGCGGTTCGCTTCTCTAAGTATTTTCCTTAAGGCATCGCTAAGATGACTTAATTTATCTTATTTCTTTTCGCTTAAGGAGTGTGGTTCACTTCTCTAAGCATTTTCATTAAGGCATCGCTGGGATGACTTAATTTATCTTATTTCTTTTCGCTTAAGAAGTGCGGTTCACTTCTCATAGAATTTTCATTAAAACTTGATGTTTATTACTCATTTTGGTTACTCGGTTATCCCCAGTGTTGTTGAGATCTCTTGATATTCCTCAATTGTTACTGTTGTTGTTAAGACATTTTGATGATGCTTAACAACTTTATTCTCCTGAGGCATTTCTTCCTTGACTCTGTAGTCAAGATATTTACCTAGCATTGGCATCCCACGTAGGGAAATTTTTAGGGTTCTTTTGGTATTCAATCTTCTTCCACCTTGAACGTTCGAAAGCTGTCAATATTTCTCACTTATCAGGTTTAAGATGATTGAATAGGGGCAGCTGCCGCACCCAAAAATTTACCCTATTCTTTTTTATATTGCACGCACATGCATCGGTTCTATGGTTAGGGGTTTGAAATGGATTCCAGTGGTTCTTCTGCAAGTTACAAAGAGTTGTTGGGTTTGCCAATCTGTACAAGGAGGGTCTAATATATCCGTGTCATTTGCTCATTCAAGTTAAAGGTTTCTCATGCCCCAAGACATCTCAATGTGACCATTATTTCATCATATGTTTGAATTCGTCGGAATATTAAAGTGAATCATGACCCCATGCCCATTTCTTTGAGATCAGGGTTTGGTGTTGAGGATGTCTTTTCACAAGATTCGTTTAATTGATCTTTTGGTCATCAACTCAAAATGTTGCAAATCATAAATTTGAATTTTTCTTGGTAAGAGTAGAGATATCACTTGGTGTTATGCTAAAGCAATAATTTGGGATTTGAAGGTAATTTACAATTGAGAAAATCTGAAAACTCGTTGTTATTCTTAAAGTCCAAAGTATTCATTACTTAAAACTTAGAGACACTTCGTGAGAAAGTCAAGGTATGATGCGAGATGGAATTGAGTTAGGGTTTATTGAAGTGACACATGTATTCAATTTTGTTCGTTTCAAGATTAAGTTCATATTATTTCCTTTTTTGTTCATGATTCAAGACTCATTCGATCTTATTTCACAAAGTCTTTTAACTCAATGTTCAAGGCATTCATTTGAGGGCTTTCAAGATATGGCAATGTTTATGTACATAGAAAATCCATTTTGAAACTCCAAGTGTTATGGCCTAAAGATCTCAAGCACTTCATCATATACAAGAACAATTTCCAAATTTGATACAAGTTGAACACAAGTCAAGAGTTGGTTACAAAAGAAAACAACCTATCATATGTCTTGACGTTTCAAAAACTACATCATCCAAGTTATGATTTGCTAGAATAATTCAAGGGGTTTCTAATGACTACTTCCAGGAACTTTCTCAACTTACAAGAGACATTCAAGTCTTGAATCTAAGCTATAAAGTTTTCTCATGTCTCGAGACATTTCCACTAATTCTTTGTTCCATCAGAGGGTTCATAATTTGCAAAGTATTTCGAACTGAATCACAATTTCTCCTATCCATTAGCTCTTGTGCATAAGCTTTGATTACTGGGGCGATTTCTTCCAGGGCAAGTAGTGAAATTATGATGCAAATTCAAGTGAAAAGAGATTTCGAGTTGGACAAAGAAATTCCATTGCATTATGTACACGTTTGGTTTAGAGTTTGCTACAAGAATTGAAAAGTTATTAAATCCAATACTATCTCACATTATGGACAAGGTTGGTTTAACTACTTCAATTCTAAGGCCTTTCATGCTTCATGGATTAAAGTTAGCTTCATGTCATAATTCAAGTGATTCTTCTCTTTAATTCCAAGTACACCAACTCAAACATATTCTAAAACTTGGTTGCAACTCTTTCAAATTCTACAAGTTTCATTATTTTCATACAAGGTTTACAAAGAAATTTTATTGATTCTAAGTTTGTTTTGTTACAAGGCTTAAAACAAAAGAGTTTGAGATTTACAAGTTTATTACAAAGTTGTTGCGAGTTTTACATTTGCTACAAAGTTTCCTAAGTCTTCTAATTACAAGATTTTACAATGCAAATTAAAATGGAACTCCTAATATATTGAGATATTCTTCTCTCTTTTAAGCTCTTGTCTTCTCCATATTCAAGTCTCCTCCTTGCCATCCTCACCATCATTCATGAAACACAAGGAAATAAGGCATGGTTAGAAATAAAAGCAAAATATAAATAAGAAAGTATTCAAAAGAAAAAGTTTCTTTATAAGTTCATCATTAGGGTTTACATTTTGGAATCAGGTTTTGGATGGTTTCGTCAATCATGTTTCACAAAGGTAAAAGCCTAAGAACTACAAGTTCAATCATCGGCCAAAAAACTCCTATTGCAAATCATGATTTACTTAGGTTCACAAAAGGAGGTGTGAAAAATTCCAAACTCAGCCTAGCATCATGGTACAACAAGGTACAAGTCAGAATTGCAATGATATATCCCAACACATCAGAATTCAGAATTACAACATATTAAAAACATCAAAAAGCCCAATAGGAAACGCACAAATTCACAATGGCCTGTTTTTCAGAAGAGAAGTCTAACAACAGAAAAAAAAGGCAAACAACATCTTTAAGTCCAAAAATAATCAGAAACCCTAGGAGGCTTCAATATAAAAGGACTAATTTCACAGATTTCGAAAAAAGGAGACCACTGTTCACGCAGCCAAAAACCAGAAGTTGCACAAAAAAAAACCTAACCAGAAATCATCGTTATCCTTCATAGTTACAAACACATAAAACTCATAAACAACCATAACAAATAGAAAATCAGCAAGAAAAAACAGAAACCGAAACCCTAAATTTATTTCATCATCATTTTCCAAAACTCTAACCCTTCAGAAATTGAGAAAGATGAAGAGGAAAAGATTCATATAGAGCGATCTCACCCGAAAAATAGCGAAGGAAGACGAATCTGAACACTTAGGGTTTCATCTTCCCTTTTCAGATCTACTTAAAATCCTAGGTTCCCTGCGAAATCAAGTAATAAAATCGTAACCAGAAGGAAGAGACGGAAGAGATTATGTAAAAAACTCAAACTTCAAAGTAAGCTCGCCATCCGCCGTCATCGTCACCGCCGCGAGGAGATTTTAGGCGCAACGACATCTTCGTCTCCGACAAACCTCCATTTTTTTTCCACCGTCGATTGTTCACATAATAACCACCTTCCATCGAAACCGCGTGAGAACACAAATTGGACTACATCAGTAAGAAAGCCAGATCGCGAAGAGATCGCGAAACATGCAACAACGACGGGGAGGATGAAGCTTCCGACGAGGTTTGAAAGAAAGATGAAGAATTCTGAATATGCAAAGTGAGAGAGGAAAAGAAGAGAGGAAAAGAAGAGAGGAAGAAGAAGATATGTTTTCACATTTGAAAGAAAACAAAACTCTAATTCTCTCTTCTTCTATTTTGTGTAAGTTTTTACTCAATTTTATCAATAAGTTTTTTTTTTATGTTAATAATTGATTTTTGAAATAGGTTTAGTATAATCTGAGCTATGATTGGCTAAAATTTAGATTTTCTTTGGATTACATATTTAATATATTGTTATAAATGAAAATTTGTTTAAGATTTCCTCAGACAATTCAACGTATCTCTCCGTCAAACTTAAGATGCACCATTGCTCTCCTCACCAATGATATCATGCATCTTCGCCCTCTCCATCGTCTGATCATCATCATAGCATTGTCATCCAACATAAACGCGCCAGAACTGCTAGCCTATGGTACACCCTAAAGGACTTGCCACACTAGATCCGCGAGCTCCTCTTGGGCCCAAGCAGATTTCTTTTCTGCACCCTCCAGTTTCTCTAAATCAGGCCCATTTCTAAACTCTTACTCTATTTATTTTAATTTCTTTTATTTATTATTTTGCTTATTAATTTACTTTAGTATACTATAGAAATGCAAATAAATTGTGTTTGTGTATTAAATAATTATTAGTTTCTAAAATAATTTTTATTTGATAATTATTGATTAAATTATTAAATAATTTTTATCAAATAAAATAGATTTATTCTAATAATTATTTAAGAATTTGGACGTGTATTGTGTGCTTAATTATTTACTTGCCTCTTGTATGCTCGTATAATTTATTCATAATTGTAAACTCTACACACTTAATATAATCAATTCCATTTCTTATTTTGGCTCATATGTCAAAAAAGGGTCTCATAGTTGGGAATGGGCATGTCCATTCTCACGAGGTTAATCGAAGCCCTTGTTTGCTTCGATTAACCATAACCCGAATAAATTGGTCCATGTACCAATCATCCATGCACAAGGATTTCATAGTTGGGGATAGAAACACCTATCCTCACGAGATTAATTAAGTTTATATACTTGATTAATCATCCCAATTATCTTCTCTTGGTCTGTTACCAAACGCTAAAACACTTTCATAATAAAATGTTTAAACCTCGATCCAACGTCGAGTTTCTTTTCAAAATATTTTCACAAATAAATGCTCTACTTCTCTCTTCCCAAACGTACAGTAGTCAGTCCTGTTTGGACCCTCGATTATAAGTTTGGTTTCTTTAATTAAATCTAAGTATGCGAATTTTTGTTTCGCATCACCCTTTTCCTAATAAAACTTTTGGGTAGAAAAAGATGATTAGGATGGTTCTGTCCACTCATCCGAGTACTTGGGGCATTAGCCGTTGGACGCTTATGGTCCGATGATCATCTCCCACATGAAAATAACTCAACTCACTCAATCCTTTTTCGCTCATATGCGACCATCAAACTCTTTTCTTACAAAGAGTGTATGATAGCCATTTCAAATAAGAACGAAGACTTAGCTTTTCAAACAAACTAAAGAATTCAAAGTTCGAACATTTGAAATGTCTAAATGCATGATTTTTCGTATAAAATCAACACAACCAACTTAAACATTTTCAAGAGGAACTACGAAACTCTGACTTTTCCATTGCACGAGGGAGTACATAGGCACAAGATGTGATATCTTTGGCAAGTTCAAAAACCCATAAATAAAGACCCTTCTTCTTCTATTCTTATAAAGAAATAAACACACTTAAACACTGTCATACCCCAAAATTTTCCCTCCATCTTCTCAAGATATCCCATACATCCATACTCAAGGATTCCTCAAGGGTTGATCAGACAAATCCTCTCCTAGACAATCAACCCAAACTAGGGTTTGGTGATTCTCAGATCAAAATGGATTTCCAACATCTCCAATGTTCATCATGCCTCCTCATATGCTTCAAATGTTCTCCATGTCAAGTTTCAAGCTTCACAAGTCAAGTTTCCTCGATAATTGCTCGGATGGTTGAAAATCGGTTGATTGGACAAAAGTCAACTGTGGTCAACATACATCAAACTTCATAATTTTTGGTCAACATCCTCATTTTGAAGTTACATTCATCATTTGATCAAGGGTTGATCATGATTCATCAAGAAAACTCAAGATTTGCTCAAAAGTCAAACTTTCCAAATTAGGGTTTCTCAGTGAAAAGTCAACCAAACTTTGACTGAGCATAACTTCTTCATACTTTCTCAGAAATTTTGCCACCACCTCTTGTTTTGAAGGAAATTCAATTCTCTACAACTTCGTGTATCACAAGAATGTTCAAAAAATGCTTCATTTGAGAGGTATGGATCAAAACATTACAGGTCCTTTTCAAAGTCAACAAAAAGTCAACATTTTGTTTTGAAGATATATTGAGCATGGAAACTCCAATTGAGATGAGACTAAAAAGGTTGGTTAGAGGACTCTTAGAGCTTTCCAAAAAGTCCAAGAACACTCAAAAATGTGGAAAATTGAACAAGATACACTATTCAGAAGTTGGGCAATTTTGGTCAAAATGCAAAATTTTCCAAATGGGCCTATAATCTTTTGATCCAAACTTGTTCATGACATTATTTGTGACCCATAAATGCTTGGCCATGGCAATTTTCTATTTTATTGATTTATTTTTGGATTTTTAACCATTTAATTCAAAATTAAATTATATAAAATATGAAAATAAGATTTTTTTTAAGGAGAATGATTTTATATCATGCTTGAGGTCCAAGATAGCCCATGATTCTTACCAATTTCGTGCTAGCCTTCACATTAATGATAAAATCAAATTTTTTCCAATATTTGATTTTATTTGAAAAAATATAAATGCACATTCAAGATCAAATCTTTTTTTCTCCTCTTTGCCATCCCAAATCACTCTATAAATAGCCAGCAAGTTCACAAGCGAAGGACACGAAACCCTAGCCCTTACAACAACCCTTATTTTGCCAAAATTTTTCAAGAATTGTCCAAAATCGTGTTTGAATTTCCAGCCACTTTCAGCCCTCAAAAATCATTCCATTGTGTTCAGGAGGTCAGATTGAGTAAGTATACATCCTTGCCATTGATCAAACCATCCAGAATCGAGCCATATACATGCATACATATTCAAATATTTCTTGATTTTGCATTTTACTATTCTGCGTGTTTCCATTGATTCTAATGCTTTCATTGTGTTTATAAGACTCCACATGACCGATCTGGGCAACCGTTTCACGTATTGAACGTCCGGATTGCATATTGCCATGTTTAGGGTTTAGGAACTGTGAAGCTTCGAACTGGCTTGTACAAGCATTTTCAATCGAAACTGATGGTACCATTGGACTCGTAGCCATCGAATTAGGTGGGAAGGCTGGTCCTTTGCTTTTTATTCACGCCGTTTTTGCAGGTTCAGGGAACGTAGTCGCCGGAGAAGACGACCGGAGCTAGGGCTCCGGCGTCGCTGACCCGGTTGACCGGCGAGGAAGCTGGTGTGGCGAGATAACGCGTTCCGATTCGCTCATTCATAAGTCAATGGACCCCACACACGCTGACTGTGTTTCAAACACTCCCAGGACGCGTTGACGTTCAAATTCAATTGGTTTCAATTCTCCAAACACCAAGTGTCATATGGCCTGGTGGTTAAGGCGTGAGATTGGAAAGATACTCTCAAAGGTCCCTTGTTCGAACCTCCCTAGGACCAGATTTGTTTTTCTTTTACAAACTTTCATATTTTCTTACAATTTTCCATATTTTCATATTTTTTAATATTTTGCATTCATTTTAATTTATTTCAATATTTTTATTCGTGCATTAAAAATTGTCAAAAATATTTTTCTTTTTTGCATTATTTCCAAAAAATGTTTATTTAATTTATAAAATTAAAAAATATTATTTTGCATGCATATTTAATTTTATTTCTAATTTACCATTTAAATCACTTTTAATTAGTTTTTAATTATTAAATCTTTTCCAAAAAATCCCAAAAAATTATTTTAGCATGTTTATGTTATTTCCAGCATGAAATATTTTTCTCATTCAAAAATTTGCATTTTTACTAACATTTTCCTCTTATTCGATTTCTCTCGTATTTTCCGATTTCTCATCTTTTCACAGGTTATCCCGTTTCGGACGATTTTTCTTTATCGTTTCTTTTTTCCAATAATGTAACTGCTCATGGGATGTAATAGCTTAATTAGGCTTTTTATTTTCCGCAAGTTTAAATTATGTATCTCCCCCAAAGCCATGTAATAGCGTAGGATTTATCTTTCCGCATTTTACATTTCTGCATTTTAATTTCCGCACCCTATAAACTGCTAGTAATTAGGCGTGTATGGCAAGATAAAATTGAACATAGCTCACTCAAACTTCAAAGATAAAATATCTAAAATCAACACACTCTTTCACACATGCACCCCTTAGGGTAATTCTCTCTCGTTGCCTTTACGAATACAAATGGTCATGTCCCTCGAACGTAGAGGTATTCTAGCACCGTTGCCTACGAAACATATCATCATAGTCCCTTCGATACAAAGATCATAGACCCACGATGTCGCCTCCGAATACATGATCTTGACCCTCGATTGTCGCCTACGAAAAATGATGATAGTCCCTTTGAATGTGCTAGGATACTTCCTACAAGTTGCTTTCTATGACCATACGATGTCCCTTCGAATGTCCCGCTTACATCCAACAAATAGAGTTACCTACCAACTAATGGTATGGCTAGCGCTATTCTAAAGGAACGTAAAACAATACGAAAACGACCAATTCTGAGTAGGTAATAAGACTTTTAGTTGCTTGCTCTATCAAAATACTTTTCACATCTCACACTTTTTGTCAAAGTTCAAACTCTTTTCAAAAACGAAACATTTCCGAACACTTTGTATACATTCCTACATGAATCATTACAAAGTCAAAGCGAAATGCCTTTTCAAAACATTTTTGTCAAACACACAGAAAACAATTTTTAAAGTGATCTAAGAGCAACTAAGAGCCCGTAGATAACTACGGATGGAAAATGGTGCTAATACCTTCCCTTTTCATAACCTTCTCCCTTACTCAGAATCTAACGAAGGTCTTTTTCTGTACTTTTTACCTTCCCTTAATTGGATAAAAGAAAAGTCGGTGGCAACTCTTGCTATCCGCACATTTGCGATACAAAATCCTACAAAGTCAGTTCACCGTATTACAAACACGCACGAACTAAACGGGTCCCATCGAGTACGATGGATGTAAGGGGTGCTAATACCTTCCCCTGGCATAACCGACTCCCAAATTCATATCTTTTGGTCACGTAGACCGCCTCATCCTTCTCCGCGGGTTTTATCTATATTTTCCCGTTTTTTTTAGAAAAAATAAAATTAAGTGACGACTTTATTGTTTTAAAATAACCGATGAAAAGAACCAGTCATCGCAACCCCTAATGCTCTTTAGATATAATCCTTGCTTAAAAAAAAACTTTTTTCACTTTTTTTTTGGTTAACAAGATACATTCCTTTCATTTCTAGTTAAATGAATTCTTTATCTTCATTGCATTCCTTCATTCTATAGTTGCTTATGTGTTTTGGGATTTTGTTAATTCGAGTTCAACCATGGTCATGTGTTTGTGCGTGTATAGAAAGTACTACCAAGAGACATCATATGAATGCTAATTTTTGGATATTACAAATATCATGACACGATGTAATATCTATGATGCCCATTTCCTATTCCATATTATTTGTGCGGTTCCATCCTATGTTTTTTTGGGTACCCTAGCAAGACTAAACTGGGTTTAGGGTTATGATACTTGTAGTTTAATTGTATGATGAATTTAGGTATTTATTGAAGTATGCCTTATAATCTTAAGTAATAAAGAGTAAGAAAACATATTTTGAGATTGAAGAAACTAAAAAGCCATAAAACTAGCCATGAGACCGACAAAAGGCGTCCCAATCGCAAATAGGCGGTCTGACAGAGGTGGCAAGCAACAATAAAAGGCAGTTGTAGAAAATTCACGAGAAGACGATAGAGCCGCGGGTGCAACAATAGACTTTGTAGAAAATAATTTTCTTTTATTAATTTAGGTTTTCTACTAACCCTAAAATTTTTTACTAACCTTAAAAACTTTTTCTTCTAACATTATTTCATTATTCCGATTTAATCCTTTCCTCGCTATTTTCCAATTATTGTAACTATTTCCAAGTTGTAATAGCTTAGGTTTAAATTTCTCGCGCTTTTTTCATAATTATGTAGCTGCTCACAGGATGTAATAGTTTAATTAGGGATTTTCCTTTCTGCATTTACTTTTCCACACCTCCCATTATGTATCTGCCCCAAAGCCTTGTAATAGCGTATGATTTACTTTTCGCACCTTTACATTCTGCACCCTATATAATTGTATATATTCAACTGCTAGTAACTAGGGTTTGTACGACAATACTAATCAATGAACATAGAATAACCCTAAATCAAGGTAAAATATCTGAATTGAATACACTTTTCACACTCACACCCTTAGGGTATCCTCTCTTGTTGCCTTTCTGATAAACATGGTCATGTCCCTTGAACATAGGGATACCATTAGCAAAGACGCTTACGAATAACATCATCATAGTCCCTTCGATATAAAGATCATAGTCCCTCGATGACATTCGATTTTTCCTACGAATATATGATCTCATCCCTCGGTTGTTGCCTACGAATAAATGATGATCTTCCCTATGAATGCTAAGGTATCCTTACATGTTGCCTTCAATGACCATACAATGACCCTACGTCCGTCTCTTCACATCCAACTGATAGAGTTACCTAATAACTAATGGTATGGATAATGTTATCCTAAAAGAGAAGGAAAATAACAAGAACCACCTTCTGAGTAGGTAATACTCTTAATTGCTTGCTCAATCAAAATACTTTTCACACCTCACATTCTTTTCAAAAATACTTTTAGACAAACACTTTGTATACATTCATACGAGAATCATTACAAAGTTAAACTTTCAAAACAAATATTTTCAAACACTTCGTATACATTCTTGAGGACTGATACAAGAATCATTACAAAGTCAAAGCAAAATATTTTCAAACAAACCACAGACACAAAAAACAAGTTTTCAAAAGGTGAACTAAGCAATTAAGAGCCCGTAGATGACTACGGATGGAAAAGGTGCTAATACCTTCCCTTTTCATAATTACCTCCCGTACTCAGAATCGATAAAAGGTATTTCCTGTTCTTTTCACCTTTCCTTTATTGGATAAAAGAAAGTTAGTGGCGACTCTTACTATCCGCAAAATTTGCGATAAAACGCAAAACAACCTAGTCAGTTATCCCATCGTGTTACAGAACTGGCGACTACCGGGGAGACTACATAAAGAGAGGTTACCTTAGGGTTTTAGATCATCTTTACTTGCTTTTATTTTTTGACTTGTCTGATTTACTTTTAAGGGTATGCTTGGGTATTATATTTGTGGGGGATCCTACACCCGGATCCAGGTTTCCTTAGGTAAGTAGCAATAGATCATCACGACTGTCTGGCGTAGACCGAAATAGTTAAAATGATGGCTATGGTTAGTGTGACACTTTGGATATCCTGATGTTCGTCATGTTCAGTTGAGGAAATATTTGGCATCTGCGTGGTGTCATCAAGAACTAACTAAACTTTTAGAACCCTAATTGACCCATCATAACCATTAGAAGGTAGTGAGATAGCCGACTTTGGTGTAGACTAAGGTTGGTTGATAGTCAATGCTACGCTCATTGAGATTCGACTTTCGGGATGTTTCGGTCAAGCATTTGGTAGCCGTACTGAAATAAAGCCTACGAGAAATATCCGTGATATGAGATTCCTAGAACCCGGTTACTATTGTAGGACAGGTTGAACCAACTTAAACTCTGGTGAAGGGTAGACACATATACCTCATGCAAGTCTTAAACCTAGGGCTGTTGTGTGAATTGCTTGTGCTTGCTACTTATCTAAACATGACATCATGACATTATAACATCATATCATCATATCATCATATCATCATAACATTTCTAACCATTTCAAGGACCTAAGAATTTATCTTTTCTCTTTTTTGTAGGGTTATGGATTCTAGGAAGACTATCCGAATTAACTTTGTGGGTATACCTTCTCAACTCAAGGAGCTAGTCTCAAAAGTTCCCGATTACGCCCACTTCGTCAAGAAGCATGGTTATCTACTCGACTTGGTTACCTCTGGTTTTGAAGAAGATATTATAAGTGTCGTATTCCAGTTATTTGATCCGAAACATCACTGCTTTACCTTCCCAGATTATCAGTTGGTACCTACAATGGAAGAGTTCTCTAATATACTTGGGATACCCATTCTTGATCAGATACCTTTCACCGGTTCAGAAAAAGTTACAAGGTTTGAAGACATTGCAACAACTTTACATCTAAAGCAGTCAGACATTGAAGTTAATTGGGAAACAAGAAGTGGAGTTAAAGGTTTGCTTGCTAAATTTATGATAAGGAAGGCTCGATAATTCTTAAATGCTATGAGTTTCCACACTTTCCAAGATATTTTAGCTTTTAATCTATGGTTTGGTGTTATTTCCTAATCCATATCAATTCATAGATGTAAACACCATCAAGATATTTCTCACTCAATCATGTGCCTACTTTGCTCGGAGATATTCTGCATTCTCTTCACACTCGTACTATGAAAAGACAATGGAATCTCATGTGTTGTGTAACGCCCCAATTAATTTATTAATTATTTAATTATGTAGTTAGAAATTATATGATAATTGGTGTGCTGAATGATGCGTTTTGACATTGCTTGGTGTGGGGTACTGTTAAGTTTAATGTTGTTGAGAGCATTTTAGATTTATTAATTTGTTGATAAATTATTAAATTTAGAATTATTATTAGAAATAATAGAAATATTAGAAAATAGAAGTTGTTACTAATTAATTGATAACTATTTAAATAATTAGAAATATTAGAAAATAGAAGTTGTTACTAATTAATTTGATTGTATGGTTTTATGTTCGTATGTATAAATGAGAATAAGCTACATATATTGTAAGTAATTAATATTTTGTATAGTTAGAATAAGTTATGTATTTACATAGTTTATTAATTTTTGACGGGGTACAGTCAAAAATTAATAAACTATGTAAAATTTATAAATATCATCTAATAAGAAGATAATAAAATTGAAATGTAACGAGAAGTTGTCATACATGGTAGGATGTAATATTTTTTTAGAATTAACTTATTTGGATTCAACTGAGTTTGTTAACTCATCTGGATTTACAAGTAGATGTGAATGTATCTATGAGATAGCAGCTGTAGACTATTCATTTTAATGTTCATATTTTAAAAATTTATATTACTATTGTTTTATATAATTGAAGTTAGAGAATCGAATGTACGATTTATTATAAGTACATTTCAATGCTTAAAAATTTGTGTATATTATTAACTTATATTTATAATTATAAGAATGTTAACCGATTGGAGAATGAATTCAAACTTTACAAAAGATAATTTGGTAGACATGTAGTGTGAATCACGACGGAAAGTTGTCATACATTTTATATTTGAAAAATATGCTAATATCTAAAATTGGTTTAATACATTTTTATAATTAATTATTTGGACTCATCTAGATTCGAGGGTAAAATGTGAACGTATGACAACCACTTATTGACTGTTAATTTTAATATCTATTTGTTAACTATTTTTTTAATTGTTGTCTTATATAATTGAAAATACGCTGCTATACTTAAAAAATATATATGAATGTTCTATTACATGACAAAGTTAGTTCCATATTATATGAAATCTCGACCGGACCCGTGCGATGTCGCACGGGTTACTTACTAGTATTATTTAAATTTGATGAAAGTGCAAAGGTATAGTTAGGGGTGGAAAATATAGAGAAGAAAGAGAGTGGACCCAAAAGAAGTGACACGCATGCATTCTCTCTATCTCCTCATCTATCATCTCTCCAATCTCCAATCCAGAACACACTCCCTCCTCCAAACGCACCATTTTTCTACTATCTTCATTTCTTTCATTTCAATTTCAACATTTCACAACCATTGAAATGTGCTCTCCCACTGCTACAACACCCTTGTTTTCCACCGATCACCACCTTCCCAAATCCTTCACCCGCCTCTGCAAACCCTTTCATTCAAGGGTTCCCACTTCCTTAACCTTCCATTCCTCACCACCTACCTTCTTTGTCAGAGCTGCCGTAAGTTTTCTTTCTTTCTCAATTCTGCTTAATAATGTTAAAGTTTACGTTTTTCGAACTGGGTTTCTGCTTATTCATGCTTTGCTTTTCATTTTCGTTACTGGGTCTTTGATTGCTAATGCACTAGGTTAGGTTTTTCCTATTGGTTTAGGTTTTTCTTACCTGTTTCTGCTAATTTGTGTAATAAAACATTATCCTAAGACATTGTTAGTTGTCCTTGATAATGTTTCAAGATTTTAGCAGAATGATTTTACATATATTTTTTTTGGGTCCTTCCCTTTATTTTTGTGGATGTTGTGTTGGATGTGTGGTGAAACTAGACAAGATAAGATTAGTAATGACAATAGTAGAAAAGACGGTGGAAAATAGACTTATATGGTTTGGGCATGTTGACAGAAGACTTGTTGATTCTATGGTAAGGAGAGTATAAGAGAAGTCATATAGCTAAAGGTAGACGAAGACCTAGAAAAACTATAAGAGAAGTTATTAAGAGAGTTCTTGAGATTAACGATTCGTATAAAAGCATGGTTCTGAATAGAACATTATGGCGCAAGTTGGTCGGTGTAGTCGACCCCACTAAGTAGGATAAGGCTTGGTTGTTGTTGAACCCTGATGTGCTTTCCCCTTGTAAGGATAGTGGAAAATTGATCATTTGAGGGTGCTGAAATCTGATTGATAGTGGAAAGTGTTGGTTGTAACTTGTATAGATATAAATTTTGCTTATATTTTAATTGGAACTTGAAAGATTAGTAGATGATGTTACATAGTGGTTTTTGGATAAAGTTGCTAGTTTGCTACTTTTTGTGTGTGGTCAAATAGCCTAATGGTCATAATTTCATTCCTTAAAGGTGAACAAGTAGAGTGTCATGGATTCAAATTCCTGTCCATGCAATCGAATGTTCCTTCACAACTACTAACTTGCTACCTTAAAGTACTAGAAGTACTATCGGTAGTGTCACCTGTAATTGGAATATGTTGAATTTATGATTCCCTTTTCATGGTTCTAGATAGTGTTTATAGGAAGTTTCGTTGGAATTGAACAATATCTAATGCAAACAAGCCCTTAGTTTTATGCTCAGTAGTTATGGTATCGTCAGTGATAGGAACCCGAAATAAGAGAAAACCAAAATATAACATTATTGATTAAAAAGGAAAATTACAGATGAATGATATAACTCCCCAGAACTAAGCTCCTCTCAGAGAAGAGATATTATTGATCAATGGTTCAATTTGGTTGCAATAACACACTTTCTTTGGTCTTTTTGTCTCTTGTTATATGCATAATGCATATCAAAGTCATGTTTTAGTAAGCGAATTCACTATTTGTTGCATATTTTGACTTGCTGATTAGTAAATTGATTATCATCAGCTTGAAATTTTCTGTGCTTCTGATGTACTGCAGGTTCTGAAGTGGCGATGTCCAAAGCAAACTCTACCTCCCAAAAGCGATACCGGTTTCGTAGAAAAGGCCCTGTATCTAGAATCTATCGGTATCGACCCTTTCTCTCTTATTGAAAACCATCCAATGCTGATCACTGCCTCACTCGACGATATCAAATCCATCGTGGAATACATTACCGCAATGGATTTCTCTGCAATCGAGTTTACTCGAATGGTTTGCCTTTGCCCCGAGATCTTGACTACGAAAGTCTCAGACATAATACCCGTCTTCACGTTCCTTCACCGCGAAGTTTGTGTAAGTGGCTCAAATATCAAGCATGTAATAAATCGTCGTCCTCGGTTAATCATCTGTGACGTTGATAAACAACTCCGTCCAACCATGTACTTCCTCCAAAGCTTCGGAATAGAAGCACACAAGCACACCAACTTGCTATCATGTAGCGTCGAAGATAAGTTCATACCACGAATCGAATACTTTGAGAACATCGGATTCTCTCGCCGCGACGTAACTTCCATGTTCCGAAGATATCCTCAACTGTTTTCTTGTAGTATTAAGAATAATTTCGAGCCGAAATACAATTACTTTGTGGTGGAGATGGGGAGAGATTTGAAGGAGGTGAAAGAATTTCCACAATATTTCTCATATAGCTTAGAGAATAGGATTAAGCCTAGGCATAAAAGGTGTGTAGAAATGGGTGTATGTTTACCTCTTCCTTTGTTGTTAAAGACTAGTGATATGAAATTTAAGAATAGATTAGAAGCATTTGTAAATTCTTCAACACCATTGAAAACATCTCCTTTGTGGTGTGCTGGTCTTGATATTGGTCAAGTATAGACAAGAATTGCATTGTATATTTAACTTGGTTTTGGGAATCCTTTATTTTTGGATAGGCACTACATGTTAGGATATTTAGTGGTTATGTTAGCTCTCAGATTCAAACAACAAGTGCTTTTGGCTATTCTGCAAGATTAGAGATGAGAGTTTTTCTTTTAACAAATGGACTATTGTTTGAAAATGGACTAGGATGTTCAACTTGAAGTCTTGATGTTCAACTGTGACTCACCTTTCATCGTTCAACTCACTTTTACTAAGTTTTTTTTTTTTTTCCCTTTCTTTTTCTGTCTTTCTAAGTTAATGTTCTTATTTTACTTTACGTATTAATTTTTGTTTAATTTTAGTTTGATTTGTTATTGAGTACTCGACCCTCATCCTAGCCAATCGTTCCCTTTTCTTAGCTAGCAGAATCATAGACATCTTTTCTTCATGAAAGACACAGAAAATAAGCAAAGGAGATATTTAAGAAATAATATCAAACAAATATCTTTCCCAACAAATAGCTCTCCAAGATACCCGTCCATCCCACCCAGAGTTGTTAATAGCGGAGCGGAGCGGTCGACCTCCGGGAATGGGAAAAGTGGAAATAGCGGGACAATTTTTTGTATACTAATAATTATATAATAATCTATAAAACATATGTCATGTAATACTAAATTAATTTCACAACACTCATCGAATACTTATAAAATCTAATGTCAAACAAAGAACAGTGTTTAATCAAGACTCAAAACATAAAGATTCAAAACATAAAGGATCAAATGTCAAACAAAGAGCAACGCTTAATAAAGACTCAAAACATAAAGATTCAAAACATAAAGATTCCAATTCAAACTTAGTACTATCATATGAAAATACAAACAAACATAGAAATCATATAGCATCATCAAAAAATTCCTCTTCCTCTTCCTCTTCATCTTCTTCAATATATTCCTCCATTTCTTCATCTTCAACTTCTTCAACATCTTCCTCCAATTCTTCATCTTCAACTTCTTCAACATCTTCCACCACTTGTTGTTCCATTGGTGTTCTAGTTGCCATTGTTGCTCTTGGTGTCGTTGTTGCTTGAGAAGTACTTCCAACTTCATTTTGCCTTGTTGTCCTCCTAGTGTAGATTATAGGCTCATTAGCCCCACTAGCATCGATAACTTGACTCCAAGTTAAATCATCATTTGGATAAACCAAGTCTTCACCATCATCTCCTACCTTTTCAATCTCCCACCAACCATTCTGTGTGGAAATTAATTTCGTTAAATTCCATAGGATCAATTTTATCCCGAATTTCAAACCTCTCTACCAAAGCTTGATTATACTTGATAAACACCAAGTCTTGCAATCTTTGATGTTCCAATTTATTTCTCTTCTTGGAATGAATCTAAAATACAATAATTTGAAGTATTAATTTAATAATACTTGCATGTAAGATACTTTAAAATCCTAGTAAAAAAAATTAATACTCACATGCTCAAAGATGCTCCAATTACGCTCACATCGGAAGCACTGCAACTCAAACTCAACACTTTAACAACCAACAATTGCAACTCCGGAGTTTCGGCTCCATAAGACTTTCACCACTCAGCTGCAAGTAATTGTAAAAAATCATTCCATATACATAACACAAAGTGTATCACATGTAACTTAGCAAAAAATCATTCCATCTTACCTGGACTAATGTCGACCTTTGTCTAATTGCCGCTTTTATACCAAAGAGACCACCCATGTATTGTGACAATTGTTCTGAAATCAAATCTTCCACTGCATAACTTTCACTAAGTGTCTCAATGCACTTATGAAGGCCTCTCAATCTACCATTTTTCTCAATTTCTGGTTTAGAATAATAATATTCTGGATTGAGATAGTGACCTGCAGAATGTAGCGGATGATGAAGTTGACACTCCCATCTTTTATCAATGATTTCAAATACGGCTTTGTTCTTGCTTGAATTTGAACTAAAAGCTTTCTCAATTGATTCCTTCGCTACTCCCATTGCGGCATATATGTATCCCATTGTGGATTTCCTTTCATTATCAACCATTCTTAGCACATCTACAAGAGGCACCATGCACTTAAGAGTGTAGAGAACATCATTCCAAAATGAAGCCGTAAGTATAGTAGTGGCTGCCCTTTGTCCTTTGGCATCTTTGGCACACTTGGAAGTCGTCCATTCTTCACAAAGAAACATCTCTCTAAGCTTGCCTTTTAGTTCTTGCATCCTTTGTAGACAAAGGAAATGGGTAGAAAACCTTGTCACTCCTTGTCTAACCAATTCAACATTGACGGTAGTCTTTCTCATTAGATTTAAAGCAAAAGTATGGTTATAAATGTAGCCCACAACCTTAACCCCTTTTTGTATAACCTTTTTAACCTTTGGAATTTTGCCTATGTCTTCTAACATAAGGTCTATACAATGGGCAACACATGGAGTCTAAAACATGTGAGGCCTCTTCAAACACAATATTTTACCCGCCGCTACATAATTACTTCCATTGTCGGTAATCAATTGAACAACATTTTTTTCACCCATTTCCTCAATAAAAGTGTCCAACAATTCGGCTAGATTTTCCCCCCGTCTTGGCATAGTCTGATGCATCAACACTTCTCACAAACATGGTCCCCGCTGGACAATTGACCAAAAAATTAATCAATGTTCTACCTTTTTTATCCGTCCAACCATCCGACATAATTGAACATCCATATTTATTCCTTTTCACCTCATGGTTTTTCAACAAACCTTTTGTACATTCCAATTCATTCTGAAGGATTGGAACCCTGAGTTCATGATAACTTGACAGTTTCAAATGAGGACCACAACTTCCAACGGCTTCCAACATCAACTTAAAAGCTCTTGCATGTGCTACGTTAAAAGCAACCCCACACGTATAAAAAAGCGACCAATATATTGAATGATTTTTGCCCTCGCTTCTTTATCACACGCATCGTTGATGCTTGTGTCCTTACTCTTCTTATACACCAAATCCAACGGTCCTTTAGTCTTCTTAACAACAATAGAAGAGCTCTCACTCTCCGCAATCCTCTTTCCGGTTCGAATTCTACGTATTTCCTCAATATCAATTGTATCAACCGCATCTAATTGCACCAAAATCTCTTGTATTCCTTTCTTAAT
The DNA here is from genome assembly GCA_021764765.1 of Vicia sativa. Taxonomy (NCBI): domain Eukaryota; kingdom Viridiplantae; phylum Streptophyta; class Magnoliopsida; order Fabales; family Fabaceae; genus Vicia; species Vicia sativa. Next base: position 324,019,936 of record CM038792.1, on the reverse strand, counting down.
TCTCTCTTTATCAACCATGTCAGCACGTAATATAACCTTAACATCGTCGGGTGTTTTCGTGCAAGAAATTACATCACCTATAATTTCTAATTGATGCCTTTTGGCTCTACTTATTCCCCCACTGCTAGTTAAATTGCAAAAATCATATGTCACCTTCTTCCCATCATTCAAATTCTTCAAATGATTGTATTTCCATCCTATGTCCTTAGTATTGGTTGGTTTGAATGTTGGAGCACATGACGCTACTGACGGTGTCGACGAAGAAGCTGCCATATTTTTCTAGAATAGAAAGAAAAAAAGTAGAAACAAAACTATTTCAAGTTTTCAACACAGTAGATAGAAGAAGAAGCATAACACATGAGGACCACAAAAATAGAAATAAAAATAGAACACAGTAGATAGAAACAACCAGAATAGAAGAAGAAGAAGAAGAAGTTAAGACAATAGAAACATAGCAGTAGAAACATAAGTATTAAGTACCTTGCTGAGAGAGAAAGGGAGAAGTGGTAACAGAGATTTTATTTTCGGCGACGAGAAACAACGAAGAGAGAAGCTGGAAACGTGACGGCGAAGAGAGAAGATAGAAACGTGAAGGCAAAGGGAAACTGGAAGAGAGAAAGTTGAGACTTGAGACCGTGATGAGAAACGGCAGAGAGAAGAAGAAGAAGAAGAGTAGGGCAAGGCAAGTGAGATGAGGAAGCGAGACAAGTGACATATAAAAAAAATTATTTTAAAAACTATTTTATAAAATAAGGGGGTAAAATTTCAATTTTGTTAAAAAAATTAAAAAAAAAAAAACAAAACTGCAGATCCGCTCCGCCTGGGAGAAACCTGTGACGGGCGATCCGCTATTTCGTGTAAGGCGACCGCGACCCCATCTCCGCCACCGCTCCCTTGTGCGCGTGGGGGAGGTCACCGCTCCTCTATGGAGCGCCGCTATAGCGACCTCTACGACCACTTTTAACAACTCTGATCCCACTACCATCTCCTAGATCTATAGAGATCAATGTGCAGAAGCTCATGAACTTGAAATTGGTAACTTTTTGGACCACCTCTTTCTTGCCCATGGTAAGTAAGATTAACAAAGGAAAATTCTATGATAGTCTTCGAATCACTTGTCTAGGACAATGGGAGGCGAGGGCACTAGTCGCCCCAGTCGTGACCATTGAAGTATAGTCTCACCCCTTAACCCTCACTAATAGTCTTCGAATCACTTATCTAGGACAATGGGAGGCGAGGGCACTAGTCGCCCCAGTTGTGACCATTGAAGCATAGTCTCACCCCTTAACCCTTACTAATTTATCTTTCTAGTTTGTGTAGGGTTGAAGTGGGGTTTTAGTAGCCTTTTCCTTAGAAGATCAAACATGGTCACTCAATCACTTGGGTGAGGATAAGTTTAATACTATAGAAGGAAAAGAACACCCCAACCGTAAGCAGGACCTCTAACCACTGACGTACAATTTCAAATGCCTTGATAATTCCTCATACATTGGCATGTTAGCTCTCTCCCTTTCAGAATAGGGTTCTAAGATCACATCTCCCTTATGCTTGATATTGAAAAATCCAATTAGACGTTGAAAGATAGTTACCTTTTCCTTGTCAAAATACAAGAACACGAAGGAAACAACTATCCTCTGAGTGGTAAACCATCAATTTCTGATAAGAGTAGTGAGAGCAAGAAATTACTATTAAGATCACATGTGCCTTCACGTCCCACGAATTCTAGCGTGTGACATTGAAATCACATATGCTCCTAAAATACCCCATAGGAGGATAATGCCCGATAAAAATAAAACAAATAAGGAAGGAACAAAGCCATACTTATAAGTGCGATCAAAACTTGCACATAAAATACACTATTCATTTATGGAGATTCTTGACTATGTGAATAAACACTTAAGAAGTGGGGGGGGGGGGGGAAGATTAAATAGATAATGTGTAAGCCTTTTATAGGGATGGAAAGTTCAATATGGGTAACCTACCACCATCTATTGAGCAACTCAATTGTTGCAAGAAATGGGAAAGATTCCTAGTGCCAGAGATGCATGTCACGAGAAATGCTAAATTTATCTTCCTAAGAAGGATCAATATCGACTGCGTTTAATACAATGCACGATTTACCCAATTAATGTTTCGATTTTCCTCAACTGATTGACGCTTGATTTTATTTAGCTAATTGACGTAAAAAATCCCTCAACTAACATGCAAACCATATTCTTGACACTTGGAAGCATATCCTAGAGTCACCTATGTACTTGTAACTAACCTACACTTGAGGGAATCCGTAGAAGTCTTGCTTGAGAGACTCATCCTAAAGTCTCGTGAGGGACTCCACTAATGCATTGTGTAAAGAGTTCGACTTAAAATGCCCCACTTACAATTCCCCCAGAATGTCCAAAATAAGAAAGAAAAAACTAAATGACTTCACCCTTTGCGAAAACCCTGTGCTTGAGGGACTCAACATAAAGTCTCGCCCGAGGGGCTCCTTTGACACATTACGGGAAAATTCAACTTAAAAATGTCACACTTATGATCCCCTTAGAATGTTCAGATGGGTAAGAAAAAACTAATTCACTCCGCCCTTTGTCAATACCTAGTTCTTAAGGGACTGTGTATTGCTATGTTTGTGAAAGGTTTGTAGAGACGACATGATGGTTTTCATTCACCTCTTTTCAGATTGATCACCTATTTATTAGACATGTCTCCCTTTTATTGTATACCTCACACTCCTCTAGGATAAGTCGCTCGATGTGGGAATTAGAAAGTGACATGTCCTCATTATGTAATGGCACATAAGAAGTCACGAGAGAGATAAACCACACTTGTAACACCCTTCTAAAATACCCCGTGAATTATCATATTATATTTCAGAGTTAACATGTAATAAGGGATGTCAAAATTTATTTTTCAAAAATATAATTAACCAAAACAGTTGTCATGCATTACCGAGGAACATAAACATCCATAATCGGGAAATAACATTTTTTACACAGCGGAATTAAATCAAAACTAGGATAATTTCAAAACAACAATGATCCAAAATAATCTCAAATAAATCAACAGAGTTTCATTAACACTCTAATCCAATCGTTCTCCTGTGTTACAACTACCAGAGCATGACACTGACATGCGGATAAACTAAATGCATAGCTCAAGAGCCATCCTCACCAGCTCCTAACCATCTGAGACTTTAATCTGAAATCATCAAAGTAAGGGTGAGACTTCATCATAATTAGAATGCATTATAAGTTCATCAAAAGTAATAAAATATCATAAGACATCAGTCCACCCTATTCAGTATAATTAGATCTGCTTTATACACAAGTCATAAACATAAGTCATGCACAAACAACAGACTATAACACTGGAATCCATCCTAACATGTCATAATCCAAACAAATATGATGCAGACTCTATGCATGTGGTACCGACAGTGAACTAAATTCACACACTGTTCCATTCCAACTCGGGCACAGCGTTAATCCTCGATTCGCCCATACATCATTCGGACGCGAATCCAGCCTTACCACCACTAATCAACTGGGTACGGGTATTGGCTATACAAGTCAAATTCCACACAATAGGAATTAACTACAACATAATGCATATGAATGCACATCATATAGCATTCAACATTCAACACAGAATATGACCACATCAGACATCATAAACCACCATCAATCACAACATGATATCATCAATCATCATGCAGTACATCACCATAAGTTATAAACATGTCAATTAATTACCGCAACATCATCGTTATTCAACCACAACAGCAATTGTACACACCGTACAATAATTCCACAATTCGGAAACCAACATTCTTCAAAATAAAAAATTCCATTATTTATTAGTTTCTCAGTTTCATAAAATAGTATTTTTAACTTAGAGAATAACGTCCAAAACGACGTTTAAAAAGGACTTACGGTTTGGAAAATACAACTTTTTAAAGTTTATAGTATTTTTGAAAAGCTACAGGGGTAACCGGTTCCCCCAGGGGAGAACCCGGTTCCCCATAATTCTGGAAAAGACGCCTCTGGTTTTTACTATGGGAAATCGGTTCCTCCAAACTAGAACCCGGTTCCCACGTTCAAAAGTGAAAATTTTAGTAAGTTTTACAAAGGAAACTCGGTTCCTCCATACTGGGAACTGGTTCCTAAGACACAAAATAGTTCCCTTTCTGGAATTTACTATGGGAACTCGGTTCCTCCATACTGGGAACTGGTTCCCACGCGTTCTATAGAAGAAAATACTTAGTTTGACAGCATCCTTCTTCCCAACTCAAAACCAATCATTCCTTTACGAATCAACACATCCAATATCACAAAAATCATCCCAACAACAACAACATAGTGAGATTTAACACAATTCAACCACACCCAACAATCCTATAACATCAATTCATTCTAATTTCATGCGATTGGGCCAATTTGGGCCAAATCCTACAAACCTAGGGAATCCTAAATTGGGATTTCTAACATGTTAATCAATCCTATTGATTATCAAAACTCATAAGCCATAACAATCAGAGAAAATCACCCTTTACCTTAAGAATTCATCTGATTCTGACACTTTTGGCTTTTCCTCCTTCCTTCTGCTCTTTTCACTTTCACGTAGAATGAAATCTTCCTAAATGGCTTCTCTTTTCCTTTCCTTTATTCTTATTACTCTAAAAATAATAATAATAAAACAAATAGTGTGAGTAGAGCATTTTTCTCCTCACACCCCCACTTTACACTTCACACCACCAAGAATCCCACTTTTATTTTAATTAAATAATTCCAATAATCCAAAAATACCAATAATTAAATTTCTAATTAAATTAATAATTAAAAATTCTAATTATTTAATAATCGAAATATTGGGATGTCACAACTCTCCCCTACTAAAAGAGTTTTCGTCCTCGAAAACACACCTTAGATGAAAAGTTCGGGACATGAGTCTTTCATCTGGTTCTCTAGCTCCCAAGTAACATTACCACCTGCTGGTCCTCCCCATGCTACTTTCACCAGAGCTATCTCTTTACCTCGCAACTGTTTCAACTTCCAGTCCTCAATTCTCACAGGCAATGTTTCAACAGTCAAATTATCTCGTACCTGTATATCATCTACCTGAATCTCATGAGACGGATCAGCAATGTACTTCCTCAACTAGGATACATGGAAGACATAATGCAAATTTGCAAGCGACTGCGGTAAAGAAATCTGATAAGCAACTTTTCCAACCTTCTTCGTAATCTGAAATGGACTAATAAAGCGCAGAGTTAACTTCCTTGACTTCAAAGCTCGATCGATACCAGTTATCAGAGTAACTCGCATAAACACATGATCTCCTTTACTAAACTCGAGATCTTTACTCCTCTTGTCATGATAACTCTTCTGACGACTCTGAGAAGCTCTCATCTTCTCCTGAATCATCTTAATCTTTTCTGAAGTCTGTTGGACAATCTCCGGTCCAATCACAACACTTTCTCTAGATTCGTACCAACACAATGGTTTCTTACACCTCCTACCATACAATGCCTCAAAAGGAGACATACGAATACTCGAATGAAAACTATTGTTGTTGGTAAACTCAATCAAAGGTAAGTAACTATCCCAAGCTCCACCTTTTTCCAACACACAAGCTCGCAACAAATCCTCTAACGATTGAATCGTTCTCTCCGTCTGACCGTCTGTCTGCAGATGATAAGCAGAACTCAACCTCAACTTAGTACCCAAAGCTTCTTGCAACCCTGTCCAAAATTTAGATGTAAACCTCGAATCTCTATCCGATACAATACTAGAAGGAATACCGTGCAAACTCACGATCTTCTCGACATACAACTGAGCCAATGTTTCCATCGGGTAATCCATTCTTATCGGTATAAAATGAGCAGACTTCGTCAATCAATCAACAATAACCCAAATAGAATCACAATTCTTAGACGTCCTCGGCAGACCAGACACAAAATCCATATAAATGCCATCCCATTTCCAATCTGGTACAAACAACGGTTCCATCAACCCCTGAAGGTTTATGATGTTCAATCTTTGACTTTTGGCAAACCAAACAAGCATAGACGAACTCAGCAATTTCCTTCTTCATTCCAGGCCACCAAAACAACTTTTTCAAATCATGATACATCTTAGTAGCACCAGGATGAATACTTAACCCACTACGATGTCCTTCTTCCAAAATACTCTTCCTAATCTTTGCAATATCCAGAACACAAACTCTATCACCAAATCTCATAACACCATTCTCGTCAATTTGGAATTCACCTCCTTGACCTTGGTCGATCAATGTCAATTTATCAACTAAACCAACGTCAGATTTCTGCCCAATTCGAATCTCATCCAGAATACCACTAGTCAACTTCAGCATACCCAATTTAACACTATTAGGAGTGTTCTCACATACCAAACTCAAGTCTCTGAATTGCTCAACTAAATCCAATTCACGCACCATCAACATCGACATATGCAAAGACTTCCTACTCAACGCATCTGCAACAACGTTTGCCTTACCAGGATGGTAGTTCAAACCAAAATCATAATCTTTCAGGAATTCTAACCACCTTATCTGCCTCATATTGAGCTCTTTCCGATCGAAAAGATACTTTAGACTCTTATGGTCGCTGAATACCTCAAATCGAGAACCATACAAGTAATGCCTCCATAATTTTAAAACAAACACTACAGCTGCCAATTCTAAATCATGAGTCGGATAATTCCTTTCATGAATCTTCAACTGTCTTGAAGCATAAGCTACTACCCGCTTATCCTATATCAAAACACCACCTAAACCCATCAATGAAGCATCACAATACACAACAAAAGACTTCGCCGAGTTCGGAAAAATCAAAATCGGAGCACTAGTCAATCTCTTCTTCAACTCTTGGACACCCTTTTCACAATAAGAATCCCAAACAAATACTTGCCCTTTCCTCGTCAACTTAGTTAACGGCAAATCTAACTTCAAAAATCCTTCAATGAACTTTCTGTAGTAACCTGCAAGACCAAGAAAACTACAGATTTCAGAAGCATTCTTCGGCGCTTCCACTGAGATACCGCTTCTACCTTCATAGGATCAACAACAATGCCATTCTTGGAAATCACATGGCCAAGAAAGCTTACTTCACTCAACCAGAATTCACACTTGGATAACTTCACATAGAGCTTATTTTCTTTCAACAACTCCAACACAATCCTAAGATGTTCTGCATGCTCTTCATCACTCTTCGAATAGATCAGAATGTCATCAATAAAGACTACCACAAACTTATCAAGATACGGATGAAATATCCTGTTCATATACTCCATGAAAACACCAGGTGCATTAGTAACTCCAAACGGCATAATAGAATATTCATAATGTCCATACCTTGTTCTAAATGCAGTCTTCTGAATATCTTCCATCTTCACACGAATCTGATGATATCCAGACCTCATATCAATTTTACTAAACACACAAGCCCCAACCAGTTGATCCATCAAATCATCAATCCTCGGAAATGGATACCGATTCTTGATTGTAACCTTATTTAACTGCCTATAATCAACACACAGTCTCATCGAACCTTCTTTCTTCTTAACCAACAACACAGGAGAACCCCACAACTAAACACTAGGACGAATAAACTCCTTCTCAAGTAATTCCTCTAATTGCTTCTTCAACTCAGACAATTCGGATGTCGACATGCGATACGGAGCCATCGACACCGGACTAGTTCCAGGAATCAAATCTATAGCAAATTCCACTTCTCTCTCAGGTGGTAATTCACTAACATCTTCGGGAAAAACTTCTAGAAATTCATTCACAACAGGTAATTCACTACTAATAGCCTTTTCCTTTCACTTTCATCGAAGAATACCACATAAACACTACTGCACCATCATTAACAGCTGCATAACTCTATCATCCATCTTAATTCATTGTCCTTATTAGAGTCTTCGTTGACTCATATCGTTCACAAGCTTCTACCAAACTTCATTCATATTCATCACTTTATTCCCCATTTAGATAGCAAGACAATTGTATACCATCCAATACGATTTCGTCTACTATCAACAACAAATTAAGGGTGATCAAGTCCTCAATTTGTCAATAGACATCCGATAATTATACTGGAGTATAAACCATCATTACCAACACTTTCTGTTCTCAGAATCGTACTCACCTTTTTGCACTTCCAACTATGACTCACGGTCCAAACGATTTCAATAACTCTAACCACTCTTGCACTGTCTTCTAAAGCAGTACCTCGTACCAATGACTTACAATCGGAACATATCCGGGAAGCATATCTTCTCCCCCACTTAGTTTCACACTACTCCTGTAATAAGCAACCAGAAAAGCAACAAGTACCGACATTGTTGTACACACTTGTCGCGTACAAAGGGATAATGACATTAAGACACTGGTCACAAAAACCGACTATGCTCTGATACCACTATTGTAACACCCTTCTAAAATACCCCGCGAATTATCATATTATATTTCAGAGTTAACATGTAATAAGGGATGCCACCATTTATTTTTCAAAATATAATTAACCAAAACAGTTGTCATGCATTACCGAGGAACATAAACATCCATAATCAGGAAATAACATGTTTTACACAGCGGAATTAAATCAAAACTAGGATAATTTCAAAATAACAATGATCCAAAATAATCTCAAATAAATCAACAGAGTTTCATTAGCACTCTAATTGAATCGTTCCCCAGTGTTACAACTACCAGAGCATGACACTGACACGCGAATAAACTAAATGCATAGCTCAAGAGCCATCCTCACCAGCTCCTAATCAGCTAAGCCTTCAATCTAAAATCATCAAAGTAAGGGTGAGACTTCATCATAATTAGAATGAATTATAAGTTCATCAAAAGCAATAAAATATCATAAGACATCAGTCCACCCTATTCAGTATAATTAGATCTGCTTCATACACAAGTCATAAACATAAGTCATGCACAAATAACAAACTATAACACCAGAATCCATCCTAACGTGTCATAATCCAAACAAATATAATACAGACTCTATGCATGTGGTACCGACAGTGAACTAAATTCACACACTGTTCCATTCCAACTTGGATACATCGTTAATCCTTGATTCGCCCATACATCATTCGGACGCGAATCCAGCCTCACCACCACTAATCACCTATACAAGTCAAATTCCACACAATGGGAATTAACTCCCAGAATGCATATGCATCAGCATGCACCAACAGAATATGACCACATCAGACATCATAAATCACCATCAATCACAACATGATATCATCAATCACCACAAGGTATAAACATGTCAATTAATTACCGCAACATCATCGTTATTTAACCACAACAGCAATTGTACACACCGTACAATAATTCGACAATTCGGAAACCAACACTCTTCAAAATAAAAAAAATCCATTATTTATTAGTTTCTCAGTTTCATAAAATAGTATTTTTTTTAATTTAGAGAATAACGTCCAAAACGACGTTTAAAAAGGACTTACGGTTTGGAAAATACAAGTTTTTAAAGTTTATAGTATTTTTGAAAAGCTACAGGGGTAACCGGTTCCCCCAGGGGAGAACCCGGCTCCCCACAATTTTGGAAAACATGCCTCTTGTTTTTACTATGGGAAACCGGTTCCTCCAAACTGGAACCCGGTTCCCACGTTCAAAAGTGACAATTTTAGTAAGTTTTACAAAGGGAACTCGGTTCCTCCATACTGGGAACCGGTTCCTGAGACACAAAATAGTTCCCTCTCTGGAATTTACTATGGGAACTCGGTTCCTCCATACTGGGAACCGGTTCCCATGCGTTCTATAGCAGAAAATACTTAGTTTGATAGCATCCTTCTTCCCAACTCAAAACCAATCATTCCTTTACGAATCAACACATCCAATATCTCAAAAATCATCCCAACAACAGCAACATAGTGAGACTTAACACAATTCAACCACACCCAACAATCCTATAACATCAATTCATTCTAATTTCATGCGATTGGACCAATTTGGGTCAAATCCTACAAACCTAGGGAATCCTAAATTGGGATTTCTAACATGTTAATCAATCCTATTGATTATCAAAACTCATAAGGCATAACAATCAGAGAAAATCACCCCTTACCTTAAGAATTCGTCTGATTCTGACACTTTTGGTTTTTCCTCCTTCCTTCTGCTCTTCTCACTTTCACGTAGAATGAAATCTTCCTAAATGGCTTCTCTTTTCCCTTCCTTTATTCTTATTACTCTAAAAATAATAATAATAAAACAAATAGTATGAGTAGAGCCTTTTTCTCCTCACACCCCCACTTTACACTTCATACCACCAACAATTCCACTTTTATTTTAATTAAATAATTCCAATAATCCAAAAATACCAATAATTAAATTTCTAAGTAAATTAATAATTAAAAATTCTAATTATTTAATAATCGAAATATTGAGGTGTCACAACACTCCTATGAATATCAGGAAATAAACCGTCTATTCTTTAAGCGGTTGTTATTTCCAAGAAAGTCTTGGATCCACGACCTAGGCGACTTTAAAACCCCAATCATCATGGTTGAGAAGAAAAATCTAACCTGAATATATAAATAACACATATAGAACTTGTCACCCGTACGTGAGTTAACTCTCAATCTCACAATAAATCTTAAAGCCTCTAGTGTAACACCCCATTTCTACCCAACGTTTATTATAAAATCAGAGTGCGGAAATTTTAAACTAAAAACATGGGATGCCACATTTCAACATTAACAACACAAACAGATAAGATACATAACACTTTTTAATTCGGAGGATCTCCTAACAACTTACAATAACTTTCAAACGAAATACTTTTTATTACTACGCAGCGGAATTCATAGTTATACAACTGAATATATCATACTAATAGCAACTTTAAACATCCTGTTCGACTTCAACATACTTAACAACTTTTTATTTCACAACATCACTTAGGATTTCAACAAATTATACTAATAACAACAAGAGTCAACAATATAAACAACATAGACCAACGTCCCCCCGAGTGTTACGTATCAGAGCAAAGACACCGACTTGAACCGACATTAACTAATTCCTCCATTCTTGGATACCTGCATGTTATCAATATAAAGGTAACGACCAACAAAATAGAAAGGGTGAGATATCGAATAATATAAGCGAAAGTACGATAATTCATATGCTTAACTAAAGAAACATACAATAATTACTACTTTAATCGATAACACATAATATCTACCAAACAACATTCTAGTCAACAACATATAATATCCACCAAACAACATAGAATCAACAACATATAATATCCACCAAACAACATAGAATCAACAACAACTTAAAGGCGACTCAATGCGACTCGACAAATGCAAATGCATGTGGATCCATTTGGAGCAAAATTCCCAACGTAAAAATATGCCAGGTTATCGAGGCATTCAACAAGGCATAAGCCTTCAACTTACAACGTGGTGCCAATCCAGGCCAACTTACAACGTGGTGCCAATCCAGGCCAACTTAATAATGCACATGCTATGTATGATACACCGACCACAGCATCAACAACAACTTAAAACAACAACAACTTAATCATGCATTAACTGCATCAACTTAATCAACACGATCAACTTCGACCTCAACAACTATCAACAACGTCAACAACAATGCAACTTATAATTAACATAATCAACTTCAACTTCAACAATAATTAACAACTTCAACAACAATTAGTAATATCAACCACAATATAATTTATAATTAACACGATCAAATTCAACCTCAATAATAATTAACAACTTTAACAACAATTAGCAATATCAACCACGATACAATTATAATTTAATTCAATCAACTTCATCTTCAGCTTTTGCCGCATAATTCTACGGTTCTTAAATCATCCAATTCGTACATAAACAACAACGATTCGGCTGTATCAACAATCAAGCAACTAATGCGAAATTCAACAAAATGACACTATTTTAATTAACTACCCGTATACTCGAACTATCCCGTAAAGTTTCGTTCGATTCTGACAAACTAATTTCTCCGCTTAATTCGACTGACAGTATTATTTTCAGCACTATTTTCAGTTTCCTGCAACATTACTAATTAGTCCTACTTATTCTACTAATTAATTATGTCAGCACTTTTATTATTTTGCATCTTTGGATTATCTTCCCACTGTTTAATCTACACTGCCTGTTACAATTTATTGCTGCTAAATATTACTCCTCTAATATATTTTTCCCACTGCTGTTAGAGTATTTTCTACTACTGCTAAATTCACTTCTACATACTTTCCATATTTTACTATGCTAAGACTATCCATTGTTATGTTACCCTCTCCTAATAACATGTCAAACAATTAAACCTTCAAGCCATCAAGCCACGGACAACAGGACAACAAAACATGGTTGAGACCCCACCCCAATCGAGGCGACCCCCACCCTGACAAGAGGCGGACGCCTCCTCCTCTAGGACGGTCGTCTCTCCCTTCCCCTTTCCACTGGAGGCGGTCGCCTCCCTCCCTTTGCACCATCAGGGACGGTCGCCTCCCTTTGTTCTTCATCAATCCAAAATTCCTTCTTTTCCACACGTGTAATATTTTCGATCGAGACAGCACAACATTATATGCATTACCCACAACACAATTTCTTCATAATTCAACACAAAATATTATAATTCAATTCAACATATAAAATTATCACCGGAATTACGATTAGCAGTGTAATATCGTAGTCCTAAACTCTACATACGAACCATCCTACAATCGATTATAAAACTCGAATCCCACCCTTACCTGTGGATTGACGGGGACTCGGAAATTCGATCGGAATTGGCGAACTCTCGGACAACAACGATCCTCACTAGCACCTTGTTTCCAACTATCTTCCTTTCTCTCTTCTGGTTTTTCTCTCCACGGCTAGGGCTTGTTCTTTGGTTTGCAAGCAACAACATAAAAATCCTTATTTTCCTAGGTTACTCAATGTATATAGCAGCTTCTAATAAAATTGGTTTATTAAATAATTCTCCCCAAAAATACTATTTTTCTCCTATAATTAATATACCACATTTAATCTATTAATTCCAAATAATAGAATAATTCTAGTATTATTTTGTTATTCTAACTATTAGCCTTATATTTCTCCTTTTATATCTCTTATTTATTTAAACCTAATTTCTTCTCTTATAATTAAATCCAACTAATAATATTATTATTATAATAATAAAATAGTAATAATAACAATATTTCGATTATTTCTACTTAACTTAAATTTTCACACCTCTTTTCTATATTTCTAACACCAATAAATAACTCTATTAATTCCACACTTATTTCTAATATTATTTCAATAATATTCTACCACAAAATTAATTCATCACTAATTATTCTAGTTAATTAATCTCTACTCATAATAATAGTTCTCCGACTAAACTGATTATTTCACTTAAATAAACTAGTCCAATAAATAACTACTATTATTCTTAATATTAACCCTCCAATTACACCAACCAAATAATCCGGCTTAAACTTAATAATCCAAATATGTCTCTTAAATAATGCCAATAAATTCAATTACTCCGATTAATTCTCAAACTTCGTCTAATTCCAATAATTAAATCTTTTAATAATTTAATTAACTAATTAATTAAATTCGGGGCGTTACATCTAGCAACCCTTAATTATTAGTTGTTGTTGCACATATATACTTTTCAACTAAACTCTTCGTTTTTGATGATAAATACTTCAATCAATATATATATATATATATATATATATATATATATATATATATATATATATATATATATATATATATATATATATATATATATATATATATAAACATTGCATTATTATTATTTGAAAACCTTTATTACATAAATATTTTGAAACATATTTATTACATGTTAGTAAATGATTATATATGTTTAATATTATTAATATATTATAATATTTATTTATTAATAATTTATTTCAATCATTTTTATTTTTACTAAATAATATTTATTACGTAAAATATATTAAATAATTAGTATTGAAAATGTCAATTAATAATTATTAAAATGTGATTAAATTTATTCAAATAATATTTAATAATATATTATTAATAATCAAATTTTAATTTTATTTTGTTAATAATATATTATCAATAATTATTTATATAATATTTATTTAGTGAATATTGTATTATTAACTAAATAAATATTATATAAATAACTATTAAGAAATAAATATTAATGTATTATTTATATAGTTATTAATGTATTATTAACTAAATAAATATTATATAAATAATTATTAATAAATAAATATTATATAATTATTAACGTATTATTTATATATTTATTAAAGTATTATTAACTAAATAAATATTATATAAATAATTATTAATAAATAAATATTAATGTATTATTTATATAGTTATTAATGTATTATTAACTAAATAAATATTATATAAATAATCATTAATAAATAAATATTATATAATTATTTATATAATTATTTACGTATTATTTATATAGTTATTAATGTATTATTAACTAAATAAATATTATATAAATAATTATATAATTATTAATGTATTATTTACTAATTAAATATTATATAAATAAATATTAATAAATAAATATTATTTAATTATATAAATTTATTAAATAAAATTATTTATAATGATGAATATATTATTAACTAAATAAATATTATATAAATAATTATTTATAATATATTATTAACTAAATAAAATTAGAATTTAATTATTAATAATGTATTGTTAAATATTATTTGAAAAAATTTAATCACATTTTCAATAATTATTAATGAATATTTTCAATACTAATTATTTAATAAATTTTACGTAATAAATATTATTTAATAAAAAATAAAAATATTGAAATAAATTATTAATAAATAAATTAAATAATATATTAATAATATTGAAAAAATGGTGGAAAGTTTATATTAAACATTAATATTATATAATGTACACCATGTTAATTAATAATTATTGAAAAAATATGGAAGATTTACTACATATAAAACTCAATAATATAATCAATCAAACATATATGCCTTGGTGGAAGGCCAAACACCCAATACCTCTTAGGACTTGGGTTTCTGTTAATTCTCTAATTAACACATTTTTATTTTCTTATTCTAAACAATTAAATACTAAGAACTAATAAAAAATTTAATGTTTTAACTAAGTTAATATACTAACTAACTTTAATTTTTGGTAAAAAAAAATGCTAACTAACTATTTAACCATAATCATAGTGATTAATTTCTAATACATTCCGAGTCAGTTATATTCCAACGAACCTATAACTTCTTCTTCCCGCTTCTTTTATCTCCCCAATCATCTTCTCCTTCAATCCATCATCACCATCATCACCATCATCGTCAAGAAAATGAGGAGCTGTTTCTTCAACCCTTGGGTATTGGTTTCCCTCGTTCTAGTCCTTCCCGTTCTTCTCTCTCTCAGAAACCCTCGCGGTGAACCAGAGAACACCATAACCCCAACAACCACTTCTTTTGGCTCCGTGAAGTTGGCCAACACTTTCCCTTTTCAGTTCAATCAGAGGATCAGAGACGGGTCCAATCTTGAATATGATTTCTATAGGAATACCTGTCCTCAAGCTGAGGATGTTGTTCGTTCTGCTGTTACTGATATCTACTTTGATCATAGAGATCTTTCGCCGTCGCTTCTTCGTCTCTTCTTTCATGATTGCTTCATTCAGGTTCGTTTCCAAGACTGTAAATTTAGGATTTTTATGATGAGAATCCAAATGGGTCTTGATTGTTCTTCAAGTTTGTGGAAATGGGATGGTTTTGTTTTTATGTGTTTTGCTTCTGAGATCATAAAGTTTGTATTTTTAGTATCTGAATCTAAATGGGTCTTGATTGTTCTTCAAGTTTGTGGAAATGGGGTGGTTTTGTTATTATGTGTTTTTGCTTCGGTGATCATAAAGTTTGTATTTTTAGTATCTGAATCCAAATGGGTTTTGATTGTTCTTCAAGTTTGTGGAAATGGGGTGGTTTTAGTTTTAAGTGTTTTGCTTCTGAGATCATAAAGTTTGTATTTTTATGATGTGAATCCAAATGGGTCTTGATTGTTCTTCAAGTTTGTGGAAATGGGGTGGTTTTCTTTTGAAGTTTTTTTTACTTCTATGATCATAAAGTTTGTATTTTTTTGATGTGAATTCAAATGGGTCTTGATTGTTCTTCATGTTTGTGGAAATGGGGTGGTTTTCTTTTTAGTTTTAAGTGATTTGCTTCTGAGATCATAAAGTTTGTAATTTTATAACGTGAATCCAAATGGGTCTTGATTGTTCTTCAAGTTTTTTGCTTATACATAAAGTTTGTATTTTTATAATTTGAATCCAAATGGGGTGGTTTTGTTTTTTGTATGATTTTCTTTTGAGATCATAAATTTAATCTTTTTATAATGTGAATCCAAATGGATCTATATTGTTCTTCAATTCTATTGAAATAGGGTACTAATATTGCTTTTCGATTCTGTTGAAATGGTGTATTTAAGTTTGGTTTGTTTTGCATTCAAGATCATAACTTTAGTCTTTCATTTTCTGAATTTAAGTGGGTGTTGATTGGTTTTGCTTTGGGGGTTATTAGGGCCTGTTTGAAATTTTCAAGTTGCGCTTATTTTGATAAGCAATTGTGCTATAAGCTCCAAATAAGCTATTTATCCAAACAGGCCCTTACTTTTGTTATTTGTGTTCCTTTGGGATTTTGAGAGTTCTTCTCCAATTGTTAAGCATCTTCTGCTAATGCTATTCACTCAATTTTACAGGCTCTATGAAATACTTATGTATGCTATGTTTAGTTAAGCTTCTGTTATAATTGCTTGTGGTGTTGTTGAATCAGGGGTGTGATGCTTCATTGCTATTGGAGGACAGTAATGATAGAAACAGTTCCTCTGAGAAGCAAGCTATTCCAAATCAGACATTGAAAGGTTTTGACAAAATTGACATGATTAAGGAGGAAGTTGAACAAGCATGTCCTGGCGTTGTGTCTTGTGCCGATATACTTGCTCTTGCAGCCAGAGACTCCGTTCTTTTGGTTTGTTCCTAGCACTTCTAACATATTACTTCTGTTATAAGGTCTGAATTCTGATGCATTTTGCTCGCATTATTGCAGGCTGGTGGGCCTTTCTATCCAGTCTTAACAGGCAGACGAGATAGCCTTCAATCATTTTTCGAGGATGCAACTGATCAAATTCCAAAGCCTGACGATAACATTACTCGCACGCTTGACCTCTTCAATCATAGAGGATTCAGTGCACGGGAAACAGTCAGCCTTCTTGGTAAATTACTTTATGATTATGCATTTTTCTTAAATGACAGATTTTAAGTCTCAGCCGCATTGCAAACCAAGATGTTGTATCTCTGATTGCAGTCCCTCACTTTTTTTAATAACCTTGAATATGACTAATGACGTCCGTTGGTTTCTCGGTCATCTGAAGGAGGACACAACATTGGAAGAATCGGTTGTGATTTCATTCAACAAAGGCTGTACAACTTTCAAGGAACAGGACAACCAGACCCGAGTATACCTCTCGATTTCCTAAGTCAGATGAGGCAAAACTGTCCAGACAACAGAAGTATGAGCAGCAGCAGCACTGAGAAGTTTTCGACGGAGTTTACAACTTCGACGCCAATGAATGTTCATCATCACTCTAACAAAAACGGGATGTCATACGCGCAAGCATTGTCTGCAGTGTCATCTGGAGCATCATTCGACACTCACTACTACCAAAGCTTGTTGAGAGGAAGAGGGCTACTGTTTGCTGATCAGCAGCTGATGGCTGAGGAGAGGACTGCCAGACTGGTTTCTGCTTATGCTTCAGATGACGGATCGACCTTTCGGATGGATTTCGCTAGGGTTATGTTGAAACTGTCTAATCTTGATGTTTTGACCGGAAATCAAGGTCAGGTTCGTCTGAACTGCTCCCAACTCAGTTCTTAACCGAGTTAGTTCATATATTTCATTTTTCAAACATTCTTTGAGGATAGTTTCCGTGCAGTGTAAAAAGTGACAGATGTTACAGAATTTATAGATTTTGGTGGCACTGTGTTAAATTGTTTAGTCTATGGCTGCAAGGCTGCGATAAATATCGCAGCGTAAGATTAGTTTTGTATAGAATACAGTTCTTTCTAAATAAAGTCATTTGCATAACATCCACTAGTCAATCTGTTCTGTTATGCTTTATTAAACTTGGATTCCAAGGTATTGAAGTAGTGCAACAAAAATTACAATTAGTATTTTGTAATGCTTAAACATAGACATTTGATCAAAGATACTTTAAGTTATGTGACATTGGATTGAATGAACGATGTATGCAAAGAAAGCCTAGTAAGACCGTCTGTCATGTAACGGGGCGATATACTAAAAAAAGATGACGATTGTTTAGTTGAAAAGTGATAGTCTGTTACATAATCAGCTTGATCTAAATTTATTCCTAGAATGTTTTAATGCACTTAGGTAATCTCCTTTATAAGAATGTGAATCAACACGTTGATACACATATTAGTATTAATCAAAATGATGAATATTGAATTATACATTAGTTAGATAAACTTGTTCTTTACCAGAGGAAGAAGATGACTTAAATAGTAGTTAGTACAGTTAGTTATTCCAATTGCTTAACTAACAACCAAATATATCTAATTAATTAAGCGAAATAACTATTAACAAACAATACAGTTAATCACATTCTAAATATACATAGCCAATATCCCCTTCAAACTGAGCCACATATGCTAAAGGGCGATCCATCGTGGTCTTCGCCACCATCATCCACCAAATCGACAGTTACTAGAGGCTGCACATCCTTGTCTTTTGATCTTGAATAAGGGATGAAACCCCTTCGACCTTCCCACATGTCACATCAGTCGAGCCCCGCCATATATCTAAAGCTCATAGTGGCAAATTCCTACAAAATCTCAACAACTTCCATCTCAATGATGGTCAAGAAATCACGATGGAAGCTATTTATGGCCATAGGGCCGTCCATCCAGCATAAAGGGAAGCACAATCTCTGCCATCCTGGAATATTACCATAGAGGTTCTATCTTGCACCTTCACTCGGACAACAAACATGTCCTTTTAATTCTTATAGTTGTTTGAGTGAGGATTAAAAAAACACTTCCAGGCAAGCCGTCCAAGGTCACCCAGCCACCCATGGTCGCCATTTTATTATAGTAACAAGATAATAAAACACCTATAGTAGACAGGACCGACCCAAACATTTTAGAACCCAAACATTTTAGAGGCCCTGTTCTGATTTTGTAAAGGTTGGTGTTAAAACAAAATAAAAAAATTATAATTTATTTTTTTCAGTAATGAACTACACTTTAATATTTTGAAAATATATTATGTTATCGTTAACTCTTTTGGTCTGATGGTTGACATTGACAATTTTAATTATAATGAGTGCAGTTCAATACTTGTTGTAACAGTTATTATGTTATTTTCCTTAAAATAAAGTTATAATTCAAAAGAGTGGAGCATGGAGTCGAACAAAATGTCACCAAAACATACATTTAACCGCTAGGCTACATTACATTAATGGTTAATCATTCACATATTTTATATATATTATATTTAAATTAATATTTTTAATAGGGTCACCTCTAATTTATATTTAAATTAATATTTTTAATAGGGTCACCTCTAATTTGAGGTCCCTATTTTTTTGTGGTCTTGTGCGGTAAGTCTTCTTGTACTCCCACAAGACCGACCCTGATTGTAGACGTGACTTCTAGACGACAAAAACTAATTTCAAATACCCTTATAAAATCCCGTTTGTTGTACGGTATTTGAGAAAGGGAGACATTTATGGCTGTAAGGACCTCGAATTCGAAAAGTGTAAAAGAAGTCATCACCCCATAAGTCATAAATGATAGGAAGGTGCATATAGAAAAATTCATTTTATGAACCAACAAGGGCAACCATGTTAACCCGCCTTTCTTCATATCAGAGCTCCAAGATGACATATTTCTCATTGTCCGAACTCAACATGTTTACGATTTTGCAAACGGAATCCACTTTTTCTTCACTTGTATACAAAGTTTTGAAGTCTTTAGCTCCCAAACGTTCCGAGGAATTGATCGTCATCAATGAGTTTGCTTGTCATAGGAAAAAATAATGCAAAACAATATCACTATCATTAGAAGAATACACACTACCAAACATGCCTGGTTCTACAAGTTTTTGGGGCTAGGTTTCTCATTGATTATTAGAGATAGATCTGAAGAGAGGGGTTCAGATGGATGAACAACTTCATTGAATCCCAGAAATTCAGACATTTGATCTGATTAAGTTAGAGAAATATCAGCTGCCATTCTTCCAGATTCAACAAAGTTTGTGGGTGAAACAAGATCAAGACAAATTGTGTTTTGATCAGAATTAGATGATTGTTCATTGAGGGGAGTAAGGTGGTCATCAGAGTGACTAACAAGAGATGGTGGTGTTTTAAATTCGGGTACAAATGTCACAATGGAAGGAGTGGATGTGATAATGAGTGTTGATGAAATGAGAGCCGTGATAGATGGAGTTATTGTTAGAAACACAACAAAGTCAACTGTTTGTTTTGAGATTTGACGAGATGGAATTGAGAATGAAGAAAATACATCAGAGGTGGTTAAGATTGTTGAAGAGGTGGGAGTTAGGATGGTGGTTATAATATCAGAAAAGGATGTTGAGGAGAGGGGTTTTGAGAGAGTGGTAGTTGACAAATGGTGGTAATGAAGGTGATTTAATAGGGACAGAAGAACTTGGTTTGGAAATGGTCGATGAAGCATTTAGTGTTTTGGGGGAAGGAATTGAGAAAGAGGTTGTAGAGGATGACTTACTTGGCAGAATAACATCGTTAAGAAGCTTTAAATTCTTCTTCTCCTTCTTCTTCTTGTTCTTCTTCTTCTCCCTTTTCTCAGAATCAGAACCATCTGTCCTTTGTTTTCTTTTAACTTTAGAGCAATCCTCTTCTTCTTTATCAGATGTAATAGACACATCATGACCAGCTTTAGTCATTGATTCAACATATTTAGCCACTTAAATCAGATTTCTTGAGATGGTAAGTAAAGGAAAATTCTCAATGGGAACTCTGTCGAGAATTCCAGTCATGTCAAGTTGATGTCTCTTTTTGATCTCATAAATAATCTTCACATTTTTTAGATTTTGCTCTGTAAATGGTTCACCAATGCTAGGAACCAGATAATTAGTACACTTTTCTTCTTCTATCAAAAGCTACCAGACCAGTTTAAACAAGAATATCTGTAATCAGACGCCCACATGGAATGTTGTTGGGAACCTTTTTCGTTGGATCTGCTGTGGTTCTAGTTTTTCTAATAACCTCTTTCAGATGACTAAAGAGAACAAAAGAAAGATTTACTTTCTTCTTGGTCATCAAAAAGTACAACATAAATTATTGGCCAATGTTGAAGTAATCTGTAGAGCTGGTGGAGGGTCTAGGGTTTATGAACCTAGAATGAGTTTGTGCCAAATTCTGAGATTATCAAAGAGATTCTTGCTTTTATACTCTTTCTTCTCCATGGAGTAGTTTTTAAACAATAGAGATTGAAGACGTTTCTTATGCTCATTAGACTTAAAATCCATGAAAAGGTGCACTTCCCTTCCAAGAACCTTAATACCAATAAATCTGTAATAGATTTTTCCGTAATAATAATCCTTTGCCCAATTACATCGTAGACAATGTGTAGATCATCACAATATTCATTTTTCCATAATTCCTTCACTAAGGGTTCATAATTAGGACCATGAATACTTTTTAATAAAGCTTACCAACCCTGAGCCTTTAGTTCTTCGTTTATATCACAACCGTTGTTGGCAAGATTTTCAAAATCAACCATGAACTCCTTAAGTACTATCAAGTTCTTTGGATCAAGGTTGCAGTGAACTTGGAGAGTTTTCTCTGTGATAAGGTTTTCATAAATCTTTTTACCAGAAGATGTCGAGACATTAGACATCAGGACATCACGCTACTGAACTGTCAAAATTTGTTATAATTCTGTTTTAATTAGTGCAGAATATTCTGGGAATATTATGCATCTTATGTGGCGTGACCTTGAAGGCATATGTGGAGGTCCAAGAGCTAAGGAGAAAAATCAGAGGCGAGCTTGATTGTAGAAGAAGTTATCTGTGTTTTGTTTCTAAAGAAATTTGTTACAACTTATGCTGTTATTTTGAAGGCCCAAATTCAGTTGGATAATAGGTTATAAATAAGAAGTTATAACCTAGTTTTAGTAAGCTAGTCGGTTTTAGAAAGATGTAGTCTTTAGGGTTAGCCATGTAAGTGAACCATCCGGATTGTGGGATGGTCATTGATTTTACCTCAAAGCTTGTAGGAAAGAAGATTATTTTCACTCACTCAAAAGCTGTGAAGCAATGAGTATAGTTATGTCCTTGGAAGAAGCTGTGAAGAAATTGCAAGTTTAGTTTGTGTCACTTGAATGACAAGTTTTGATTGTGTTTAAAGTGTGGTATCTCCAAGCTGATTTTAATAGGAGCCAAGCAGTCAATGCAGTTGCTGGTGTGATAGTAGCTGATAGACATCATTGGGGTGATTGGAAGTGAGCGGAGGTTCTCATATCTAAGTGTGGTATCTTAGGTAGAAGGGTCATTGGGTAGTCTGATTAAGTGAGGAGTGTAAATAGGGTGGTTTCCCTCCGATAGTGAACTTCATTCCTGGCTTGGCATGCCCCCAGATGTAGGTTGGTTAGAACCGAACTAGGTTAACAATTCGTTGTGTTCTTTATTTTCTGCACTATAATGTTTATGCGTACCTTGTCTGTTTTGTAATGTCGGATCAGATGTCATGACATCCTGAGTCTAGCCTTAACCAGAATTTTCATCGATAAAGGAAGCAATACGATTCACGTGTGCTGAGCTTACACATACTAGAACTGTGCGTGGGTCGATTGCGGACCCTTTACGCGTGCCCATCATATCATTGTCATATATATATATATATATATATATATATATATATATATATATATCAATAAGTATCAAAGTGAGGATTTGCTTGGTGGTGCCACTCTAGGTTGTCTAACCACTCTGACCTATGCAAGCACAAATGTAAACACTTACTGAGAATTACCTCCCTATGCATGGAAGAGGAATTTAAACAAACCAAACATAATTAGCACACAATTTGCGAAATTCCTAGCTACAGGTCTTTAACCAGCGACTTTGAGCACAATGCTCATATCCTAACCATGGCAAAGAAAGCGATAAGCACATACTTCTCATGATATTTTGGAAACTTATAAGAGAATATGATAAACAAGGTATAACTAATACCAAATGGATAACAAATCCGTAGAGCACTGCGAGCTAGAAATACTCTAGAAAACTTCAAGTATTGCAGCCAAGCAATAAGAGTAAACTGGTGAGAAATGCGCAGAGGCATCAAAGCATATGCACAGTGCGTGTTCGTACGCCTCAAAAACAATAAACCTGCAAAAGATAATGATCTAGACAAAGGAGACAAAGTATTGTGCGTTCGTACGCAAAACAAGTATCAAATTGGGCGTTCATACATAATTGATACACATATACCTGCAAGAAAGGAGTAAAACCAAACAAGTAGACAATAGGATGCGTATTCATACGCAAACAACGATTAGAATGCACGTTCGTACGCATTCCAATGAAAAGCACCTACAAGAAAGGAGTAAAACCCAACAAGCAGACAATAGAATGTACACGTATGTGTACAAGAGATAGAATGCGTGTTCGTACACATTCAAACAAGAGCACCTGTAAGAATGGAGTAAAACCAAACAAGCAGACAATAGAATGTACACGTATGTGTACAAGCAATAGAATGTGCGTTCGTACGCATTCAAACAAGAGCACCTGCAAGAATGGAGTAAAACCAAACAAGCAGACAATAGAATGTACACATATGTGCACAAGCGGTAGAATGCGCGTTCGTACGCATTCAAACAAGAGAACCTGCAAGAATGGAGTAAAACTAAACAAGCAGACAATAGAATTTACACGTGTGTGCACAAGCGGTAGAATGCGCATTCGTACGCATTCAAACAAAAGCACCTGCAAGAAAGGAGTAAAACCAAACAAGCAGATAATAAAATGTACACGTATGTGTACAAGTGATAGAATGTGTGTTTGTACGCATTCAAACAAGAGAACCTGCAAGAGTGGAGTAAAAGGATGCATGTTCGTATGCAAACAAGGATTAGAATGCACGTTCATACGCATTCCAATCAAAAGCACCTGCAAGAAAGGAGTAAAACCTAACAAACAGACAATAGAATGTACAATATATGTACAACGATAGAATGCGCGTTCGTACGCATTCAAACAAGAACATACGTGTACATTCTATTTTCTGCTTGTTTGATTTTACTCCTTTCTTGCAGGTGCTTTTGTTTGAATGCATACGAACGCGCATTCTACCGCTTATGCTCATACGTGTAAATTTTATTGTCTGCTTGTTTGGTTTTACTCCATTCTTGCAGGTACTCTTGTTTGAATGCGTACGAACACGCATTCTACCGGCACATACGTGTACATTCTATTGTCTGCTTGTTTGGTTTTACTCCATTCTGGTGCTCTGTATGAACGCATTCTATTGCTTGTACACATATGTTTACATTCTACTGTCTGCTTGTTTGGTTTTACTCCATTCAGTAGCGTGATGTCCTGATGACTAATGTCTCTACATCTCATATGACATGTTGTTCCAGATGTTAAAACTCTTCAACACAACATTTTTAGGCATTCTAGATAGGATTATAACTTAGAAATCCTACTATATAAATACATTGTTGATGCTTATTATTTGTTTTATTAAAATATAGCCAATACATGTATAGGCAAATTTTAGCTAAAATAAATAGGTACAATTTTAAGCAGTTACATAAACAGCAGCAACAGTTTACAATTGCAAATTAAAAATTTAAAGGATCTTCAGCAGTCTTCAGTTCAGGACCCTTTATGTCTTATAGTCCTGTCACACAGCTTGATCTTGGAGACGAGCAACTTCTTTATCAGATGGTCTGCCAGTTTGAGATGATGGCCTGCTTGTTGAAGGTGATGTCTCAACATCTAGTCAGACTTCTCCTCATGCTTTTGAATTTTCCCGTTAAGCCTGTCAAGGCTTAAAGGAAGGAAAGTTCTGGTGTACATGAGGAAGAATATAACTTATACTCCCACTTAATGAAGGACCAATTCTTCCTACTGAGGGTGGAAAAAGAGGACCATAGGAGATAGGCTTACTATTAAGGGATAATTTCAAATTCTCCCAGGCAACTCAGAATACAAGTCACAATTGTGTTCACAACTCATATCACAAGTCACAACATGTTCATAATTGTTACGACTAGATTTGTGGTCTAGACATCTTTTTGTTTTGCTTTTCTTTCTTCTACTGTATTTCCTGTGTGATATTATTTCTCTCCCCCTTTTTAGCTATAATTTGAGCACCGTCCAGTCTACCCTTGAATGCTTTTAATAGCTCTTGAGTGTTTCTTTTGAGATAAAAATAGTCCCAATGCATGCATAGTTCACATCATTTAACTTGTCCATGCATAAACATGTTCTGAGTAATGTCCTGACACTCAACCAGACATTGTCGACTTACTTCACTTTTTCATAACAGTGAATTCTCTACTGTGGGGCACTCTTCACTTTTGACCATATAATGCCATAACTTCTTTCTGGGTGGCTATGAAAAGGAATCTGATTTCATGAACAATCTTTCAAGAATACTTCAGATTCTTAATGACATTGATGTTTCAACATTTTAAAAAGTGTGAAATACTCCCCCTCAACATTAGAACCACCTATGATACAGACTTATACAACTTCCTCTTTTAGACCATAAGAGGAGACTCAATTTATTTAGACAAATACTTGGACCATCCATTTATAGACATAGAGAACCAGATCTCTATATTGGATAATTCAGAACACAAAAAACTATTTGTGTTCAAGACCCAAGGACAAGACTCTATACAGAAAATAGACTGACTCGGAATAGGAAACCTATTCAATATCTTTGCAAAAACAACTACAAAGAAGGACCTCAGACTTAACAATGTCTGAACACTACCCTTTTTACCTATGTTTGTCACAATTTGACAAACATAACCTACACATACTCTAAATTTACCCATATCCGAACGAAGGATATGAGAGACACAAACAAGGACTTAAAAGAAAATGAAAATAAAAGGACTCTAAGTACCTGAGCAATTTAAAATAACATACCTAGATTGTAACAATTGTCTTGATCAAGAGATGTTATTCATTAAGAACTACTCAGGTGGTTTTGTGCATAGGTTGGGACATGCACTAAATCAGAACAAGTGATACACACCATCGATACATGTTTTGGATGAGAATTTTAAGAACTATCCCTGCTGGTTTTCAAGAATAAAACTGTCTTGAGTTATGTCCTGACTTTTTATTGACATTGTTCTTCTGGCTTGAAAAGATTAGTCTTTGGAAGACTGTGCATATGATTAGAAGCAAAATTACATTGTCTTTGCTGATATCCATACTCTTTACTCCCCCTGAGATATAAAAATTTAGGACATCTTTGATGTTTGTCCTTGAAGTATTCTTTATTTGGAATTTGCCACAGTTTCCAAACTAGGAATCCTTAGTTTTCTTGCTACACAAGGTTTAGATTGCCATACTCTGTAACTTGTAATAGAAGAAACCTTATGTGTATAGCCATAAATTTGTCTTTAATAGATAAGTCAGAACCTTATCTTTCTGGTGTCTTCAATAGTTGTGATGTTATATCTTTATGTAGAACTTTCTCTTTCATACATCACATACTTTTTCTCTTCTTGATTCATATTTCCACATAGTTATTGTTAGTATCCAGCTCCCATCAAGATATTTAACAACATCTGTATGCACTTCCTTAGATGAATCAACTCTTCAAATAATCACTAGATAACATTGCCACATATCCTTAACTTGTGAAGATAACAATGAATTTTGATATTTAGTTCACACTAGACCATAAATTCCTCAAACGGATACTCAACTCCCGATAGAGTATATGAGTTTTATATTCAGGCTGCACATCTAATAAGTACTTAGTCTCCCGTCAAAGTACCTACCATTTAATCAGTTAGAATTAACTACTCACACTAGATTATTCTAATTGATTACATCTTCACACACATCTATTTTCAGGAAATAACATACGTATTTAAAACGAAAGACATTTTGATGATGTTCCGACATCTGATATGACATCATCCATTATGGTTCTTGGTTAACATCCATAATATGTTATTCATAACACATGGGGTGGAACTAAAGAGATATAGTGATAAGCAACTTTGTATCCAGACATATCAAGGAATAGTATAGGCCTCATCTCAATAATCTTTTCTTCAGACTTCCATTCTGATTTTGAGATGATGGATGCCATAGTCTTTACCTATAAAGGAGATTCCCTCATTTAGGTTTCTGGATCAGACTCAATTATGGCATGACACTTAAATAGTCATATTCTTCATAGAAATATGGCTTCCTTGATTCTTATTAACACTACCCTTTATGGATATTAACTAGGGCAGTCAACATTCATGACCATATTTCACTATGGTTGAGACACAATATTCAGCTCCAAGTCTGTTCTATGGTTATGAATAAAATTCCACATATATGGATCCTTTGATTAGAAGAAAATACTAGATATAAGCTCACTTTGATTATGCATAGAGGAACTGAAGTGTATAACTTTATGAGTCTTCTTCCATGCATTGAGCTTTACTTTAATACTCCCATAAGCTTAGGTCAGAAATAAACTGACGTATGGAGTATAAAAGAAATTGTTGATCGTGTTCTGATCAAATGATAAGCAGATGTCTCCTCTTACAGATCAGGAGTAGGTTCTAAACATATTTACTCACAATACATTAGTTTAGCACCAGAACATTTGTTCTTCAACCGGTAGCTGCACACCAGTACTAATGTTCTAACATCTAGTAGAATAATTTGTAGAATCAAGCTTCTCAATCTCAATAAAGATATCATGTTTTGATGAAGACAAACCTCATGGCAAGAAGGCAAAGATATTTCTCAAGGAAAAATACACTCTAAAGTTAAAACATCATGATTAAGACTTTGACTCAAGGCATTTAACAAACTTTGAGAAGGTATAATAACAATGCTTCACAAATACTTAAGTTTTACATGCTCAAAGTTCCTAACATGATTGCATGACATACACATTTTATTTCACTATGTTTCAAAGTAAAAATTACACTTTTCTTACTGTGCAATCGATTTGCACAAAGGTGCAATCGATTGCATACTGAATGAAACTCTTAAAAATGCTTCTGTTTGAGGTTGCAATCGATTGCATGCTGGAAAAATTTCACTTTTTAACTAAGTGCAATCAATTTTCACAATGGTGCAATCAATTGCTTACTGTATGTTTTTGAAATTTCATTCTGTTAGAGCCCGTGCAATCGATTTGCACAAAGGTGCAATAGATGCACCCTGCACGTTTTTGAAAAATCAGAATTCATGTATGCACTATTTCATGCACCCTTTCACTAAACGCTTGTCTCTAATCTTGGCACTCGTTCATGATTAAAATGAAGAGATTTATGATATTTTTAAAAGGTTCCATGAACATATAAATACTCAAATTTTCAAATTAATCTCTTACCTCTTCCAATCAAAATTTATTCAAATTTCAAATATTCACATTCAAGTGTTCATCTTTCATATAAGATTTTCTGCATAATTTCACATTACATAAACCAAAAAATCTTGAGCAATCTATATCTCTAAGTCATTGTGAATTATTGTTATTGGAAGGGAAGATCAAGTATATTGATAAATCACTCAAAGTGATATTGTTCTACAATCTTACAAACTCAAAAACTCTTGTAAAAATCATACATTCTTGTTGTATTCTTGTTGCCCAGGATTGTTGGAAGCAAGTTATGCATTGAAAAAGATTGTTCTTCTTGCACTTAATGTTTTAGACCTTAAAGGTTTTAAGAGACTTTGGTCTCCCTATAGGTTAGATAGTAGGCATCACCGTTAGTGTGAATAGGCTGTACAATCATTCTAACTATAGTGAAATCTCTTGCATGTTGTAAGGGGATTGGAGTACTCTCGGACTGTAAGGTGAACCAAGATATATCCTTGTGTTCTTTACTTTTCTGCATTTATTGCTTTCATCACACCATAACCAAAAGGAAATAAACACTTATAAAAACTTCATATGCCAAACCAGAAAAATTAGTACAAGTATTCATACAAAATCGATAAGATTTTTAAATACCTAATTCACCCCCTCTTAGGCGCATTTCATACTTACAATTGGCATCAGAGCAAGTTATAGGTAACTTGTTCCTAAAGATTCAGAATGGTTTTCGCAAATCAAAATCTGGTTTTCAAAGATGGTGGTAGTAACAACAAGCCTCCATTGTTTTATGGTGAATACTTTGACTTTTGGAAAATTCGCATGAAGGCTCATCTTGTAGTGCAAGGAGAAGAAATATGGGATGCCGTTGAGGATGGTCCATTTTCTCTGGTATGTGTTGTCAATGGTGTTGGATCATCAAAGCCAAAAGCATCATGGAATGAAGATGACAAGAAAAAAGTTGACAAAAAGACAATCAATCTTCTCTAAAGTGCTCTTAGTATGGATGAATTTTTTTCAAGTATCGGCATGTACAACGGAAAAGGAAATTTGAGACACTCTTTTAGAAACTCATGAAGGAACCTCCGAAGTAAAAAGATCTAGATTGAACACTTTGAGTCAAGAATATGAATTATTCCGAATGCTGCCCGGAGAATCCATCCTTGACTTGCAAAAGAGATTCGTTCACTTGAAAAATCATTTGAAGGCACTCGGTAAGACTTTAACTAATGATGAATTAAATCTTAAAGTGATTAGGTCTTTAACTAGGGAATGGCAACCAAAAGTGACGGTAATATCCGAAAAGAAAATCCTAGCAACTATGACTTCCGCAACATTTTTCGAAAAGCTTCAAGAATATGAAACGGAACTTGGAAGACTTGAAAAACATGAGAATCATGAGAAGAAACCCAAAGACATTGCTTTGAAAGTAGATTCAAAAGAAAGTCAAGATAAAGATGCATCGGAGGAAGATGAAAACTTCTTGCTTCTTGTAAAAAGGTTAGGAAAATATTTTGGTCATAAAAATAATCTTCATAATGCTAACTTTGTCAAAAGGAAGAAATTTTATAAGCATAAAGATAAAGAAGCCTCCACATCAACACAAGATGTCACATGTTATGAATGTGGAAATCAAGGTCACATAAAGCTGGATTATCCAAAACTCTTCAAGAAAAATGGATTCAAAGGCAAAAAGGAGTTCAAAAATAAAAGGGCTTATGTTGCACGGGAAGATAATGAGATAAGTTCTTCATCCGATTCGGATAGTGATGAAAATGAAAATTTAGCATTGGTGGCTTCACACCATTCAGATGATGAAGAAGGCGAGGTTAGTTATGATAAATCTCTTTATAATAATGGTGCACAAGGTGCTATAGATGAACTATTAAATGAATTCAAAATTCTATATAGAACTATTTCATCTCAAAAGAAAATAATTTTATATTTAGAAGAAAAAGTTGAAACTATTGAAAAAGAACATAAAGATGAAAAAGAAAAGATGATTAGTCAATCACTTTCTTTCTAAATTGTTCAATTAAAAATAGTCCTAGAAAGGTATGAAAAAGGACAAGTTGGATTGGAAAATGTTCTTAGCACACAAAGGTATCCTAAAGATAAAATTGGACTTGGATTTTCAAAATTTTCTCAACCAAGTCCCAACAAAACTATCTTTATTAAGGCTAATAACCAACCAATCCAAGAGAAAGTAAACAAGCCTAAAGTAGTTCATCAATATCCTAAAAAGAAAAGAGTTGTTAAGAATAAACCTTATCCTCCTAGATATAGAAGTAATTTTGAACCTACTTGTTTTTGTTATGGTATTAAAGGCCACACACCTAATGCTTGCTATGTAAGAAACTTTAGTGTTCCAAGTGGGCATTATGTGTGGGTAAAGAAAGGTACTAATTATGAAGGACCCAAAGCAATTTGGGTACCTAACAAAACTTAATTTGTTTTGTAGGTGTTCTTGAAAACCACTTCAAATTTATGGTATCTTGATAGTGGTTGTTCCAAGCATATGACGGGAGACATAAACCATTTTTCAAATCTATTCTTAAAGGCCAAGGGTTATGTCACTTTGGAGATAACAACAAGGGAAGAATTATTGGCAAAGGCAAAGTTGGTGCACCACCTTTCACATTCATTGAATATGTTCTTTATGTTGAAGGACTAAAGCACAATCTTCTTAGCATTAGCCAAATTTGTGACAAAGGCTTCAAGATCAAGTTTACTAAAGATGAATGCTTGATTATTGATGAAGTCACCAATGAGGTAAAACTCAAAGGTAAAAGAATTAATAATATTTTTATGATTTACTTAGATGATTTATCTTTGAAAGTAAAATGTCTCATGGTAAACAATAATGAATCATGCTTATGGCATAAAAGGGAAGCCCGTATTCATATAGATCACTTAAATAAATTAACCAAACATGATCTTGTTGTTGGATTACCAAAGATAAATTTTGTCAAAGATAAATTATGTGATGCTTGTCGAAAGGGAAAATAAACAAAATAAACTTTCACATCTAAGGATGTGGTGTCCACTACAATGCCACCACAATTGTTGCACATGGATTTATTTGGTCCATCAAGAACAAGAAGCTTCAGAGGTAATGTATACACTTTAGTTATTGTTGATGATTTTTCTAGATATTCTTGGACTTTGTTTCTTGTGCAGAAAAGTGATGCTTTCAAAGCCTTTAAGAAGTATGCAAAGCAAATTCAAAATGAAAAATCACTAAATATTGTATCCATAAGAAGTGACCATGGTGGAGAATTCCAAAATGCATCATTTGAAGAATTTTGTGAAGAACATGGTATCTCTCATAATTTTTCAGCACCAAGAACTCCACAACAAAATGGAGTAGTTGAAAGAAAGAATAGGTTTCTAGTGGAACTTTCAAGAACGATGTTTAGTGATGCAAATCTACCAAAGCATTTTTGGGCGGATGCGGTTAGTACGACATGTTATGTTGGAAATCGAGTTATCATTAGACCTATCTTGAAAAAGACTCCATATGAAATCTTCAAGGGAAGAAAGCCAAACATTGCTCACTTTCATATCTTTGGATGCAAATGTTTTGTCCTCAACTATGACAAAGACAATCTCGGTAAGTTTGACGAGAAATCTGACGAAGGTATATTTCTTGGTTATTCACTTTCTAGTAAAGCATATAGAATTTATAATAAAAGAATTTTAACTATTGAAGAATCTATGCGTGTTTCTTTTGATGAAACTAACACCTCTAAGGAGGAAATAGTTGTGTGTGATGATGATATTATAGAGTTACCCACAGAAGAAATTTCAAATGATCAAAATGTGAATCAACTGGAACATCAACAAGGAGTACCTCAACAAGATTCAAAAATCAATGATCTACCCAATGAATGGAGAACTCATAGAGACCATGCTATTGATAAAATCATTGGTGATATTAGTCAAGGAGTTACAACAAGATTAAATCTCAAAGATGTTTTCTTAAACATGGCGTTTGTTTCTCAAATTGAACCCTCCAAAGTTGATGAAGCCTTAGGAGACGATCAATAGATAATTGATATGCAAGAAGAATTAAATCAATTCGAGAGAAATCAAGTTTGGGAACTTGTTCCTAGGCTAAGTGGTAAACACATCATAGGTACCCGATGGGTGTTTAAAAACAAACTTGATGAGAATGGTATAATTTTTTGGAACAAAGCAAGGTTGGTGGATCAAGGTTACAATCAAGAAGAAGGAATCGACTTTGAAGAAACATTTGCTCCAGTTGCAAGGTTATAAGCTATTCGTCTTTTACTTGCTTATGCTTGTTCATTAAATTTTCAGCTTTATCAAATGGATGTCAAAAGCACATTCTTGAATGGCTACATCAATGAAGAAGTCTATGTCAAACAACCCCCGAGATTTGAAGACTTTAAAACTCCTTCACATGTCTTTAAGTTGAGAAAGGCTCTTTGTGGCTTAAAGCAATCACCAAGAGCATGGTATGATAGGCTTAGCAATTTTTTGTGTGAAAAAGGTTTTGAAAAGGGTAAGGTTGATAAAAATTTATTCATTAAGGAAATCAAAAGTAACACTTTATTGGTTCAAGTCTATGTTGATGATATCATTTTTGGATCGACTAACAAAGAAATGTGTGAAGAATTTTCATTGATGATGCAAGGAGAATTCGAGATGTCCTTGATGGGTAAGATGAATTACTTTCTTGGACTACAAATTAAGCAACTAAAAGATGAAATCTTCATCAACCAATCCAAGTATTGTAAAGAGTTATTGAAAAAGTTTGATATGGATAGTTGCAAAGCGATGAATACTCCAATGGGCTTCAGTACATATGTTGATCAAGATGAATCCGGTATTCCGATTGATATTACAAAGTATCGAGGTATGATTTGTTATTTATTATATTTGACAACAAGCTGTCTTGACATAATGTTTAGTGTTTGTCTTTGTGCTTGCTTTCAAGCAAATACAAAAGAATCTCATTTAATGGCGGTCAAGCGAATCATGAAGTATCTCAAAGGGACAACCAATGTCGGCTTATGGTATCCTAAAGGTAGTGTTTGCAACTTAATTGGTTATTCTGACACGGATTATGCAGGTTGTAAAACTGATAGAAAAAGCACAAGTGATACTTGTAACATTCTTGGAAATGCATTAGTATCATGGGCTTGTAAAAAACAAGCATGTGTTGCTCTTAGCACGACCGAAGCGGAATACATAGCAGCGGGTAGTTGTTGTGCACAAATTCTTTGGCTTAAGTAACAACTTCGTGACTACGGACTTGATCACGGATGCATTCCTATTTGATGCGATAACACAAGTGCAATCAACATTACAAAAAATCCGGTCATACATTCAAGAACCAAACACATCGACATTCGACATCATTTTCTCTATGATCATGTACTTCAAGGAGATGTCGAAGTCACTTTTGTGGATACTCATAATCAACTCGTAGATATTTTTACAAAGCCGCTTGCTTGTGAACCATTTTATAAAATTCGAAGAGAACTTGGGATCTTGGATGAAAGTGATACATAAAATATTCACTTCAATTAAGGTGCACATTTTGTTTTTTTCTTAAAATTTTATCAAATGCATCTCTTCTTATATTTGTTTTATGTGCATAAATGTGTTAAAACATGTGTGTTTTATGTTTAGTATACTTAAATGTCAATATATATAAGTTTCTAAACCCTCACATGCACTTACAGTAGTTTTTTCCCACATTTTTCACTTCCTGCAATCGATTGCACATAGATGCAAATCGATTGCATACTGATACTTTTGCAAAATTCACATTTTTAGTACTGTGCAAATCGATTGCACATTTATGCAAATCGATTTCACGTTGTAACTTTTGCAAAAACACGTATTTTTGGTATGTGAAAATCGATTGCTTATAAGTGCAAATCGATTGCACCTGTGCGAAAACAGCTTTTTATTGTGCTTTTATGGTGTGGTCAGAATTGATTCCTTGTCATAACTATCCCATTTAACCTACCTCCTTGACCCATTACATCATTTACCACCTCTCTTCTACCCAATCATATCCCTACCCACTCCATCTCTTTATCATAAATTCTTTTCCCAATAATGAATCACTTTCCACTACCTATTTCCATCAAACATATCATAAACTCTCAAAAAAAGCCATCCTCACTCATACCCAATTCTGAAAATACACTATCAAACCCCAAATTTTCTCCAAACCCTAACTCAAAATCATGGCTTCTATACAAAAGAGAAAGGCTTCAGCTGCTACAAAAGGAAAGGGTCCAACTTCTTCATCATCAACAACTTATATTCCACTCACTGAACAACAATAAGAGATGTTCTCCAAACACTTTCAACACAAACTTGTTTCCACACCTAAGTATGGTATGCTATCAACTTTTCCTACTTAATGCTTTAGCTTTCAAAAGGATTTAATTTCTTATGGTTTAGAACCTTTGATTTCATCATTCGGACCATATTACCCGGATCTTGTTAGGTTATTTTTTTTGCAATTTTCATGTGAAAAATGGACATCTTGTGTTGAATTCGGCACAACTAGGAAGAATCTTAGAAATACCTAGTATCGGTAGTTCATTATATGATGGTGATGATGAAGAATGGAAAACTTATAAGAAAAGGTCCTTTTACTATAGTCTTGGTAGGATTTCGAAACAAGATTTTCATACCAAAAGAGTCCATGCTCTAGGTGGTGTTGAACCATCTAGAGATTCTTGGTCCGCCGGTATCTTTCATCAAGATGACATTTACTTCCGTCTTATGTTTACTTTTGCACTTAAAACTATTTACGTTTTATTAAGCATGTCCGACTAATTTATTAGTGTTGGGATGTGAGGATCGTCAACAGACGGAGTGCTCTACATGTTATCTCTTTAGGATTACCTTTATGGACTTTTCTTATTTAAAAGCAATTTTTCTGAACTTATTTTAATTTGTCTCCACGAAAGTGACGCAGTGAAAATGTCGAGTAAGATCGAAAGTCGTCTGACGCAGTGAATCTGTCTCCCGGTGGTTTCTTCTCCAGTTAGTTCACCTTCACCCGGTGTTCCCCTTTTTAGAGTCTTGTCTTCTCCGACATTCTCTTGGGTAAAGTATCACCTTCTCCCGGTGGTATTTTCTAGATAGGTTCGTCTTCTCCCGACATTCCTTCTAGTTTGTCAGGTAATCATCATCTCCTGATGTTTTTATCCTTGACAGTTGAGTTCACCTTCTCCCGGTGTCCTCTTTGAGAATTTCGTCTTCTCCCGACGTTTCTCTTTGGCTGAAGTTCACCTTCTCCCGATGGTTTCTTCTCCAATTAGTTCACCTTCACCCGGTGTTCCCCTTTTTAGAGTCTTGTCTTCTCCGACATTCTCTTGGGTAAAGTATCACCTTCTCCCGGTGGTATTTTCTAGATAGGTTCGTCTTCTCCCGACATTACCTTCTAGTTTGTCAGATAATCATCATCTCCTGATGTTTATATCCTTGACAGTTGAGTTCACCTTCTCCCGGTGTTCTCTTTGAGAATTTCGTCTTCTCCCGACGTTTCTCTTTGGTTGAATTTCACCTTCTCCCGGTGATTTCCTCCTCTGGTTGGCTTGTCCTCTCCCGACATCCAATTCATTTGTTGAGTTCGCATACATCATCCTTGATGGGATATTTCAATACAATTGTTCTCGTGAGCGGAATGCCCGAGTTCGTTCGTATGAATTTGTCTCCCATCCACAGTGAGTCGCTCTTTCATGGGTGTCTCTCTTCATCATTTCTGGTGGTCGCTTCAATACAAATGTTCTCGTGAGCGGAATGCCCGAGTTCGTTGGTATAAGTGTGTCCTCCTTATGTTTCTCCAATGAATATGTCTAAACAGAAAATCCAAAAATATAATATTTCTCCGCTCGTATTCAGAGCGCGAATTTTACGGTTCATTTAAGTATTCAATCATCTTCTACCTTGTTGGTTCGAAAGGCTTACGCCAATCTCACCCTCTGGTCGAAGAAGATTGAATAGGGGCAGCTGTTGCACCCCAAAATTCGCCCTCCTTATTTTGTTAATAAATAATTGGCTTACACTTAATTAATAGGTGCATCGCATACATATCATTCACACATTGATCAGGGGTTTAGGATTTTCTAAATCGTATGAATCTGTACAATTCTGAAGAAGAGGTTTGGCTCCAGGAGCTGAATATCTGAGGTTCTGTAATTTCGAACGTCATCTCGATGTACAAAATATGTGCATCCGAAAGTTGTTGATTATCTCTCGAGAATTGGAGTTTTAGTGTTTTGTTCGCCTATCAGATGGGTATTGATTACAGTTTCGAGCTACAGCGTGTTGCGGTCGAATATTGGAGCCCGAATTGATTATATGGCCTTCTGTGAGTCTTGAAGTGTCTGTATACGGCTTATTGGTCCACGCGATTCATCAGAAAATCAAGAACGGACGGATAAAATGATATTTGAGCGCATGTATCAAAAAGTCAACAAAAGTCAAAGTTTGACCGAGTGGAATTTCTGGTCAAAATTATGGTCAAAAGTCGACATTTGAGAAAATGCGATCATATGTTGAGAAAAATCGGAAGAATCGGGTGAAAATGAGGTTTCTTGCATTTTAAGTAATCTTGGACTTAGAAAATTTTTCTAAGTTTTAAACACTTTGTGTTCACGGAGCCATGTTGCCGCATCCGTATCTTGCCCGTATGTGGTTAGAAGTTTGTGAATTGATATTCGTTGGAAAGAGCGCATTTCGTACTCCGACTTTGTCATTGTGAAGATTTTTGCAGAAATGCCCGAATTTCGAGTTATAAAGCTCCGAAGTTTGAAGTTCATAACTTTTGAAGTTTTACACTTAGTAAAATTTTGAGTGTTTTTAACATGTTCAAGCGCTCGACTTCGGAGACATTTTACACGTGTTTCGAGGCGTCGATTCGAGTTAAGTTCAAAATCAAAGTTGTTCATTTAGCGGCGATCTATAACTTTGCTGAAGAAATCGAATCCATTCGGAAAACGGATAAAAAATTATGGAGCTCGGAAGTTACGGTTTATCATTTCTCAAAACTTCAACACTTAGAAATATTTTGAAGTGTTTGTTTCTATGCTCAAGCTGACAATTTCAGGGTCGATTTTATCATAGTTCGTGGCTCCGAATCAAAAAATATTCAACTGGAAAGTTGTTCATGTAGCGGAAATCTATAACTTTGTTGAAGGAGTCGAATTCGTTCGGGACTCGGATCGGAAGTTATAAAGATCGGAAAATAAGAATTCATTATGTTTGTAAGATTCGAATAGTTTTTGTGCACGTATTCAGGGCTGTTTTCGTCATTGATTCGGTCGCCGCACGGAAAAGTTTCGAACATGAAAGTTGGAGTTTGCCATGCTATCCACGAGTTCTGTTTAGAAACTTTTTCGTTTCGGACGCCGGAGCTGGAAGATACGGAGCGCCGCAGTTTGTAGTTTGAAATTGCTATAATGCAAGATAGCACATGCATTTTTGCCATGGTTGCGGACGCATTTCATTGAACAGTTTTTGTGCATGTGTTCGGGGCTTTTTTCTCATCGATTCGATCGCCGCACGGAAAAACTTCGAACATGAAAGTTGGAGTTTGCCATGCCATCTACGAGTTCCGTTTAGAAACTTTTTCATTTCGGACGTCGGAGCGGAAAATACGGAGCGCCGTAATTGATGATTCGAAGTTGGTAAATTGCTACATGTCATGTGCAAGACTTGCCCAGCCAGCCTGGACTTTCATCGAACGGTTATATCACAAATTTCAAACACTTTTTACTCGATGATTAAGGCCTCGTTCGGATTTTTGTCGAACTACAGAGTTGTTCTATGTCACGCGAACTTTCCAACGGTACCGTGTTTGAATCATCCAGTCGAATATCAAAAGAGTTATGAGGCCACAAAGTAGTGCGGACAACATGAACACATGGCAAGCGATGCTTGGAAAAATCACATGATAACGCAATCAGTGGTGACGTCATGATTTCAGAGTCGATTTTAAACATGCTACAGGCTTCGATTCGAAGTTTCAACATGAAAGTCGATTGCACAAATGTTTTCTAGAATTTTGGTTCTAGAATTGAAACGCAAAAGTTCGTAAATCGGGAATTATTGACTGGAAAAGTTATGGGCATGGCATTTGGAAGGTAGGTGCCAATTCACATTTTCTTGATTTGGCCACACAGAATGTCACGAACAACAAGACTCACGCTCCCTCTTTGCTGGCCACACTTCATCTTTCAAAACTTTCCCTCTCTCACGGCAGCCACACAATCCGTAACCATCACACTCTCTTCCATTCTTCATTCTGTTTCTAACAGAATCACAACCTCTTCACTTTCTTCTTCTTTTCACTCTCCTCTCGCCTATCACTACTGCCATTCTCTCACCTTCTTGGCTCACGATAACAGAAAACCAACAACACTCATCATCACCTTCATTCACTCTCCACAATTCTTTTTTCTCCAACAAACTCTAACCAACTTTCTTTCTCTCTCATGGCAACCATAACAACTTTTCTTTTTTCCTCTTGCTGTCACGACATCTCCCTCACTATCACGCTGAACCACACCTTATCTCATCTCTCCCTCACACTTTCAACAAACTCACAGGAACAAAAACACTCATTACCTCACTCTCTCTTGAATTCTGAAATTCATGGCAGCAGATACGTGATGTCACAGAGAATGTTATGACACAGTATCTGACACTCTGTTAACAATTCACATAATAAATTCAAACAACAGTAAAGAACACAATAAATTGTTTACCCAGTTCAGTGTCTAACTACACCTACATCTGGGGGCTACCAAGCCAGGGAGGAAATTCACTATTAGTATAATTAATTCAGGAATAAACCAACCAGTTTATCTCCTTTACTTAAAACCTACCCAATGCAACTTCAATCTAAGTCCTACTTAGACCTGAGTTCCTACTCACTCCCCCTCAATCACAGCAATGATATCAACCTATTGATTAATTGAATTGTGAAGACACACTTCAATAAACTATCTTGATTTTGCTTCAAAGCTTTAATCAAGAGACAAACACTCGTGCTTCAAAGCTTTGAGTGATAAACTACCCTTACAAACAAATCCTAGTCCAAGGCACTTATCAATAGATAATTGCTTGGCTCACAAGAGTAACTAGAATTACACAAATAACAGACTGCTAAATCTTCAATACATTCTAGAGGCGCAACAGCAAAGTAAGGGTTCTATTCCTTTTATAGAAGCAGTCCTGAAACTTCAGTTTTGGGCTTCCATAAAGATAGTTAGGGTTCACTTAATTAATCCTAAAAACTTGGTCTTATCAACAACCAATTTAGGTTTAACTAAGATTAACCTAACAGCCACGTGAGCATGCATTCTAATAACAGAAAAACATAATAAAGCAGCTCAACAAACTTCCTGAAAAATCTTAGGAAAGACAGATTCTGCAGAACAGAATGTCACACTGAATGTCATAACATACATTATGACATCGATATTTCTAATTCCGGACGACTTTTAGCTTCCCTGTACTTTAAACATCCTTGTCAAGTAGGATTTATCTTCAATCTCTGAATGTCATGACATTTATCAAGACATTGCTATAGTCTTGTTTTACCAAAAAGTAATGCCAACTTAAGACACTAACAAATTCCTTCATCTCTAACCTGCCTCTCATCCACTTCATTCCTCACCGTAACATCATCATTTTCCACCACCACTTTCTTCTTCTTTTCTCTGTAACACAACACCACCTCTCTCTCCATAACCGCAACAGCATAATAACCTTCCATTCTTCTCTCTGACGCCTTCCAACAACCACCTCACCCATCACCGTTCTTCATCCCCCATCCCTTCCAGTAAACCGTGACAAACTCACCCTCCAACAACTCTTCTTCTCTCTCTCGTCTTCACGCACCACTCTGATCACCATTTTCTTATCTCTCTACTAACAGAATTATCCTCCCTCTATTCCACCCTCTCTTTCTGGCTGCTGGCTTCCCCATCTGTAAACAGCTTAACAAGAACGTAGCAGAAAGTCGCGTTCATCTTCTTCCTCCCTACAAAGAGCCGTTTCTCTCCTCTGGATCTACGAGGTTCGATTGGTTTGATAGTGTAACCACCGCGTTTCCGTTCGTATTTTTTCCTCTGAAATCTGTGTGAAGAAGCCATGTGCGCTGGTTGGTACAAAAAACGCTATATCGGAAAATTCTGTATCAATGAACCTCCGAAATCTACTTTGAGTTTGGCTTGAAGGGCGATTGTATGGTGATTCGAATGTCAGATTCATGATGCTCGCGAGATTCCAAGCAAGGAGGTGTCCTCGTTTTATATTTTTGATGGTGATACCATTTGGAACCGCCACGAATGGCGGCGATAGCGCCGGAGAAGGAGGCATAATCCGGCCAGCTTATCCTCTCGTCACAACGACAGCCAACTCATTCTTTTCTTATTGACAAGGAGAAAACGGCAGTTATGGTTCGATCAGAAAACAATAACGAACTTTGAATCTCAAATCGGAACTCATTCCTGGTTTTCTTCATCATCATTTCTCAAGATTCGGAATCCTCGCTAAAATTCGAGTAGAATAGCGACTTTGATTTTTCTTTTTTCGAACATGCTGGTTTCGCTCACCATTGCCGGCGTTTAGTTTCGTCGGAGAAGAAGTATAGTCCGGTACAAGCCCTGGCCGTGTCATTCACTCAGTGGTGCATGTGAATTTCTCTGTCCTTTAATCAGGTACCGACACGTGTCTTTATTTATTTATAAAAAATATAAATCATTTAATTGCACCATGTGATCAATTGATATTATGTACGCATGAAATAAATAACGTGACATTTGAATATAAGAAAAATATGAATAATAAATATAATAACAATAGTTTTTTGGACAAAAAAAAAATTGGACTTAGTATCAATTTCGGACTGGGCTCAGCATTCTGCTATCTCGCACCCCCTTGGTTTTGAGCCCAAGTATGACAATAACTAGATTTAGTTTAATTTAAAATTCAGTAATACACCCCCTGTTTCTATGGTTCACAATTTCCATGCAATTTCAATTTAACTCCCGATTTCGATTATTCCGAATTATAAAAAATGTATAAAAATGGTTTCTGATATTTTAGGATTATTAGAATATTTTTTGACATTTTTTTTGCATTTTATTTCCTTTAATTATTAATTCATTTTTAATAATGCATTTAGATGTTTTTTTTTCCTTTATAGTTTGAATTAACTTAGGAAGTATAATGTCATATTTTTTTAGAATCTCTAAG
Organism: Vicia sativa; assembly: GCA_021764765.1. NCBI lineage: Eukaryota > Viridiplantae > Streptophyta > Magnoliopsida > Fabales > Fabaceae > Vicia > Vicia sativa. Next base: position 323,977,982 of record CM038792.1, on the reverse strand, counting down.
ATATTTTTCATACCATTTAATTATAGTTGAAAGTATACCTTAGTATTGTAAGTAAAATTTCAAATTTATTTTCAATGCTTCGATTTCATTGTAAATAATCTTTTTTTTGCGTCTTATGTTTTATTTAAAAGCCGCATTGCTATTCTTGATACTCAATTTTGTATGCGAGGTACACTGAGCGTTATACTACTGATTTGGATTTATAAAATCCATGTTTTGATATTACACACATGTGTTTGTACTCTGTATCTGTCTGTTTGGTTTTCACCATCTTTTGCAGGTTATCTGATTGATTTTGGATGTAAAATCCATACCTGTTGCTCGCACATATGTGTGTGCCCCCTTTGTCTGTATTATCTGGTTATTTTCTGCAGGTTTATTAGATATACGTCGAGTGTGTATGGACACACATTCTTGACCGTGCATATAGATGCACATCCTTTATCTGTATTGTCTGAATTATGATCTTGTACAGGTGTATTTGCTTCAGATGTGTATGACACACATTCTGATTATGCTTTTTGTGCCTCCGCACACTTCTCACCGGATTTCTTTATTGCGTGCCAGCAGTACTTGAATTTTTCCGGAGTATTTCTATAGCTTGCGTGCTCTTCGGATTTAATATCCGTCGGGTATTTATTTTACTTTATTTATCGCATTTCTTTACCGCTTTTCTAGAGAGCATGAGAAGTAGGATTTTACTGCTTTTCTTGCCATGAGAAGTAGGAATAGAGATGTATGAAGGGGTTTCCGTAGTTGGAGCATGTTCAGGAACCCATCTGGTTTATTTAAAGACCCATTTAGGGAAATTCTGTTTGCTAATTGTGTTTGGTTTGTTTAAAATCTTCCATCTGCATAGGGAGGTAATTCTCAATGAGTGTTTACATTTGTGCTTGCATAGGTCAGAGTGGTTAGGACGCCCGACGTGGTACCACTAAGCGATGTCCCGCTTTTTACATTTCCTGTCATCGAGTCATTGATATATGGGCAAGCCGGAAGAAAGGGTCCGCAATCAACCCCCCGCGCAGTTCTAGTCCGTGTCAGCTCAGCACACGCGAATCGTGTTGCTTCCTTTATCGAGTCAATAATAAAAGTGGCTAGAGTCCCCTATTCTGACTCTCCACTCATTCATGGGGTTCGCATTTATTGCTGAACTCGCATCATTTTCTCTGTAGGTTATGCCTACGATTGTTTGACATTTGTTTTTGCATTGCATTATTTGTGTGCTTCTGCCAAAGCACTTGCTCGCTTCATCCCTTTTGTCGTCTTCGACTCTACTTAGTTAGTGATTTGAGATGGACATAGACTTAGGTTTTAAACCTTTTCCATCCTTTTTTTGTCATCTTCGACTCTAATTTAGCTAGCGATTCGAGATAGACATAGATCTAGGTTGTAAACCTTTACCGTGTTCCTTTAGGATTCCCTCGACTCTATCTTAGGTAGTGATTCGAGTTAGACCTTAGGTTGTAATCCATGCATGATGACATTAGGGATAACATTAGATAGTTTCCCTTGATTTGTTTCCTAGTTTCTTTTGCATACTTGCATGTAATAAAACTAAAAATTGTTTTCTTTTTCTTTTGCAAATAAAAACACTTAATAATGGTTTAAACTCCTATTTTAAGGTAAAAAAAACCAACCAATGCAAACTTTTTGCCTACGGGTTTTCTTTTGTTTTTAAATTATTTTCATAATTAAAAAACACATAACCCATCAAAACATGTGAGCCGAACTACGACGCTCTGACTTTCCCATTGCACAAGGGAATACGTAGGCATCTTGTCACGGGGCTCGATCGAGCAAACTTTGTAAATACTTCCTTCTTTTCCCCGTGTTTTCTTTATTTTTCTTTTCTTTCACATGCATTCTCCTTTAGCATACATATATAGCAATTAAGCAGTGAATAAATATAAACACACCCATTAGACAGAAAATAGAAGTGGATACCGTAGAGTACTACGGACGTGTGGGATGCTAATACCTTCCCTTCGCGTAATAGATTCCCTGACCCTATCTCTCGGTCGCAAGACCGTGCCTTATCCCTTTTAGGTTTTCGCGATGCGTTCACCTTTCTCCTTTTGTGAGATAAAAAACGTTCGATGGCAACCTCATTGATATAGTTATCGGATGATGTTCAGCCGGTTGTTTCAATGTGTGATGAGCATCCTTAGTCCAAGTACTATTGGTCCTTGAATCTCTCTTTATCTCTAGTCGTGACCATTAAAATAATCTCTTCTTCTTCATGTTTTGCAAATTTTGCATCACTTTATCGATTCTTTTGTTTCTCAGGATAATCACTAGAGTACTGACCATACTTCTGACAATTGAAACATTGAATGTTGTTAAAGTCGCAGCGGAAATTTGGCTTCTAATAACAATATGAAATACAATCCTCACTAAAGTTGAATACGAAATAATGTGCTAGAACAATAAACTTGTATGAAGAAATGAAATGTCTAAGAAGAAAGATGAACTTATTGAAAAATAATAACTTGTTACAATGTGTATTGATCAATATCTGTTGTGACAAACATGCCTCATTTTATAGTAATACATATGCTATAAAATGAGTGAATTACATTACAGACAAGTATAAGCCGTTGCCTACCTATTATTACTGGAGTGTATTGTATTGCATTAACCACATGCAATCTTTCCATATTTATCTTTGCTAAATATTCCTTTAATTTCACAATTCTCCACCTCGTTCATAATTTGAAATATTCAAATTTTGGACAAATATGGAATAATGTTTAACAAGTTAAAGCAGTGTTGGAACTTGCAACCTGACACAATCTTGGTTAACATGTCAGCTGGGTTCTCATCAGTATGTACCTTCGTAAGAGAAATATTACTTTCCTCTACGACATCTGGTACAAAATGATACCTTACGTAGATATGCTTGGTTCGAGCATGATGAACATGATTCTTAGCCAAATGAATTGCACTTTGACTATCACACATCAGTCTCGCGCGTTCTTTCTTAACAGCCAAGTCACCTAGAAGACCCCTCAGCCACAATGTTTCCTTTACTCTTTCTGCTACTGCCATGTACTCGGCTTCCGTAGTAGAGAGTGCCATTGTAGACTGTAACATCGATCTCCAACTAATTGGAGCACTGTGTATTTGAAACACATAACCAGTTGTAGACCGTCGTCTATCTAGATCACCAGTATAATCAGAATCAACAAACCCGCTTATTTGACATGTATCTCCACCAAAACACAAACATGTGTCAATGGTACACTTTAAGTACCTCAAAATCCACTTCACCGCTTCCTAGTGTGCCTTTCCCGGATTTGCCATGAATCTACTAACAACACTTACCGCTTGTGAAACATCCGGACGTGTACACACCATAGCGTACATCAAACTGCCAATTGCACTAGCATAAGGTACATTTTCCATGTTTTCCTTATCTTCTGAAGTAGTGGGAGACTGGTTACCAGAAAGCCTAAAATGTGGAGCTAATGGAGTAACCACCGACTTAGCACCTTTCATTCCAAACCTTTCAACAACTCACTCTAAATAGCCCTTTTGACTCAAGAACAATCATCGGTTTCTCTTCTCTCTTCTAATCTCCATACCCAATATTTTCTTTGCAGCACCCAAATCCTTCGTCTCAAACTCTTTACCAAGTTTAGACTTCAGTTTATCTATCTCCTCCTTGATTTTTAAAGCAATAAGCATGTCATCGACATACAATAATATATAGATATAATCACCTCCATGAAGCTTATGAATATAGACACAACTATCATAACTACTTCTATAGAAACCTTGTTTTAGCATGAAAGAATCAAATTGCTTATACCATTGTCTAGGAGATTGTTTCAACCCATAAAGTGATTTTCTCAAGCGACATACCTGACACTCTTTACCCTCAACCTTGTAACCCTTAGGTTGATACATATATATTTCCTCATCTAAGTCTCCATGTAAGAAGGTTGTCTTCACGTCTAGTTGTTCCAGCTCAAGATCACTATGAGCTACTAAACTTAATAGCACCCAGATAGAAGTATGTTTCACCACCTGAGAAAATATCTCATTGTAATCAACTCCTTCCTTTTGTGTAAACCCCTTGGCCACTAGCCTAGCCTTATATCTTTTACTGCACGACTTAGTATGATCTTCTTTTCTTTTATACACCCATTTACAACCAATATCAATCTTTCCCACGGGCAATGGGACCACCTCCCATGTCTTGTTCTTATGAAGATATTGCATCTCTTCCTCCATATAAACCAACCAACTCTCTCTATCTTTGCCTTTGATAGCTTGCTTGAAGGTGACCGGCTCATCATCTTCAATTGAGAGTGCATATTCCACCAAGTTAACCTGCCCATAATGCCTTAGAGGTTTGTTTGACCCAAACTTCTGAACTAGTTTATAATTTCTCTTTGGCCTAGTGGTATCCAAAGATTCAAGCTTTTGTTGTTGTAACACATGTGTATTTTCCTACAGAACCTCCTCATGATCAAGTTCATCCTCTTCCTCGTCTTCACTGGCGATAGGATTCTCCACCTGACCATGACTAGAATCTGGTTGGTCTTCAGATTCTATCTCAATAACTTGCTTACTTGATATCGTCACATCACCATTGTTAGGTTTCATAGCTTTTAACAAAGCTACCATAGAGTTTTCGTCAAATGTAACATCCCTGCTAATCACAAACTTAGAATCTTCTATACTCCAAAGGCGATATAGCCTTTGACCCCTGTTGCATATCCTAGAAAGATAGATTTCTTGGCTCTATTATCAAGTTTACTATCCTTGACGTGATAATAGGCCGTGCATCCAAAGATTTTCAGTTTTTCATAATCATCATGTTCACCTGACCACACCTTATAAGGCGTGTCTCCACCTAAACTCGAATGTGGGGATCTATTTACAACATAGCAAGCTGTAGCAACCGACTCTGCCCACCATTCTTGACCTAACCCAGAATTAGAGCGCATACACCTCGCTTTCTCAAGAAGTGTATGGTTCAGCCTTTCCGCGACTCCATTCTGTTGTGGTGTGCCTCTGACCGTCCAGTGTCTAACAATACCTTCCTGATCACAAAACCTCTTGAAAGCTTCATCTGTATACTCTGTACCGTTATGTGATCGCAGAGTTTTCAATTTTCTACTCGTTCTGTTCTCAACCATTGATTTCCAACACTTGAAAATATCAAATACCTCATTCTTATGCTTAAGAAAGTAAATCCAAGCATACCTCAAATGATCATCCATATATGTAACAAAGTACCTTGAACCACCCTTAGAAGTAACTGGATCCGGACCCCAAACGTAAGTATGCACGTAGTCTAATATTCCCCTGCTTTTATGCTTGCTTGTAGAAAACCGCAACCTATGTGCTTTGCCATACACACAATGTGCACAAAATTCCATGCATGGATTTTCCATGTTCTTCAGCAAACTTTTCTCACCAAGCAGTGATAGACCCTTTTTAGACATATGCCCAAGGCGCATGTGCCACTTCCTCGTACATTCAATTTGGTCTTTACTTCTATTAATTCCAACTGCCAAATCACTAGTGACAGTTTCCCCCATAAGAGAATACAAATTTTTGTGACGAACCCCCTTCATCACAACCAACGAACCACGAACAACCTTTAAGCCTCCATTTTCCAAGATTATTTTGCAACCATTTTCCTCTAATACACTAAGAGAAATAAGGTTTTTCCGCAAATTAGGGACATGTCTCACGTTCATCAAAGTCCTTACCACTCTATCATGCATCTTAATTCGTATTGGATGATACCCCATAATTTTACAGGCATGGTTATTCCCCATTAAAACTGTACCACCATTTGTGCTTTGGTAAGTAGTAAACCACTTCTTATTTGGGCACATATGGTGTGAAGCTCCTAAATCAAGCATCCATCTCCCAGAGATATCATGGTCTTGCTCTGAGACAGAGAAATAATCATTCTCTCCATTTGAGACATAACTCGCCTCCTGCAAATCTTGTAGTTTACCTTTGGATTTGTTGTTGTTGTTGGTATAATTCTTAAATAATACCCTCTTATTTGGACAATTTGCTTTAAAGTGCTCAAGCTCACCACATTTAAAGCACGTTCTTTCCGCATGAGCTCTAGATTTTGATCTAGACTTGCCGCCCCTGCCTTGTCCTCTTTCATTGGTCCTCTCCCTAGTAACAAGCAGTCCTTGAGCTTGTTCGTTATTTTCTCCACCATTACTAGACATCCCACTAGTAGCAACCTTTCAAAGATCATCCACTAATTATGATGTTCTAGTCTCATCCATGGTTAGAGTATCACCCACAAGCATCAATGTTTGAACTAGATTTTCATACTTCTTGGTCAATGAAAGAAGCAACATAAGTGCTTGGTCTTAATCATCAATCTTCACTTCTATATCCTTCAAGTCCGATATAATCGTATCAAACTTGTTAACATAATCACGGATTGGGGTGCCTTACTCCATCTTGCATGTATACACTTTGGATTTCAAGTAGATCCGATTTGTTAGAGTTTTCTTCATGAAATTTTCTCTAACCTTGACCACATGCCAACAGCCGTTGCTTCTTCATTAACCAAAAACGCAACGTCCCTCTCAAGGCATAAGATTATGGCTACCCGTGCTTCAAGAACTAACTCTTCCCAATCCTCATCCTTCATACTCTCAGGTTTCTGTTCTACTAATGCCTTGTGTAACTTTTGTGAGATAAGCAAACTTTTCATTTGCATTCTCCAATAGGAAAAATCATTTTTCCCATTAAACTTCTCTATTTCATATTTTCCAACCTTGACGGTTCCACTAGTAGAAGCCATTATCTTCGATAACCAAGGATAATAATAAAGTTTTACCACTCTACAATTTTACAATTGGCTCTGATACCAATTGTTAGAGTCGCAGCGGAAATTTGGCTTCTAATAACAATATGAAATACAATCCTCACTAAAGTTGAATACGAAATAATGTGCTAGAACAATAAACTTGTATGAAGAAATGAAATGTCTAAGAAGAAAGATGAACTTATTGAAAAATAATAACTTGTTACAATGTGTATTGATCGATATTTGTTGTGACAAACATGCTTCATTTTATAGTAATTCATATGCTATGAAATGAGTGAATTACATTACAGACAAGTATAAGTCGTTTCCTACCTATTATTGCTGGAGTGTATTGTATTGCATTAACCACATGCAATCTTTCCATATTTAGCTTTGCTAAATATTCCTTTAATTTCACAAATGTGACTTTTGTCAGGATTTCGACCACCACTTCTTCCTCTACCTGCAACACCACCTCTTTGGTTGCTTTCGTACGAGAATTTTCTCTGGTTCGACGAGTTTACTTCTTGCTGGTTTTCTTAACCAGTCAAATTGTGGTAGCCTCCTCTACCTTTATTGTCGAACTATTTTCCTTTGCTTTCTTTTCTCTTGCTGATTGAGCATGTAGAGCCACATCACTCTTCGACTTCCCTACAGCTCTTTCAGCCACTCTTTGTTATGAGATTCAAGCATCCGTTAAAGTTCTTCCTTCGTCAAAATTGACATGTCTTTCGACTCATTTATAACAACTACCACATGATCAAACTTTGAGGACAAAGATCTTAATAATAGCTCATATGATTAATAATTTTAAAAGAAATTGTGGGTTCGATGCTCTCTAAATCTAAAATATAATGTTCTTATGAATTATAACTAGTAAATTCTATAAATTTTCTTAAAAAAACATATGATTAGAAAACGAGATTTCAAAATAAAAATATCAAACAAAAATGAAAATAGAGACACCAAAATTACAATTAAATTTTTTTATTTTTTTTATTTTTAAATAAATGATGAATTCTTCTTTAAAGTGAGTCATCATATACTTAGACGCTCTTTTTAATTGTAATATTATGTTTGTCTTTCTTATTTTTGAAAGTTTTTGTGAGACATTCTTATATGTCATCTCTATAGAAACTTTCTTATTTTTGAAAGTTTTTGTGAGACATTCTTATATGTCATCTCTATAGAAACTTTGAGCAGACATAGTCAAAGTCGAGAGTAACTTTCAAATGCTAGAGTCTGCCATAGCTTTGTTCAAACCAACGCTTTACTTCTAAGATTTGTAAACATAGTAATAAATATGCATATGAAATTAATAGTACTATACACCACCAAGTCATGAAGTTCACTTCTCACCCATTATGATTGAAAACGGCACTCAACTTAGAATTATAAACACATCCCTTTGTTGGTACACAAATTCAATGAGAAAGCAGTGAATCATGACCTCACCCTTTAGGTAGCTAAAGTTTGGTAAGATATTGTCCTAATCATTACCTAGTCCAAATGCATGTAACCACTAATTTTTTCAATTGATAACTTAGAATAAATTCCATTTCTCTTTTTTTTTAATATAATTTTTGTTTACATGAATTTGGTTTCTTAATTTTAAATTATTTGATAGTTGAAATTAGTGTGTAACTTTAGACTTAATATGATGACATAGTCTTGTACTTGCAAGGTAGTTACAATTCTTCAAAAGGATGTGTGGGAACATGAAGAAAATGTGTCACATTAGTGGCAGTAAGTGGAAAAGTGTCACCTACATACCCACTTTGCAAACTATACTTTACCAACAATTTATTTAATACTCCCTTAATTACTTTTTAATACGTTGTTTATGTTGAATTTTCTTCTCTATATTGATATGTATTTTTAATGTTAATCATAAGATTATCTATTATATTATCAACAATTGTCGTAAGATGAACTACATCACATGACGTTAAATTTTTAACAAATAAATTATAACTAAATAAATTTTATAATAAATTTGACATATTTAAATCATAATTAAATAAATATTTAGTTATTCTGTTATGATTGAAATTTAACTAGTTTACACATAATCTCAAAAAAATTTCAGATGATCATGATTTTTAATTATTTATTGTAGAGTGAAAAAGAATAAAATAAAATATTAAATCATTTTTAACATTATAATTTTTTTATCAACAATAATAAAATTTATTATTTGTTACACATTGAAATAATTTTAGAGTGTGTTTGATTCTGCAATGATAGCATCTAATTTAAAATAAATTATATATATATATATATATATATATATATATATATATATATATATATATATATATATATATATATATATATATATATATATATATATATATATATATATATATATATATATATATATATATATATATATATATATATATATATATATATATATATTATGAGTAGTAAATTTGAGTTTTAAAATCATGTTTGTAGTCGAATGCAACATAACTAGATTCAAGTTAAAATCAATTTTATAAACACAATCAATTACAATGGATGTTATCCAAAACATATAAATTATTTTGGTGTTTAGAATCTTTTTAACCTTTACCCAAAATGCGAGAAATTGTGTTTTGCCAATATCTTTTTTGCTGATGATATTTTACTGTTTTTTAGAAGTGGTGTGAAGTCCATTAGGATTATTATGGATAAAGTTGGAGAATTCTTTGACACTACAGGGTTAAATATCAGTATTTCTAAGAGCAGAGTGTATTGTGGTGGGGTTGATGACAAAGGTGTCCGCTCTATTAATTAAAAAATTGGTTTTAAGAAGGGTGACCTTCTCTTCAAGTATCTTGATGTCCCTATAGATAGCAAGAAATTGTCCATCAACATATGCAAGCCGTTAATTTTTAGGATGCTTAAAAGGATCAATCATTGGAGAACGAGGTTGCTTTCTTATGCAGGGAGAATTCTTCTTGTCAAACACGTTATCTTTACTATTGCTAACTATTGGATGCAGGTTTTTCTATTGCCCAAGAAGATTATTCAGCACATTGAGGGCTTATGCAGAAGATTCATTTGGACTGGTAAAGATGAGAAGTCTAAGAGAGTGCTTGTGTTGTGTGACCAAATGTGTAATCCAATGGTGGCAGGGGGTCTGGATTTTCTTTCCCTATGCAAGTGGAACAAAGCCAAAGTTGGCAAGTTGTTGTGGAACCTTATCGGGAAAATGACAAGCTCTGGATCTCTTGGATTCATCATTACTACTTGAAAGGTGCTGATTGCAGTGAGTACTAGCCTCCAATCCACATCTCTTGGACCCTAAAGGCTATATTCAAGCATAAAGAAGCTATCATGAACTCAACTGCTTGGACTATTTTCGTGGTTAGGGACGTTACATAACTAGAGATATGTACATAATGCTTTGAGGAGATAAACCTAAAACCATTTGGAGAAAACTTATCATAGGGAACCCCGCTAGAGCTAAAGCCATAATGGTGTTATGGATGACCTGCCTGGGAGACTTCTCACCAAGGATAGGTTGATTAGATTTGGCATTGTTAACGATGGGCTCTGCATTTTCTGTGGTATGATAGAATCTATTATGCATTTTCTTTTTGACTGCGCCTTTGCTAAGGAGGTCTGGAAAAAGATGTTTGACTGGCTGGAAGCTCAACACAAACCGCAGAACTGACAATTAGATTGGTAGTGGATCATTGAGAAAACTAAGGGTAAGTCGATGCAAGGTAAGAGAATCAAAACTATTGTGGCTGAAACTGTGTATAGCTTATGGACTACCAGGAATCATATTATCTTCCAAGGCTTTACTATAAAAGAGAAGCTGAGGATTGCAGACATCCAAGAGTATGTGCAAATTTGCAAGAAGAAAGTGTGAAATATAGAACCTAATTTTGTAACTTTGTTGTTCTAGGTTTTGTCTTGTTGTTTTAGTGTCTAGATCTCTAGATCGACTTGTATTATTTGTGTTTTTGGTTTAATATATTTCATATTTTCTCAAAAAAAAAACTTTTTGTCCTCACTTTAGTTGATAAAGATTAATTTTAAACAACTTTATTCTGTAAAACTAATTTGAACTTAAAATAGGTTTTGAAAAATAATTTATGTTTGAATATATTTAATTAAAAATAAGCTGAATAATACATTAAAATCAAAAATTAATTTGTAGTCAAAAGTTCCAAAAAATTTCTAATTAAAAGTAAAGTGGTGCCCTTTTTATTTAATTAATAAGAATAGAAAAAGAAGAAAAATTACAAAATTTGGAGGGACCAAACCAAAACTTAAAGTAGTCAACAATGACATAAATAACACATGTCTAGTTAAAATCTTACTAAAAAAACTCTACCATAAAAAGAAAAATGCAAAAGAAACAAAAGTTCAAACTATTAAAATAATAAAATATAAGAAAAATCGCTAATAAAAATACTCAAACTTATTTTGATTAAATAATTTGAAATGAAAGAAAAGATGAAATACAACCAAATTCTAAATTCAAATTAATAATAAAAGTAATATCAATTCTACTCAAAAGCAATTAAATATAGAGAAAATTACAATTATATATATTTAAAAAGAAACTAAAGAAAATTTTATTTATTGATCATTTTCATATTTGTGCTTGAAGCTACAACCTATTCTAACATGATTTTCAAAAGGATACATCAAAGAAACCTAATAACATTGTTTAATTTGCCAATGTCAATATATCTATTTTGAGTAAATCACAAACTCTTGAATCTCATATAAACTTTTTTTCTCTTCAAACTACTTGTTTGTATATTAAAATTTAGGACTATTATTTTCAGAAAAAGAGGACCACAATTGAATATTACTAAAATCTAATTCAGAATCAGACATTATAATATCATTGAAATCAAATGCCTCATGAGGGTCAACTTCATAATTCTTTGGTAGAACCTTTTCTTCATTCTTTGACTCCTTTATTTCACCTACTTCTCCAAACTCATTCTCAACAACATCTTGAATAACACTCTCTTCACGGACATTTGATTGATCATAAGAACCAATATTATCAATAAAATTCCAAAGATCATAATCTGATTCCCATGGTATTTCAATCAAATTGTTTAGATCATTTTCCACATCTTCTAATATTTTGTCAATATCATAAGACTCTAGAGAACTCAAATGTTGTTGTTCTATTTTGTTGTCAACAATTTCGCTCGAGTTCAAGATTTTGTTAGATTCGATATAATATGACAACGAATTTGATGACTCTTTTAGATCATCATTGACGTTTACAAGTTCATTGTCGGGAAGTTGTTTTTCCGAGTTTTTTATTGGTGACTGATTTGATAAAATTGATTCGGATGAAGAGGGCGAGGCTATTGATGACTCTAACTTGGATTCATCTCCACTTGTTGAATCTGAATATTTGGTCACTAGTTTTTTCTTTAAATGTGTGTTCCACACATTCTTGATCTCGTTATCAGTTCTACCAGGCATATACGATGCTATTTTTGACCACCTGAAACAATTTTTGTCAATATAAAATTAATTTTGAATGAATTGATTTTATAAAATTAATTTTAATTAAAAATGTGTTAAGTGTAAGTTGATTTATGGTTCAACAATTTTATATAAAATATATATTATCATAAAATTTGTGACTCTTCAATTATTTATCTTTAAAAGATAAAATTTTGATCATTAAACTAAAATTAATTAGTTAAAAAATTGTTATATAAATTATGACTTACTTGTTTCCCAAAGCTTTATGTAGCTTTATTATAGTTTCCTCTTCCTCTACCGTAAAATTACCTCTCTTTAAATCGGGTCTAAGATAATTGATCCATCTTAAACGACAACTTTTTCCGCACCTTTGAAGACCTATGTATCAAGTGAAAACAAATTATATGGGAGAACTAAATTAGATAACATCTAAACTAGTATTATAATAATTTAGTAAAATATTAGTACATAATCATTCATCAATAAATTTAAAACTTAAAAGGCATGATATGCAATTGCATGCTGTTTTACACACTATTCTTTTTATAATCCAAGTAGATTCAATGCATTAACAATAAATATAGTTGTTCTGAATAATTCATTAATAATTATTTTACTAAAATAATTGATACAAAAGATGATGACATTCATTTTATTTTATATTCTCTCTGATTTTATTTTTATTTTTATTTATCATTTTTTAATACATTGAATAATTAATTTTTAAACAATTTACAGTTCAAATATATATATAAAAAAACAATTAAAATATATAATGTTTTCAAATATATATAATGTTTTTGATAATGTTCAGCGGATTAATTATTAGGAAATATAAAATTTGAAATATATGTGTTAGTTTCTTTTATGGTGAAGTGTTAAGATTAAAGATTATATTCATGCACAATGACACATGATAAAGGGATATTACAAATAAAATTATACCAATATTATAATCTGTGTAATTATGGTAATAACAGACAATAGTAGGTAAATGTTTATTCAAAAATGGACCATTCAAGTTGGATGGCCCTCACATAAGGTAGGTAAGATATGCATTATCAGAAGAACACAAGTCATGTAAAAATTTATTTTGATTTCTTCTAACTATGATTTGATATGTCACTTATAGGTAGAAATATGGCCCACATTCACTAATTAATTACAAGGTTTATGTTAACAAATTTAAATTTAAATTTAAATCAAACTAAACTACTCTTTTACCTAATTTTTTTATCGGAAATCAATCGTGTATAAGATGACAACTCATGATTACAATACAATCATGTTTTTAGATGTAATACATGTTAAATTCAAATCAATGTTTATATTATACAATTTAATAAAGTTAATGCAATTTTTATTTTCTGAGATTAAATAAATGCTTCAATTTAGTATTTAAAAAATATTCTAACATGTCTTAAAATCATACGTTAAAGATATTATAATTAAAAAAATTTAAATATATTTAAATATAATAAATTTATATTTAAAATTTAAAAATATTTATTTTTATAAATAATTTATTAACTTGTGTTTTTGGGACACATATTAATTATTTTTTTCTTGAAATATAGTGCGAGGAATGATATGAAATGCAAATGCATAAACATGAAGTTGGAGGTATCACAAATTGCATTTTCTTTGAAGCAATAAAAAATGCACGAGATCAAATACACAAAACATGGTTAAAACATGAAACTACAAACATCATTTTATAGAGAGAGAGGAAGAAAGAGAAAGTGAAACCTGCTTGTTTAGGGAGAGATCTCCAATTTTCATGACCAAATTTCTGAACAAAAGCAATAAGTTTAAGATCTTCAGCAGGGCTCCAAGGTCCTCTCTTAACTTGACTCTTATCACAGCATGGTGCTCTTCCTTTTCCCATGATGATGATTCTTCTTTTATCAAATACAAATGCTATCTAATTTCTCTCTCCTACTATATACTATATACTATTTCATTATTCATTTTTATAATATGATTCACACAAGTGTTCTCTCTGGTTATATATATACTAACGGGTGTTGAAAAGGATATAGACTTTGCAATGAACCAACAAGAGTCATGCCACATGTTAGAATATTAGGGGTCATGTATATGCTATATATAGAATGAAAATCAAAGAGGGTATTTTTATTTATTTATTATAATATCTATCATGATTATGTAATGATAAATTAATTTTATTAATTTTTATTTTTGAGTCTTTTAATAATAAAATATTTAAAATACTACGTATCTGTTTATAATAAAATTTCATATATATATATATATATATATATATATATATATATATATATATATATATATATATATATATATATATATATATATATATATATATATATATATATATATATATATATATATATATATATATATATATATATATATATATATATATATATATATATATATATATATATATATATATATATATATATATATATATATATATATATAGGTATTTCTTTATACAAAGGTAAATTTTAGAAAATAGAAATTATATTCTTAAAAAATATATATATATATATATTGATTAAAGTAATTTTAAAATATAAAATATAACATATAAAATGAAAATAATTAAATTTGAGTCTCACAAATTTTTAATTCAATAATCACAAAAAGTATTAAAACAATTGTACGAAAATGAAACCGAAGAATTTGATTTGTTAAAATAATTTACAATAAAATAAAAATATTTAGTTGTAATTTTAATTATATTATTGATCCATTCATTTTAAAATTCACTTATTTTAATCATTTTTTAAAAGTCATAACACAAAAATAGCAATGTCGTATGTCACGTAACGGAAAATTTATTAATTTAGAATTAATATTTGATTATGTTTTATGATTAATAAGTTCATAAAAATAATTTTTCTTAAATTTTAAAATTGATTTGTAAGAATTTCTTTCTATAATTTTGTATTGACTGAATTACATTAAAATATATATTCACATCAATAATTTGTAACATAAAAAATTCAAAAAGAAAAAATGGAAAATTTAAAAATCAGAGAATCAATTCTATGAATCAATGAAAAAATAAAAATAAAGATGCAACTAAACCCAACAAAGAATATGTCGCCTATATTAGCACTTTTTAAACTTTTTGATTTTTTTTTAATTTTTACAAAACTAAAGTATTCGTTTAATTTTTTTGTTGGCTAAATTTTGTATTATCCTAAATTAGATTAATTTAAAGCATTTTTGCTTTTGGAGCAAAGAATGTGATAACTTTAATTTAAAGAGAAAACATAGATATAACTTTTTAGATATAATTTTTACTATTTTTTATTAAAAATATGAGAAATTATATTTTTCTAACATATATAATTTTTTTAATCGATATTTAAATATATATTTGTCATATTTTTAATAGAAAATAGTAAAAATCACAATTAAAAATTATATTTAAGTTTTCTTTTTAGTTTAATCCACATTTATTATTTTGAGAAAAAAATTTATATTCATTATTATTTAAGAGTAAATAAATATTTATTTTTTTATTGAGGACCAATTTGAATAGTTTTTCCTTTATAATTTTTCTTCTTTATAAGAAAGTCTTTTTATAAATTGTCTTATACCAATGATTTTGATTTTCAGTGGCTTTGTAAAATTTAAAAAATAATAAGTATATTTGTTACGATGTGGCACGACTATTTTCTAACATTAATGATTAGTTATTTTCTATGATTAAAAAAATAAGAAAAATTAATATTTTTAAAATTTAAAACTAATTAATTTGTAAGAGTTTTTCATAATAGATTGTTGACAAGATCACATTAAATCATATATTTTATTATTTAAAATAAGACATATCATTAATTTTTAGTATAAATAACTGAAAAAGACAAATCATTTTAAAAATATAAGAGAATCAATTCAATGAACTGATGAAAATAAAATAAAAAAAATAAAACAACTATTAAACCAAACAAAGTATATCAAAAAGATATCAAAATAATACTATATAAGTGGATAATACTTCTATCTATGTTAGCACTTTTCGAACTTCTAGATTTTCTTATGTTAGCACTTTTCGAATTTCTAGATTTTAGCTTGCTTAAAATTCAACTCATCTATACTTTTATACTTTTAGATATAAAGAGTAAATATTCAACTAAGTATCTAAAAAATACCAATCCTTTTTTAACTTATACAAATTTAAAGTATTAATTTAATATTCTTTTTTTGGTGGATAAAATATTCATATTATTCTAAATCAAATCAATTTGACCCAAATTTTTTTCTTCTTTTGTGGAAAGAATCTAATAACTTTATTTTATTTTTGTATTATTATTCAAGGAATAAATGAATAAATTTTTAATTGAGGACCAATTTGAGTTTTTTTTATAATTTTTTCTTCATTATAAGAAAAAGTCTTTTTAAAAAGGGTTTTATATCAATAATTTAAATTTTTGAGTAGTCTATTTTTTGTTAGTTTAAAATTTTAGGTAATTTAAAATTTAATTATTTTTAAGTTATTTTTTAGATACAGTAATTGAGTTATTAATTATTATAAATTTGGGGTCATTTTTATAAATCTAGGGCCAAATTAAAATTTTGAAAAATAAGAACCAAATTATAATTTTTAAAAGTTAAAGGAATCAATTTATATTATTTGAAAATTATTTAGGACTAATTTGCAAACTTTGGAAATTTAAAGGGTCAATTTGTAAAATCTGGAGATCAACTTGCAAATTTTGAAATAATAAGAGCATTCGGTAGTGTGAACCCAAAAAATTGATAAACAACCGCTGGTCCTCTAAATTGAAGAAATAATTTGGTTAATTGTATGATCGACCAGATTGATCCTAGGGACATGTATTTTAGTTTCTTGTTTGTTTATATATATTCGAACTCTTCGATGATAACTTCACGTTATCGAAAGTGATAATGTAATTGAACTTTAAAAGCACGGTAAATATAAAGAGACTTTTCAACATAAATGTAAAGTAAACTGTATATATTTCGATTAAGTTATAAAAAGACAATAAGAAAAATGTTGGTGTATCATACGTACATTTCTCAAGTGACTCGTTTCTCTTAACACTTGGTACTTTGAGTAATTTTGGAGTATTTGTACAATAATGAGATCACTCTTGAATCCTAACACTAAAATCTCTATTTATACTAAATTCGACCAAATGGTCTTCTAACAACGAATTGCCACGTTCGAAGTCTGCATGCGTCTTCAAACCATGTGCCTCCACACGTCATTTTGGATAAGGCTGAACATTTGAATTTCGAAATCCTTTATCCCTCTGAAGCGCCAAAACGTGACATTTCGAAGAACTTACTTACGACTTTAAATAATTTTAGAATTCAAACCCTTATTCGATCAATTTTACTAAGCACTTAGAAAATTAACCCTTTTGCAACGAAGTCCTTATAAGGCTTTTATACTTTCTTCGAACCACATCTATTTTCATCATAAACTTGATCCAATAATTGATTTCACATTAAGGTCGAAATATCCAGCTAACAAATTGCCCCAAATTAATGTGTGTTTCGATTCTTCGAAGAAACACATATTTCTTGTCCATAGATTCATATTTCGACCAACATGCAAATTGTCATGATGATTAGTGACTGTTATGATGTCACTGCACTCATTACTTCATTTTTTTAAATCATCTAATCAAGGTAGCTTTTAAAACACACAACCTTCTTTATCAACGCCTCAGATTTTTCCACGCGTCCACTAAATTGGGATTTAAAGTATAAACAAATTCATGTTCTCACTTATAAATACCCTTTCCTTTCTCCAAACCCATTTTTTACCTTCTTCAACCTCTAATCTTGTTCCCAAAATCGGAAACTTCAAACTATTTTCAAACAAACTTCAACAAATCAACAATGGCACCTCAGAAAAACACCAAATATGCTAAAGAAGAAAGTTCATCACAGAGCTCTGTTCTTCCTTCTCTCCTCAAAGTGCCAAAACCAATGGCTATTGGGAATCAAGAATTTATCCCTTATCCTGTGCTTGAAGAAGAACAACGCGTCATTTATGCATCCCAGGTAATAATTCCTTTTACCCTTATCTTCTAAAACATTAGGATACATGGGTCCAATAGCACACGCTTGTGATTTAGAAAGATGGAAAGGGTTTTCACATGTTTATCGCTTGACTAAACCCATAGCTAGCAAGGCAAAAACCAAAACTTCTAATAAATCTGCAACATCCTTTAGGGCAGAAAGTGTAGAGACCTCTAAGGTTAAACATGTTGTAGATTCTAGTGAATCTGAACGTGAATTTCAACTAGATATTATCACATATAAACTAAAACCATTTAGGTCATGTCCAACAATTAATGATAACTACCTACAATGGTTAGTTAGGATGGAAAATAAGAGGGCTCATACTTGGAAACATATAGGCATCTTCGACTTGATCCAACTGTCGAAGGTTGGGCCTGATTATTCCCAACACACTTTAATGGATTCCCTTTAATTTTGGGATAACACATATAACACCTTCCATATTTCCTATGGAATGGTCACACCCATCCTTTTTGACGTCGCTGCCATTACTGGCCTCAAACCTATTGGTGAAACTTTTGGCCCATTCCTACAAGTTGACAATACCACAGGTTTCGAGTTAACACATGCTACCTTTACCAATTACATTTCCCATTATATGAATACTGAAGATGATGTCTCAAATGTAGAACACATAGCTTTTTTTTTATCCCTTTGGCTCTCTCGTTATGTTTTTTGTTCGAAATCCATTCAAGTGGCGAAAATATTTCTCACCCTAGCCAATCAACTCCATTATGGTCAAAACGTCAAATTGAGCAAATTGATCTTGGATAGATTATACAAATGCCTTGGAGAAGCCACAACAAACCGGAATAAGTATAACACATGAACAAGCTTGCTGGTCCTTATTTGTTGGTATATATGTGGTTGAATGCCACTTTCGAAACTTCGATCCCAATTGCCGGTTCGATTGATGAAATCATTCATGAGATAAAAAATAGAGCTACTGAAAGGTTGAGATTGGTCAAGCTAACCCCAAATGATGAAAAGAAGGATTTGAAAGAATGCTTCACTAGGTATATGATGATGTTTGCGAAGCGTTATCAGTTTACTCCTTCGATGGCTCCTTTTGTGGATCAAACTCATGGACCGGAGTGGTTCACAAGAAGTTTTGATAACCTTTCGCCAGAACAATAGGAAGAAATATTAGCTCTTTGGACAACATTTTTACTTTCTAGGCTGATAGTAACTAGATTGATTCCTATCAAAGCCCGCAACATTCTTCTTTCCTATCAGCTAAACTTTGTGGATAGACAATTTGGCCTTTGCCAAATTAATCCTGAACCATTATTCAATCGAAAGAGTATTATTTGCTATAGGGGGATGACCTTCAAAAAATCTGAAGTTGAACATCGAATGGCTACCTATACAAATGTTGATGTGGTGACGCTTATCCCTTACAAACCATATTTCTATAGCACTCAAGAATTCAATGATTGGTGGAAGAAATATCATTCTTCAAGCATGTTCGGCGCAACTCTTTTTCATGATCACTTATCTCAAGCTTTTGTTTTTGTGTAGGATAAGTCCAAAAAAGGTACTCAGAAACTCAACATAGAGATCCTAAAATTCCAGAAGTACGTTGGAACTATCTACAGGCTAGATAATCTTAGTCGGACCATTCGAGAAGCAGCAAAAACTTTAAAAGAGAAATTTATAGCAAAAATCGCTCACTTAAAAATTCCTTCGAACGTAAAACATGAACATAGATACATGCTAGCCTTTCAATTTGAACCACCAAAATTTCCCAAATTACCCATGCTGATTTTGGGCTGGCATTTTATCCCCCTAACCCATACTGGTTTGTTTGTGGAAATGTTTACAAGATTTTGTAGCAACCGAGCAAAAAATTTGTTGAACATGTGGTCTGGATTAAGCAAAACATAGACAGTTCAAAAGGCTTCCTCCATCTTGACCTAGAACATGTCAAAATGCTTACTCCAGAAGGTCAACATTTGGAACCAAAGGAACTCGTTGGTTACTTTGAAAATTTTCATTTCCAGATTTTGACTTGTTAACACTAATGTTTTCTATATTGAATTGATCTCCTTTTTTCCAGTTGTCGAAAGGAAGCCATCGAAGAAGGTAAATCTTGGTTCTACTACAAAGACTAAGAAAACAACTCAACAAGTCACCTCTTCTTCGAAGGGTGCAACTACAACAACTGATCAACGAACAACAATTGTAAATGTTACTTTTGTCGAGGAAGAGGTGACTTGATGATGATCTTTAACTCTTTTTTTAACAATTGTTACTTTTGTTCGTTGTTCGTTGATCAAGTTAAGAAACCAAATGTTACTTTTGTTACAGGTAAGCCAAAAACCCCCTCAAACTCCCAGTAAAATAAAACACATTGAAGAAACCATCAATATTATTGAAGACTGTGACGCCTCCCCTCCAATGCCCAAGTTGAAGAAGCTTAAGAAGAAAAAGAAACAAAAGTATTCAGATGTTTCTTCCCAACCTCAATCAAATTAAGATCCAATCTAGGTTTCAAAAAAGAAACCTTCTTAGACTGCCAAGAGTCTTACCTTCGATAGGGTTGAAAGTAATAATTCGAGCCTAGGAGATGTAGGTTAAAGGGTAAAAATTATTTCGAAACACATTTTTTCTTTTTATTCCAAATTCTTACCTTTACTCTTCTAACATTAAAGATTTTCATGTACAATAAACTGCCCCCACTGAATATCCCACTCAGGAAAAGATTTTACTAAGTAGAAGCAATCCTTCTACCTAACTCCAGTCTGCCAAGGACTCTAATAAAAGGTTTACAATTGAAGTTCATATGCTGGGAAATCATCCACATGATACAACTACTTCGCCTGGATTTTCTTAGAAATTGAAAGCACAACCTCTTGGGAGCGAACAAAAAGATATTGCAAGAAAAAAACCTAGTGTGGATGGAGGATCAAATGAGGAACTTCATGAATACTCTTCTCCCAATATGAACTTAGGTTCTACTGATGAAGACGAGGGTATGACGGGTGATGCTGATGAAGACGAGGGTATGACGAGGATCTGACCAACAATACTGAAACTCCCGAAAAGTCATTGCAAAATTTAAATAAGGAATTTGCTACCAATGCTTGTTCTATCTCTTATTGGAAGAAACATATCGAAGAGTTACAATAGAAAATCTCGCAGATTGAAGCTCTCCATGACGTTATTGAAAAGATGGATTGAAGTGAAATTGATCAACATGTTTCACAAAGCTTCGAGTGCATGGATGAGGCCAAGAAGTTGGGAGACGAGATAATAGATCTTCACGCTTCCAAGATCTCTATTGATTGCAGGCTAAATTTAGCAAAGAACAAGTAGTCAAAAGGTACCTCATTTTGCCTTTGGATTCTTACTGACTACATGTATATCTCTACAGGAAAGACAACATCATGTCCAAAAATTAATCGAAATGGGTTGAATTTGTGGCCTCTTTAAGAGATGTTCTTCAAGCCCATAAAGCCCGATCTAAAGATTTGTGCCAATTTTTTGGCTTCTTTCCTACATGCCCCTTGATTAAGAAAATTATTACTTTATTTGCATCTTCCACTTGTCCATTCGCTTGAGCATAGTAGGGTGTAGAGGTTAGTAGTTTAAATCCTATTTCTTTGGAAAATTCTTGCATCTTTCGACCAGTAAAAACTTATCCTTGATCTGTAGTGATTGTCTATAGGATTCCAAACCTATATATTATGTGCTTTTGGATGATTTTAATGATGTTTTCCTGGTCTACACTTACCAAAGGTATTGCTTTAACCCATTTTGTGAAATAATCTATTCCCACAAAAATGTATTTCTGCCCTTTGGATGAAGTAGGTCAAATTTCTACACTAAGTCTAATGCCCAACCTTTGAAGGGCCATGGCTTGATGATCGAATTTAATTCGCTTGCAGGTACATGTTGAATGGCTGAAATTATTTGCATGGGCCAATATTTGTGGACACGCCTAGGGTTGGCTTTATGAATAGGGACGCCATATACAAGCTCCGGTTGTCTTCTTCGGCAAGAGTAACGACTGGAAAACGTAAATTTTGTTAGAAACGGAAACAGAGGGCACTACCTTGCGCGAAAGTTTGCAAGGATTCCAAATCTATGATTAGATTTAACTAAGATCTATTCTAACTTATCGAAAATCGAAAACAAATTCTAAATATTGAAATAAAAAACGAACTATCGAGATAGAAAACAGTTGTGGAGCCTAACCTTAATGCCTGCGTACTTGCAAGACTTCCAGACGCAATTACTCGGCCTAATCATGAAGATTCTGCATATGATGGAAGGAATGTTGGAAAGAGTTACTGGATGGTAGTCACAACCATTGTGGTCTTGCTATTAAGCTTACAACGAGTTCTTTAACGACCTCCACATTCTAATATGATGATAATGATCGCTCCAGCCACTCCAATTTCGTTCAATCTTGAGAACATGAAGAGCACAAAGATTTCCAAACAGTGCTTTCTACGAACTTCTCGTGAACATGGATGAAAGAAAGCAACATAGCGGTCTTGCATGGATCTGGAAAGGAGGGAGTATGAGTCGCTGTGAACTCAGAGAGAGGCGTGTTTGTTATGGTTTAGAGTAAGAAGGAATTGAGGCCGTTCATGGTTCAATAAGAGGTTGTGAAGATGCAAAATGAGAGAGGGTGAGAGAAGGTGGAGTTTTTGCATTATGGTTGTAACTATTTTTTTGAGTGTGTTACAAGTTTGTTATGGTGGTTGTGAGAGAAAGAGAGTGGTGAAGAGGAAGTTTTTGTTTTTACTGTAAGAGGGAAGTTGATGTGATGATGGTTACGAGAAATGAGAGAGCGAGTCATGAAGTGAGCATCTTTCCTTTTTTTCATGATTTCTCTGTACCTTTCTTTTGTATCTTCCCTCTATGACACATGCAGGTAATCCCTTTTGATTGATCATTTAGAGTAAAAATGTATATTCTCACTGATGCAAATTGTAACTTCCTTATGAGTACAACTTGACCCAATTCCCTCATGGCCATGTAGATCACTTCATGAATGCACACACATGAGTGTAATCAAAAGATATGGATACTACACATCCAGATCAATCCAATAACCTACAAGAAATGGTGAAAACCAAACAAGCAGACAATAGAATGCACACACATGTGTGCAAGAAACATATGTGGATACTACATATCCAAATCACAAGTATTATGCTTGATGTACCTCGCATAAACAACAAAGTGTTAGAAATAACCAGAAGGCTTTAAAGAAAGAATAAGATGCAAAAGCGATTAATCATAATGAAATCGGAGCATGAAGTGTAACTTCCTAATGGGGCAGCAACTACTCATCCTAGAGCTTACTTAAACATATCTAAAAGGTATAGGAAAAGATCGCAAATGAACATGCAAGAGGAACCTAGAAGAACTATACAAGTAATAAACTAGTTTCTAATAATTGTACCGCTAAGGGTTAGCAATGAAGCATCTAATTACGACCCCAAGATAAGGTACACATTTAACTACAATAAAATTGAGATAAATGTCCTAAAGTTTCTAAGAAACACATGGTATTATACTCCTACGTTTAATCGATTCAAACGACAAAGAGAAATATACTTCTAAATAACACAACAAGATCGAATAAATTAGGTATTAAAATATAAGTAAGTATTGAATTAAATTAGGTATTAAAATCTACAAGTCATTAGCTAATCCCTATTAAATGGTCTCAAATAAAATGTACAAGAAAAATTGTGGTTAAAACAATTTAGTGTGCAAAACTAAGTCAAAATGATCAATCGTCAATCTAAAGGTCTAACACCATGGTATCCTAATCATATGACTCGATTATGGGGTACAAATTGAGGTAGTAAATCCCTATACATGTCAACATGTTAGTCAAGAAGTTTGTTGAGGGTTAGAACAATTATTAAGCATCGCGTGGAAAAAATTGATTCTTAACTAGGTGAAATAGCAACCAATTATGCATCTTTATATTCACACAAAAGAAAAATCGGATAAAGCCCTAAAGAGATCTAAAAAATTATGACAAAAATATGTAAAAGCTCCCAATACATCATAGAATCAGAAATTTATTTTTAGAAATTTTTATTGTTGAGAAACGATCAAAAATCGCACCTAAATGCGAGGTATTATGGGAGAAATCGTCTTTACACATGTTATGAAAACAATAAAAATAAAAAAGATTTGAAATATAATTACAAAATTCCCAAAAAAAATATGGAAAATTTCCTAAGAATCTCTAAAGTCGTGAATATATTTATTCAAATTTTTATTGTCGAGAAACGACCAAAAACCACATCGAAATATGCTCATAATCACGAGAAAATCGTCTCTAAAAGTATTATAAAAAATTGATAAAGAACCTAATGGAAATTGATTGTTAAAAATTCACAAAAAATATCAAAAATATCCCAAGATGTCAAAATGTTAGAAATTTATTTTTATTCATTTTTTATAAGTCGAAACAATCGAAATTGCGAGCGAAATTGCAAGAACATCAATGTTGCATATGCATGAGTCAGGGGGTGCAGAACTGAGTTTTCTAATAAACTAATTCTTGTTATAACATGAAAATTGGGCCTAAACTGGGGGTAAGGACATGAATCTACTAAGCCCAATTCTGAATAGCACTAAGCCCGGATTTGTCCCAAAAAAACCATCTTTATTACTCTAATTCTTTGTTACAATAAAATTTATGTCACATTTTTATTTTACCATGTGTACATTTATGTCAATTAGTCACTACACTTAAGTTATTTCAGATAAATAAAACAAAATAAAAAGGGACATGTGGCAGGACGGGAATGGCTAACGGGGAAAAATCATGAACTACTCAGAAGCTATCATGATGAGGTCTTGGGAACCGATTATACTGAAACAACCGGCTGAACATCATCCGATAACTATATCAATGAAGTCGTCATCGAACGTTTTTTATCTCGCAAAAGGAGAAAGGTGAACGCATCGCGAAAACCTAAAAGGGATAAGGCACGGTCTTGCGACCGAGAGATAGGGTAAGGGAATCTATTACGCGAAGGGAAGGTATTAGCATCCCACACGTCCGTAGTACTCTACGGTATCCACTTCTACTTTCTGTCTAATGGGTGTGTTTAAATCTATTTACTGCTTAATTGCTACATCTGTATGCTAAAAGAGAATGCATGTGAAAGAAAAGAAAATAAAGAAAACACGGGGAAAATAAGGAAGTATTTACAAAGTTTGCTCGATCGAGCCCCGTGACAAGATGCCTACGTATTCCCGCGTGCAATGGAAAAGTCAGAGCGTCGTAGTTCGGCTCACATGTTTTGATGAGTGATGTGTTTTTTTATTATGAAAATAATTTAAACACAAAAGAAAAGAAAACACGTAGGCAAAAAAAGTTTGCATTTGGTTGGTTGTTTTTACCTTGAAAAAGGAGTTTGAACCATTATTAAGTGTTTTAATTTGCAAAAAAAGAAAAAAAGAAAACAATTTTAGTTTTATTATATGCATGGATGCAAAAGAAACTGGAAAACAAACAAAGGAAACTATCTAATGTTATCCCTAATATCATCATGCATGGAATACGACCTAAGGTCTAACTCGAATCACTACCTAAGATAGAGTCGAGAGAATCCTAAAGGAACATGGCAAAGGTTTACAACCTAGATCTATGTCTATCTCGAATCGCTAGCTAAAGTAGAGTCGAAGATGACAAAAAAAGGATGGAAAAGGTTTAAAATCTAAGTCTATGTCCATCTCGAATCACTAACTAAAGTAGAGTCGAAGACGACAAAAGGGATGAAGCAAACAAGTGCTTTGGCAAAAGCACACAAACAATGCAATGCAAACAAACAAATGGCACACAAGCGCAGGAAAAGGAGGAAGTCCCATAGCCTCGACAATAACGAGCATACCGTGAGTCAACCAGGAGCCGACACATCCGATTCCTGTGAAGAGCAAATGATGCGAGTTCTATAATAAATGCGAACCCCAGGAAAATGTGGAGAGTCAGAATAGGGAACTCTTGCCACTTTTATTATTGACTCGATCACGAGTCGGTTGATTGCGAACCCTTTCTTCCGACTTGCCCATATATCAATGACTCGATGACAGGAAATATAAAAAGCGGGAATTTGCTTGGTGGTACCACGTCGGGTGTCCTAACCACTCTGACCTATGCAAGCACAAATATAAACACTTAATGAGAATTACCTGTACAAGATCGTAATCCAGACAATACAGATAAAGGATGTGGATCGATATGCACGGTCAAGAATGTGTGTCTATACACACTCGATGTGTATCCAATAAACCTGCAAGAAACTATCTAGATAATACAGACAAAGGATGTGCGTAGATATGCACGGTCAAGAATGTGTGTCTATACACATTCGACGCATATCCCATGAACCTGCAGAAAATTACAATCCAGACAAAGCAACAGAGAAGGCACACACATGTGCGCGAGCAACAGATATGGATTCTACACATCCAAATCAAATCAGATAACCTGCAAAAGATGGTGAAAACCAAGCAGACAGAATAAAGAGTACACACACATGTGTGCAACATCAAAATATGGATCCTACACATCCAAGTCACAAGTATAATACTCCACGTACCTCGCATACAAAACAGAGTGTCAGAAATAGTAATGAGGCTTTTAAATAAAACACGAGACGCAAAAGACGATTACTTACAATGAAATCGAAGTATTGAAAATAAATTCCTAGTGAGGGCAGCAACTAAGTTGCTCTAAAGCTATCCTAAATGTCTCTAAAAATAGAGGAAAAAACCGCACATTAAACATGCGAAAGGAAGTTAGAGAAACTATACAACTATCGAACTAAATCCTACGAAACCGAACCATTAAAAGTGGATTTGAAATTCTACTTACAATCCTAAAGTTTACAATTAAATGGTAGAAAAAAAATCTAAAGTTTCAAAGAAAAACATGACATTACACTCCTAAGATTAGTCAATTCAAACGACAAAGGAAAAACATGCTTCTAAACATTACAAGTTAATCGAAACTTGAGAATTAAGCAACTATTGAATTCAAATAGATATAAAATCATAAAGGTCAGTAGCTAATTCACATTAAATGATCTCAAACAAAATGTACAATAAAAACCATGGTCAAAACAAAACGATGCGCAAAATTAAGTCAAAACGATCAATCGTCGCTCTAAGGGTTAATTGTCATGGGATCCTAATTATATGACTCAATTAAGGGTTCTAAACCAAAGTGTCAACTACCTAAACATGCCAACATATTATTCAAGAGGTTATTTGTGGGTTAGAACAAGTATTAGACATTATATACAAAGAAAATCAACACCACAAATGTATGTGTATGTAGTGTACAAAAAGATTCGTTTCGACACCTTTCGAGTCAAAAAATCACCATTATGGATGAATATGAAAAGTGAACCAAAACACGAGGCATAAGCTAAATAAAACAATCAAAATGATTTATCAAAAATATCGGAAGCTATGCACACGCGTACGGTCTCAAAAATGCGGACGGTTCGATCAAATCTCGTTCAAAAATACAATTTTCGCACAAAAGTCAGCAGCTCCCAGAATTGACCGAAACATGTCTAAATCAAGAAACCGTTCGCGAGGAGAGCTTGGAATGGCTCGAGAAACATGATTTACATTAAGAAACGTCAAAAAAACTCATTACGGATCAAAAGTTAGAGCCAAAACAAATATTATGTCCAACTTTATCAATTTTCAAAGTGTCATGTTATTTTCCACCAAAACTCAAATAAACTTGTTTCCAATGTGTTTTTGTGGTATTTAGATGAATAAAAATGAAAGTGTATGTGATATCATGTGCAAGTGATACATACTCAATGCAAATACTACTTAAATGCTATGCAAACATGTAAGAATGTTGAGAGGAATTAGATGTTCAAAGTGTCAAAGTGTTGTGAAAAGTGAACTTTCAAGATATTTTTATGCGATAAAAGTCAAACAACACCATATCAAATTAATTCAACTATCCTACATGCAAATGTGTGGATATGCAAAGATGCAAATTATGTCACAATGTATGAATTCAAGTGTGTGTGTGAGTTGTGTGCAATGTGTAGATGTAGTGCTAGTGTACCTAAAAACTAGGTGTTAGTTCCTACATTTCAACACAATTTCAATGCATGAAATAAGCCTCAAATTAATGATTCAATGCATGTCAAAGAATTTATATATTACTTGATGCATGATCATATAATTAGTGATGCAAAATGCTCACATCAAGTACCTAAATACAATGTAAAGTCACAACACAAGTGTAGGTGTGTGTAGTGTGTAGAACGTTTGACACCGACACCTTTAAGGCTCCAAAAATGGATCATGATCAATGAATTCAACAAAACAAATGCTATAATCAGAATCCACACGGAATTTGCAAGGAATCTCAATATTCAATTTCAAGAAATTCAACAATTGAAAAATCGATTGAAATAAGCACTTAAGTAAATAAGCACTTACTTGTACTTGAAGCTTTGAGTTGAGATTGATGAGGAAAATCTTGTAATTCTCCAAGAAAATACAAAATCAAAGTTGAATTGATGATAATAAGAGTGGAGAATCTTGAATCCTTGGAGAATCAATGAAGAGTAAAACTTCAACTCTTCACTTCGACACCTTAAACGCTCTTCAATGTTCTCGATTGATGAAAAGCTTGATTTGATCATTGAGAATTGAAAGGGAATAGAAGAGTATGGGGCTGTACCAGAGAAAGAGAGAAGAAGAAAAAAAATAAGAAAAAGTTTTCCGGTGCGGTGGTTTTGGAATTCCGATGGTGGTTGTTGGTGGTTTGAGGTGGTTGGAGGTGGTTGTGCAACTTTGAGTTGAGAGAGAATTGAGAGAGAAAAGTGAGAGCTCTTGGGTCAAATTTAACAAATGATTCTCTCTACAAATTTTGTGAGTGGTAAAATATATTTATAATATGAAAAATTGGGCTTTGGAGTGTCGGATCCACAATTAAGTCCTAATCGCGATTATCAAAATGATTTTCGTACACAGTCCAAAACAGCCTAATCCGTGCAGAATTTGAAGTCGGAATGTAAACGAAAAATGTCCGGAACGTGATTTTGCTTACGTGAATCAAAATTTCGACGCGATCGGATGAACGGTCAAGGTGATATGATTTTTTGAAGTTCGTATACCAGATGAAAATTACTCGGTTCAGCTCAAAATTACGTCCGAAGAATAAAATACTGGTCTTAAACGATGAGGAATCAGCTCCCGAGTTGTAAACGAAAGTTGTAGAAGGGTTCGATACAGAATTTTAGAAATTGGCCCCACTCAATTTTGAGTTTCCAGCTAAGAGATATGAACCGTTTAGTGGGAAGAACACACGGTTCAGCACTAAAATTCAGTTTAATCCTCTTGAGATATTGAATATTCCGGGGACTTTCCTCACATAACTTGCTTCCGGCTTTCAAACAAAAATTGTAGATAAAAAAGAGAGGGACATGCTAGTCAAAATTCATCAGAAAATACCTGACGAGCTGTGAGATATGCTCTCTAGAGTGTCCGAAACACACCGAAAACCCAAAATCCACTTTATTGAGAAATAAGCGAATGAATTCATTTTCTTGACGAAATGACCTCCAACCTGAATAGATAAACTGGAGGACATATTGATATGATTCCAAAGATTGTGGAACCAAGCCAAAATAGCTTCCTGACCAAAAAATCTTACAAATAGCCGTACGAACCGAGAAACATTGATTCTTGGCTCAAAATGATCTGAGATAGCTGAAACACGCCGTTTCTTTCGTACTTGAGATGTTTTAAACCTAGTAACCCCATGATCAATGATATGCATGCACCTACATGTATGTTTATGCAATCGAATTATAAGCCAGAAATACGGAAAAGAAGAGGGAGAATTTTGGGGTACAACATATACAACGACGCTAGAAGCTCACTTTTCGGTTGTCTTCCCCGATTATCTCTCCGTCAGAGTTGACAGGACCGTGGAAAAATCATACAAAACTCGCACCGTTATACTCATCTCATCACGCAAAACACATATCCAACATCCATTTTTATTCATTAGCACTTAATCTTCAAGAAATCGTGACAAGAAAGTAGATCTGGAAATGTGAAAACTCAACATATCCAACGCTACACAATTCTATTTCTCTAACGCAAGCCTCCGACTACATAGCCCTCAATATTTCAACATAGCAAATTGAATAATGAGCTTCAAAAGTTAGCTGAGGAATCTTTGAGAATATGGAGAAAACTTCAGAAAATTCTATCGTTGTCCATAATTCTTTGAGGATGGCGATAGAACGCTCAATATTCTTCAACTAATTGAGAAATAAACACAGTGAATCGTTTAACCTTAAAAGATAAGCGAGAATATGAGTCAGAATATTGCATGATATGAAAGCTTTCGGGATCTTAGAAAACCTTTCTTCATTTGTCACGGTCGTTGGCAGTGAGAGCGAGATTTGTTATGGTAGAACGCTTGCTGTGATAGATTGAGAGGAGGGAGGTTATGGAGGTCGCAAACAAGAGGAGATAAGGAAGTGGTTTTTTTCTGTTACGGTCATGATATGGTTTAGAAAGAGAGGTCGAAGAAGAAAATAATGAGGGAAGGTTATGGAAGGTGAATGTAGTAAGAAAGAGAGAAAAAGAATGGAGAGTTTGTTATGTTTGTTTTTCTGTTAGAGAGTTTGTTATGGTGGTTGAATCAAGTTGGTTAGAGATGATAAGTGGTGTTGAACGAGAGAGAGAGAGAGAGAGAGAGAGAGAGAGAGAGAGAGAGAGAGAGAGAGAGAGAAGATGATGGAGAGAGAGAGAGTGGAATCGTGTTGTTGTTGTAGAGAGGGCCAGAGTCTTTGTGCGTCGGTAGTGTGAATGAATGTGTTATTTTTTTGTTATTTATCCCCCCTATCATGCACGCATGAATAGGAATTGTGTGGCCATATGGGGTAAGTTAGAACTGAAACCATGCTGCTGCAGCTAGTGGTATCAGCGAGAATGTTTTCTGATATTCCGTGATGCGAACTTCTCGAGTCTTTAACCTAATAAGCTTCGAACTAAATGTTGCACCCTTGGTACCATGAGAAAGAGTAAACATCCTAGAACACTTTTGGTGTTGAAAATATCTTGAGATTGGTTCTTGATCATCATGTAAACTGGCCATGAAATTACTCATTTCAAACTGTACATTCACTTAGTCAAAATGTGGGCTATTCATACTCTTGACCAGTCATAAGTCCACGACTTTGAGACATCATAACTCAAAATATAGGACTTTTCGGGACAAAGTTTCAAGATCAAAGTTAAAGAGAGAATTCTTGTTGACAACATTCGTGTTGAAAACTTCTCGAAATGATGCTTGTAGAATACACCAAAACGAGTCTAAAGCTATGGCATCACAACTGATTGCATTATCATGGAGTTTTTCTAAACATTGCTAGCCATATGCTCACGCAAGGTGCAATACTTTATGGCCCCATAACTTCTTCGATACTCAAATAAATGAGGCAAACCTGGTGCCACTGGGAAGAATACCTATAATATAATAACTTTGTAGTTCATCATAAATTCAAACAAAGCTTTAATCATAGAGAAAAATTGACTTGAATTTTTCCACGTGACTGTTTGATGAAAGTCCTGGCCTGGCTAGGCAAGTTTTTAACGTGCCATCTCACTATTTATCAACTTCAAGCCACTAACTTTGAGGCTCCATATCTTTCGCTGCGACGTCCAAAACGAAATAATTCCTGAACTAAACTTGTAGAGGACATGACAAACTCCAACTTTCATGTTCATCATTTTTCCATACGGCGATTGAATCGATGATAAAAATAACCTCGAACATACGCACAATAACTGTTTGAGAAAATGCTCTCGTATGCATAGAAAAAGTGCATGTGCCATCTCGTAACTTTCGATCCGAGTCCTGAATTGACTCGATTTCTTCAGCGAAGTTGTACATTTCCGCAAAACAAACAACTTTGTATTTGAACTCAACTCGAATCGACGCTTGAAATTTCATGTAAAATGCCTCCGAAGTTGGGTATTTGAACATGTTGAAAAAGCACTTAAAATTTCACTAAGTGTAAACTTCAAACTTCGGAGCCCCATAACTTTAAATCTGAGCATTTTCAGAGAAATCTTCACAAGGACGAATTCAGAGTACGAAATGTGCTCTTTCCAACAATTACAAATTCACGAAATTTCGACCACAGACAAGTGAGATAGAGAGTCGACAATATGGCTCCAGGAACATAAAGTTCTCAAGACTTAGAAAAAATTTCTAAGTCCAAGATTACTTAAAACGCAAGAAATCTTATTTTCACCCGATTCTTCCGACTTTTCTCAACAAATGATCATATTTTCTCAAATGTCGACTTTCGAAAATAATTTTAACCGAAAGTCCATATGGTCAAATCTCTTTTTATTCGACCATTCTTGATTTTCTAATGAATAGTACGGATCGATAAGCCATATGCAGATACTTCAAGACTCACAGAAGACCATAGAATCATTTTGGGCTCAAATATTCGACCACAACACACTATAGCTCAAAACCCTTAATCGATATCTGCAGGATAGGAAATCAGAACCTCAAGACCTCGATTCCTATGAGATAGAGTCATAAACTTTCACGAACACATATCTTGTGCATTGAGGTGATGCTTGACATAAGGCAACCTCAGATGTTCAACATTTATAAATCAAACACTTCTTCTGAATTGTGCAGGTTCACACAATTAGAAAATCTCGAACCCATGGCTAATGAACGAATGATATGCATGCAATGCACTTGTTGATTAAGTGTAAGCCAATTATATATTTAAAAAAATGAAGAGGACGAATTTTGGGGTGCAACAGCTGCCCCTATTCAATATTCTTTGACCAGAGGGTGAGATTGGCGCAAGCCCTTCGAACCAACAAGGTAGAAGATGATTGAATACTTAAATGAACCATAAAATTCGCGCTCTGAAGGTGAGCGGAGAATTATTCTATTTTGGATTTTCTGCTCGAACATATATACACTGGAGAGACATAACTAGGGCACACTTATACCAATGAACTCGAGCATTCCGCATACAAGAACACTTGTATTGAAGCGACCCACCAGGGATGATGAAGAGAGGACACCCATTAAAGAGCGACTTAGTGAGGATGAGAAATAAAGGGGACAAATTCATACAAACGAACTCGGGCATTCCGCTCACGAGAACATTTTTACTGAAACAACCCATCAAGGATGATACAGAGAGATATAAAGAGGGCAAACTTATACACGCGAACTCGGTCATTCCACACACGAGAACACTTATATTGAAGTGACCCACCAGGGATGATAAAGAGAGAACAAGCTTATACAAACGAGACTCGGGCATTCCGCTCACGAGAACACTTGTATTTAAGCGAACCTCTAGGGATAATAAAGAGAGGACACCCATAAAAGAGCGACTCACTAAAGATGAGAATAACCAATGATCCTCGGCATAAAGCACTTGTTGATAAGCAACTTCGCGGATCAAGGGTAAAGAGGACACCTGACACGGTGGACTCAAAGGGGAGAAGACGCCGGGCAACGACAACCTTCAAACATAGATTTTCGGCACGAAGTGCTTGTTGATAAGAAACTTCACAGACCTACGCAATGAGAACTCGACAAGAGGAAGGCGAAACATCTAAACATAGACCCTCGGCATGAAACGCTTGTTCGATAAGCAGCTTCGCAAATCTAGGCAAATGAGAACCCAAAAGGGAGGAAGAACATAGCTTCAAAGCATAAACCCTCGGCACGAACCGCTTGTTTGATAAGTAGCTTGGCAGATCTAAGCACCAGAGAACTCAACAAGGAAGGAGAAATAACTGTTGATAGACGAACCCCAAACACAGACCCTCGGCACAAAAAACAGGTTAACTTCGCAGGCCTAAGCTAATGAGAACTCCACAAGGAGGATAAACATCACTCCAAACATAGACCCTCGGCACGAAGAGCTTTTTAACTTCGCAGGTCTAAGAAAATGAGAACACCTGACCACGGTGAACTCAACAAGTAAGGAGAAACGACTATTGATAGAAGAACTCCAAACATAGATCCTCGGCATGAAGAGTGTAACACCCCAATATTACCCAAGGTTTTATATGCAACAATCAGAGTAAATTAAAATTTCATAAATTCAATACTGAGGCATCACACCTAAAAACCAAATTACTTTAAATAGTTTGCTTTAAAGTATAAATCTCGGATACATAGCATCTTCGGAAAACACAAATTGATTCATAAAAATCAAAACATCTTCTTTATTAAACTTCCTTAATAAATCATATTTTCATAAAGTATGGTACTTATTTACAAAAGGAAAAACAACAAAAGAACAACAACAAGACAACATAACATTCCCCCCGAGTGCTACGTATCAGAGCGACACCGACTCGACTAAAAGCAGCTATAAACTCCGTCTTCATAACCTTCACGTTACCAATATAAAGGTAACGGAGAAACAAGTAAAGGGTGAGATAATCCAAAACATATAATTAAAAGGCATGATATATATATATATATATATATATATATATATATATATTTGGAATCATAAGGGATATAAGTTAATAAGTGCATTCCAACACATAATCAAAACCTACTTACTTTAACCGTCGTACTATTGTGTATACTCAACACTTTATCGCCATAACCTCACCGGTATAATTCATCACAACAACACATAAACTATAAACAACAACACCAAAAAATGCTAAATACATAAGCAACATAACTAAAATCATCACACATTGGCTAAAGCCCCTCGTCGCTTTTGGCATAAAAGCCCATCATCACAAAACAACATCACATCATATTTGCATTAAGCATTTCATCAAGTTAAATCATCGCAAAACTCATCATTTATATTCATCGCATAGTTATCATGAAATTATCAGATCATATTCATTTCATGTTCATCATAAAGATCTTCACCAAACAAAACATCATATATCATCGCAATTCAATATCATCCATCAATTAACAAAAACCCAACGCCAAACAACTCAAACATAAACATAACCGACTCTATGAGACACGACTATGTTATGCATGTGGTACCCGTCGCTTTGTCCATAATTAGGAACACTTGGCATAAAAGCCTCGTCACTTGGCATAAAAGCCCATCCTCGCCAATGCAATGTATGTGACTCGACAATAAAACAACACAACACAAAAACATCATCATCGCTCATCAAAATTGGCATAAAGCCCACATCGCCATAATTTATCCAAAACAAGATAAATATATCATCGCATCATAGTTGCATTATGCAAAACATCACCAATAATTCATCATCATCAAAAATCATGCATTCACAAATCGGAAGCACTTATTAACAACATCAATATAATCATCACATCATCATGTACAATGACATATATTATTGCATCGCAAATCATCAAGTATTTATTAATTAATACATCGTCGCAAACATTATGTTTAATCACACCAGATCATTACCAATTCATTCACTAAATTCCAAAAATGGAAAAATAGTCAAACACCTATAATCGTCGCAAAAGTCCTTCTTAATAACCGGCATTAATCATAATCCTCAACATCGAAATCGGATTGTCCATACGTGCCTTAAATCCACTAAAATGCAATCCGATTCAATTTAACCGTAAATTGGCCTATTTCGGGTCATCTCGTAAAAACTCGTAATTTCGAAAACTAACCTCACCACTACGTTCTACACGTCGAACTTAGCTAGCACGTCAATTTTCGTTGAATTCGGAGCAACTTGCTCCGTCGTCGAAATTACCAAAATCGAAAAATCGAAACATAATCGGGTTCTAAGTTTAATCGGCTAACTTGTGCTCTAGTTCTATTTTATTAATACTAACTAGTAGTATATGGAATTGGACAAAGTAAAAGAAACAGAAACAAATCATGAAATTATGCAGGTAAAATGAATTATGCAGAAACTGCAAAAACAACAGAACGCAAAACAC
The DNA here is from genome assembly GCA_021764765.1 of Vicia sativa. NCBI lineage: Eukaryota > Viridiplantae > Streptophyta > Magnoliopsida > Fabales > Fabaceae > Vicia > Vicia sativa. The sequence goes on along the minus strand of CM038792.1, from coordinate 323,941,698 downwards.
AAAAAAATCCATTTTTCATTGCTGTCTCCATTCCCTACAGGGACGAACGTCCCATGGTGTTATAAGGAAGGGGGCGGACGCCCTAAGGTCTTGGGACGTTCGCCCTTGAGCTGGGGTGGGCACCTCCCAAGTCCATCTTCCTCCACTTAATTTCCCTGCATCGTTTCCCTGCACTGTGTAATTTTCTGGTTTTCCATTTTTCACAGTTCCTCAATTTTACAGTTTTTCTATTTTTCATTTTATAACCTCATATGCTACAATTCTAGCAACAGCACACCCATAATCCATTCTCCTAATTCAACTCTTCTAAACCATTCCAACAATCAACCAAACCCTATAAGTCAACTATCAATTTTTCCCCAATCCAAACTATATATCAACCAAAACCATAACTTTATGGAGAGGAAAATCAAACCCCTTACCTCAAGAGATTGGATGATCCAAGATGATTCCACAACTCCAACATCAAGCTTCCTCTCTTGCTTCTCTTTCTCTTGTTCTTCTCCTTCCAAAACCCTATCTTTTTCTCTCAAACTCTAAGTTTGGCTTTGGTTGTAAAATGGAAAGAAAAACAAGGAAAGTGTTTTTATGGTATCCTTACTAGTAAGCCAAGGGTGAAAACCCCATTTCTAACAAAATGTTCCCGACACCCCTATCTAATTATATCATTAATTCAATTAATTCAAATAATTCCGGAGAATTAAATATCGAATCCGAATAATATTTTACCGAACCGAACGAAATAAAAACCGAACCGAACGAAACGTTGCCAAACATATTAATAGATATATTAATTAATATAAATATTCTCGTCGCAAAATAAATATCGATCGGTAACTCGAAAATATTAATATAATATAATATTAATTAAAACAGGTCGTTACAACTCTCCCCCACTTATAAACTTTCTTCCTCAAAATTTCGACTAAAACGAACAAATCAGGACATGCCTACGTATTCGTTCACTCAATCCTCGCGTCAATTAAACAACACACAAAAGACATCAAAAATAAGGGTATCTCCCTAACCACAACATTCATTCAAGAACAACCATGCCGAGATGTAAAGCCCATACAATGCACTCGACAACACCCAACAACTAAATAAGTCGCAGACACACCGGTTCACGCGAGAACCAAACAAACAAGATCGATACTATCCTAACGTCTCAACCATAGAATTAATCTCACACCCGAACCGACGCCTCGGAAACGAGTCGCCAAAGATAGGAACATAAAGTCCTACGATACAACACCGACACCATCGCTAAAACGAAAACAACAAAATGGTTACACAAACCAAAACTGAAACAATCAGAACAAAATAGTACCACGCGTGTTACGCAAACACAAAAAAGATGCCTTCATTCACGCATAAATACGAACTCACGAATTACACTTGCAGTTATCGCTCTCATTCCAGAAAATCACAAGGTCACATCGTCCTTGTAGATTACCACGTACAACCCTTGAACAATAACAAGTTACCCAAACATAACCGAACTGCGATACACCACTCATTCTAGGGCTTATACTGACGACTTGCGACTATAACTCACTAGACCAAATCCAACAATCTTGCATACTCGCTAAAAATTCAATGCTCGGTATATAAACCATGCTGCTTCACTTTTATGTATAAGATGTCAATCGTAAAACAACTTGGTTAATCCTCAAATTCACAATTACTCCGAATGGACACGTTCAAAGCGTACACCTATCGGATACATCGTAACATCAGTCTCATCAGCTCGAAAAATTTACTCTTTCATTCTTGATTGATCAACGTCCATTGATCTCTAAAATACACGATATAGTTTGACCTTTTCAAGTATCGTCCAATTACTCACTGGTGAAATCTTCGACGTATACACTTGACTTCAATGAAGTCTCTCCTTATAACAATTCAATTCTCAAAGTTGTATTAAGTAATCACCATCCTCGCACAGTCGTAACGATCAATACACAGGCTTCTTATTCGAAATACCTTACATAACTTTCAATCTTCCAAAGTGGTAATTCAAACCAAAACACTCTCATGAGAACTCTACCCATCAACGTCGTCTCATACTCCTGACTTACAACACAGGTTGGACTTAGAACCATAACATCAATTTTATGGAATCCAACAGGGACACCGTCGCGACCGACTTCAGTCACAGATAGAACATTTTCCTTTAAAACATCAATCATCTTAAGGTACCCGTGGCTACCAAACCGTCACTGAATTCTTTACCGTCAAAACTTATCTTAGTCGTAATCTAATAATCCACCGCGACCATTAGTATCCAACGAAATCCATATGTTAGTAGTGAACAAATCCTTAATAACCTTTTGAGCTTAATCTCAACAAGCGTCCCAAAACAAGCATGTGACATTCTTCAATATAATAAATCCCAAATCAGATATTCTTAGGTTATCCGCGATATCAACTTACTAAGCTCAACAACAAACGAAGTCTCTTTATAGATCGTACTCAAACTTGAATTGTCTTCAACAATTCCAATCTTCTTGTCGTTAACATCTGTACCTTTAAGACTTCAAATGAGCACAACCGCATCAAACTCTAACTCACGCGTCCGACAATTTTCCTTATGAAAATCAAATCATTCCAAGGTAGTAATACACTTTTTCCAACTCTATGTCGAAATACATCTTAAGTCCAAAATGGAATATCACAATACACCGCACAAGGTTCTTCAGTACAAAACAAAACCAAAATCAAGGCATTCTCTAAACTTTCCACTGGCTCAAACAAATTCGCTTCCCATTGCGAAGTCCAAATAGCGACTCAACCTTAACAAGTCAAAGTACCCACGATCAATACCAACTTATAAAAAGATCTTCCATCAAACTCACAAATCTAACCATCCAAAACAAGGAACTTCTAAACTCTTAAAAAACCCATTAAAGTCTCCTACCAGATACCAAATAAATCTTCGCGGAACTGTCCAAAATATCACCGTCCAAGTCGCTTACTTAAGGCACTCACGTCCAACAGTTCAAAACTCTATCTTTAGAATACTCGCCACGCACTGATCTAACTTCACTACTGATAACACAAAGCTCGGATGCTTGCTACAATATCCTTAACTTGATGTGAACCAAGTAATATCCATGAACACGGAATAACTCTTGCAGCTACTCATGAGAGTACTGTCTGATCATTCCAAAATCATACTTGACGCATTAGTCACACTAATGACATCAACAAACACTCGCCAGGACCATACACTATCTTGAAAAGCATTGTCTAAACATCTTCAACTCTCACACTAAGCCGTAGACAACCAGACATCGCATCGATCTCACTAAACACATAAACTTCCACTGACTGATTCATCCAAATATCAATCCTTGGAAGTAGACACTCGTCCTTAACATCCACTTCATTCCTTTGACTGCCAACGACACACCAACTTGGGCAACCTTTGCTCTTCTCGAACAACACAACGGTAGCACTCCACGGTGATCTGCTCGAATAACCAACTCTGCTCAAACCAATCCTCAAGTTGACTCTTCAACTCTAATTCAGAAGCAAACATCCTTTTAGAATACTTCGAATCACAACTAGTTCCAAAAACTAAATCCATCAAAACTTCACTTCGCACTACGGCGGTAAATCACTCACATCTTCACAACATGCTTCGGAAGAATCACAACAAGAAGCTCACTTGCCAAAATCTAGTCTCTCATCAACATCCAAATTCGCCCACAACTTAAGTAACCATGCACCACCTTGTGCTAACTCATCTGCTTCATACACTATTAAGTTGGCAAGACAAGTCTATCCCAACCAACACAATTCCCGACTACTATCAACAAGAGATTAAGGGTGATCAGTTCCTCAATTTGTCAATAGGCAGTCGACAATCATGATGGTGACATAAACCATCTTTACCAAACTACAACAGCGTCTTCAAACTTACACTTCAAGTTACCAAAGCGTAACCCTGCTTGAGGCCCCATCTCCAAGCCACAAGCGCCACCAAGAAGTAAAACTTCTCCCCCACTTGTTTCAAACTCATCTCTGCAGACAAACAAATAGAAACAAGTAAGTACCGACAGTGTTTCACACACGTGTCGCATACATCAGGGTTAAACACATTAATAACCTGGCCGATAGACCGACCTGCTCTGATACCACTAATGTAACACCCCAATATTACCCAAGGTTTTGTATGCAACAATCAGAGTAAATTAAAATTTCATAAATTCAATACTGAGGCATCACACCTTCAAAACCAAGTTACTTTAAACAGTTTTCTTTAAAGTATAAATCTTGGATACATAGCATCGTCAGAAAACATAAATTGATTCATAAAAATCAAAACATCTTCTTTTTTAAACTTCCTTAATAAATCATATTTTCATAAAGTATGATTCTTATTTACAAAAGGAAAAACAACAAAAGAAAAACAACAAGACAACATAATATTCCCCCCGAGTGCTACGTGTCAGAGCGACACCGACTCGACTAAAAGCAGCTATAAACTTCGTCTTCATAACCTGCACGTTACCAATATAAAGGTAACGGAGAAACAAGTAAAGGGTGAGATAATCCAAAACATATAATTAAAAGGCATGATATATATATATATATATATATATATATATATATATATATTTGGAATCATAAGAGATATAAGTTAATAAGTGCATTCCAACACATAATCAAAACCTACTTACTTTAATCGTCATACTATTGTGTATAATCAACACTTTATCGCCATAACCTCACCGGTATAATTCATCACAACAACACATAAACTATAAACAACAACACCAAACAATGCTAAATACATAAGCAACATAACTAAAATCATCACACATTGGCTAAAGCCCCTCGTCGCTTTTGGCATAAAAGCCCATCATCACAAAACATCATCACGTCATATTTGCATTAAGCATTTCATCAAGTTAAATCATCACAAAACTCATCATTTATATTCATCGCATAGTTATCATGAAATTATCAGATCATATTCATTTCATGTTCATCATAGAGATCATCACCAAACAAAACATCATATATCATCGCAATTCAATATCATCCATCAATTAACAAAAACCCAACGCTAAACAACTCAAACATAAACATAACTGACTCCATGAGACACGACTATGTTATGCATGTGGTACCCGTCGCTTTGTCCATAATTAGGAACACTTGGCATAAAAGCCTCGTCGCTTGGCATAAAAGCCTTGTCGCTTGGGATAAAAGCCCATCGTCGCCAATGCAATGTATGTGACTCGACAATAAAACAACACAACACAAAAACATCATCATCGCTCATCAAAATTGGCATAAAGTCCACATCGCCATACTTTATCCAAAACAAGATAAATATATCATCGCATCATAGTTGCATTATGCAAAACATCACCAATAATTCATCATCATCAAAAATCATGCATTCACAAATCGAAAGCATTTATTAACAACATCAATATAATCATCACATTATCATGTACAAAGACATATATTATTGCATCGCAAATCATCAAGTATTTATTAATTAATACATCGTCGCAAACATTATGTTTAATCACACTACATCATTACCAATTCATTCACTAAATTCCAAAAATGGAAAAATAGTCAAACACCTATAATCGTCGCGAAAGTCCTTCTTAATAACCGGCATTAATCATAATCCTCAACATCAAAATCGGATTGTCCATACGTGCCTTAAATCCACTAAAACGCAATACGATTCAATTTAACAGTAAATTGGCCTATTTCGAGTCATATCGTAAAAACTTGTAATTTCGAAAACTAACCTCACCACTACATTCTACACGTCGAACTTAGCTAGCACGTCAATTTTCGTTGAATTCGGAGCAACTTGCTCCGTCGTCGAATTTACCAAAATCGAAAAATCGAAACATAATCGGGTTCTAAGTTTAATCGGCTAACTTGTGCTCTAGTTATATTTTATTAATACTAACTAGTAGTATATGGAATTGGACAAAGTAAAAGAAACAGAAACAAATCATGAAATTATGCAGGTAAAATGAATTATGCAGAAACTGCAAAAACAACAGAACGCAAAACACAAAAAAATCCATTTTTCATTGTTGTCTCCATTCCCTACAGGGACGAACGTCCCATGGTGTTATAAGGAAGGGGGCGGACGCCCTAAGGTCTTGGGACGTTCGCCCTTGAGCTAGGGTGGGCACCTCCCAAGTCCATCTTCCTCCACTTAATTTCCCTACATCGTTTCCCTGCACTGTGTAATTTTCTGGTTTTCCATTTTTCACAGTTCCTCAATTTTACAGTTTTTCTATTTTTCATTTTATAACCTCATATGCTACAATTCTAGCAACAGCACACCCATAATCCATTCTCCTAATTCAACTCTTCTAAACCATTCCAACAATCAACCAAACCCTATAAGTCAACTATCAATTTTTCCCCAATCCAAACTATATATCAACCAAAACCATAACTTTATGGAGAGGAAAATCAAACCCCTTACCTCAAGAGATTGGATGATCCAAGATGATTCCACAACTCCAACATCAAACTTCCTCTCTTGCTTCTCTTGCTCTTGTTCTTCTCCTTCCAAAACCCTATCTTTTTCTCTCAAACTCTAAGTTTGGCTTTGGTTGTAAAATGGAAAGAAAAACAAGGAAAGTGTTTTTATGGTATCCTTACTAGTAAGCCAAGGGTGAAAACCCCATTTCTAACAAAATGTTCCCGACACCCCTATCTAATTATATCATTAATTCAATTAATTCAAATAATTCCGGGGAATTAAATATCGGATCCGAATAATATTTTATCGAACCGAACGAAATAAAAACCGAACCGAACGAAACGTCGCCAAACATATTAATAGATATATTAATTAATATAAATATTCTCGTCGCAAAATAAATATCGATCGGTAACTCAAAAATATTAATATAGTATAATATTAATTAAAACAGGGCGTTACAAAGAGCTTGTTAAATTCACGAATCTGAAACAAGAGAACTCGACATGGAGGAATAATATCACTCCTAACATAAACCCTCAGCACGAGACGCTTGTTGATAAGCAGCTTCACGGACCTAGATAATGAGAACTCTAGACGTATATGAATGGCCAATTTGGACACAGACACAGATCTTCAGCACAAAGCAACTTATAGATAAGCGACTTTGCAGATCAAAAGGGAAGACACCTGACAAAGGTGAATTCAACAAGGGAGAGGACGTCGGGCGAAGACAAACTTCAAGGGGAAGAGAAACATCTATATAAAGATGAACTCACAGGGGAAGAGGACGTCAGGAGAAGACGAACTTCAAAAGGAGATCTTTGACACGAAGAGCTTGTTAAATTCACAGATCTAAATAATGAGAAGATACCTTACAACGATGAACTCATAGGGGAAGAGGACGTTGGCGAAGACGAACTCATAAGGGGGAGAGAAACATCTGTACGAATATGAACTCACTGGGGATAAGAAGCATCTATACAAAGATGAACTTACAATGGGAAGAGACCAAACGAAGGGACTCTAATAAGGATTTCCACCTTGTTGGGCTTCAAGAAGGTGCTTGCAAACGCACAAGAACTATAATATGCCTCAGGCCAAAGGCGAGGTATAATTCTTCAAGAGTTGCAATTATCTTAATTACCACACACCAAGTATGAATACTCAAATACTTGAAAAGCAAGAAAGGTTGAATAACGACTCTTACTCACACTCTAACGGCGAGACAAACACGGGTAACATAACCGACGACTTGGATAAGCAAGGAAAGTCTATGACTTATTGGGGAAAAAGAAACATTTGTACAAAGATGAACTCTCAGGGGAAAAGATCGATTGAAGCAGGCTCTAACATAAGGTACTTGCAAGAGCCCAAGAACTATAATATCCCTCAGGCCAGAGGCGGGGTATAATTCTTTAAGAGTGGCAAATATCTGAATTACCACACACCAAGTATGGATACTCAAATACTTGAAAATGTGAGACAAACACGGGTAAGATAACCGATAACTCACATGAGCAAGGAAAGACTACAACTTACTGGGAAAAGGGTGGCACGACCCGACCCGACTGAGGTAAAGAAAATCATAGAAGACTCCACTGGAGGGGGAAAGGGTTCCTATGAGACACTTAGCTTCAAGTGACAATTAGGGAAGCAGAAATCCGTTGAGAAAACCTTGAGGGTAAACCGCAGAGATTGTTTATTTCTTCTAGGTGAATACATAATTGGCAAACACTTAATATGCATGTTTGAACTTTTATGGCGTAATTCCCCCAATCAATGGAATGTTATGAGTTTAAGGTAGATGAAATGTAATGAATGCATGTTTGAATGATTAAATGAGAAGTAGTAGTATCGGTGATCGATTGCTGAGAAGCCATGAACATCTAGGAGAGACATGCCACTGAGGAGTGGACTTTAAGGAGAACTCGTAAAAATAAATTGCATTTCCAAGACGGGGATGAGTTCTTCACTTGGGGAGAGTCAAATTGAACTTCACCCAAACCTGACTTCCTGGGGAGAGAGCCGTTACCCTTCATTGAGGATTCAAAAAACTTCTCTAGAGAATTCTCCTACTTTTACTGGGGAATTTGGAGACTTCTTGGGGAATTTCGGAAAAAAACTTCATTGGAGAACACAACTTCACGGGGAAATTCGCAAACATCTACGAGTAGTCATTAGCATCTCAAATAAATCGAATGGCATTAGACTTCATCGTTGGATTAATCCTTTCATGGGGATATGAATCTTTTAAACCAAGAATCCACCGGGGAGAACATAACAACTTTTGTCTTCCAAGAATAAAGATCTCAATAGCAAGACCACAATGGGGAGTCTTCGACTGGGGAATTCGTGTTGGTGTAGAAATAGCGGAATAGATGAACAATTAATATTCACTGGGGAAAGAGAAATCTGATTCGGACAAAAAGCTCCAATGGGGAACAAATTCCGATATCCAACTCCATTGGGGAAACAAATATTCTTATCTCAAGATAGTTTCTTTGAGAGTATATATCTTGATGATATTCAAGATAGATCTCAAACAGAAGAATGCGACTTACATCGGGGATAAAATCAATCGGCCAGGGTGCACCTTATACACTGGGAACTTTGATGTGGCAAGGTACTGTTCAATGGAGAATACAATAACCATTCATCTGTTAAGCATACTCATAGGGGATATCAATCCTCAGTCAACGGTTCAAACACCATTTTCATTGAGAATAAAGGCGAGAACCTTCTATTGGGGATGATTTGAGAATTTGAAGGACATTCATTAGGGAATTTCGCTTGGAATAGGTATCAACGACCTCACCGGGGATTTACCTAAGATCGGTACCCATAACTTGCACTGGGGATTTACGTCATCCCTTAGGATGATACCCTATCAAAGATCTTAGGACCTATCTTTTTTGAAAGGTAGCCTCCTGGGGATAATCCCTGTCAATATTCATTGGGGATTATGATAATGTCAATACGTTGAAGTGTGTATCACTGGGGAACTAACCAACCCATCAAGCCCCTTTGGAGATGAATTCTGCTTGAGAATCAACCTCACTGGAGATAATCCTCAACCAACATTGAGACTTATACTGAGGAGTAAGGCAATATCAATATGGTGAGGCACAAATCAATGGTAATAAATCAAGCCTCCAAGCCTTTATAGAAATGAATTACGCTTGAGAACTGGCTTCACAGGGGATGAACATGGATTGAGATGTACTCTTCACTGGGGAAAAGACATCACACTGATAACCCTTCACATACCTAAAAGTCCTAAGTCATAACAATGTCTCCGAGCACAGAGTGGCAAACTTTGGATATCGTCACCAACACCCAAAATCTTAAGCAATTTCAAAAGTTTATATCATGTATTGTAGCAACAACATTTTAAAAATGCAAAATTTTATCAAAAAGTGTCGGACGTGTTTTTCGCAAACAAAACAGTAAAATAAAGAAAATGAGACATGATTTGGAAAAAAGATGAAATTTTATTGATCGAATGGCCTGTAAATAGGCGTTTACATCAAGAAGAAATTCCTAAGAAGAGGTAATTGCATACACCACAAATTAATGGAGAAACATAAATGGCAATTTGACGACAGATTTTCAACGGATCTGACTTTGCTACAACCCTACATGCCTTCAAAGCACCTCACCCATCTTGCTTTCTAGACAAACTGATTGGACTGATTCCATACCCTTCCAAGTTAACCATCATAATGGAGAAAAGCATTACAGATGCAATACAGACCATAGTCGTTCACTTTAAATTCCATTTTTTGCCTAGATTGCTTTTTCGGGTTTTCAATCCATCGGGATACCATTTTCTGCCTAAATTGCTCCTTGACGGATCCAATCTAACGGGTGTACTTAATTTTCACTCTACCAGTCTTTTTTGTACCTAACTTTTGCCCGAACCTTTCTCACCAAATTTGTAGAGACTGCCCTTTTCTTCCTTAGCCAGTCAACTCAGCGGGTCTATTTCATGCAAAGTATTTTTTGACTACGTCTGCATTGACGGGATGAGGAAAATCCTCTCAATCCATAGTTGTAAGCATCATGGCTCCTTCAGAGAAAAATTTCTTTACAACATATGGTCCTTCATAATTTGGAGTCCATTTTCCCCTGGCATTTGTATTGCTTGGAGGCAAGATTCTCTTTAGCACGAGATCGTCGACCTGAAAATTTTGAGGACGTATTTTCTTGTCGAAGGCATCTTTCATCCTCCTCTGGTATACCTGTCCATGGAAAATTTCCGCCAATCTCTTCTCGTCAATGAAATTCAAATGATCTAAATGAGTTTGGACCCACTCAGCTTCATTTAGCTGAACATCTGTCATAATTCTCAAAGAAGGGATTTCTACCTCCACGGGTAAGACTGCTTCCATACCGTATACCAGAGAGAAGGGGGTTGCCCCGGTTGAAGTATGCATTGAAGTGCGATAACCATGCAAAGAAAAGGGTAACATCTCGTGCCAATCCTTATAGGTGACAACCATATTCTGCACAATCTTTTTAATGTTTTTATTTTCTGCCTCCACGACCCCATTCATCTTTGGGAAATAAGGAGAAGAGTTATGATGCTTAATCTTGAAACTATCACACAGTTCTTTCATCATCTTGTTATTGAGGTTGGAACCATTGTCCGTGATGATCTTCTCAAGAACTCCATACCGACAAAGGATATTGTTCATAATGAAACGTGTAACCACTTGCTTGGTCACATTGGCATAAGACGCTGCTTCGACCCACTTAGTGAAGTAGTCAATGGCAAGCAAAATGAAACGATGGCCATTGGAAGTGGTCTGTTCTATCCTCCCAATCATATCGATGCCCCACATTGCGAATGGCCAAGGAGAAGTCAAGACATTCAAAGGAGAAGGAGCCACATACGTCTTATCAGCGTAGATCTGACACTTGTAACATACTCTGGAATAATTATAACAATCTGTTTCCATCGTTGACCAATAGTAACCTGCTCTCAAGATTTTCTTGGCCATAGTGTGTCCGCTATAATGTGTCCCGAAGGAAACTTCATGGATTTCCTCTATAATTTTGCCTGCTTTGTGTCTATCCACGCATCTGAGCAAAACAAAATCATAATTCCTCTTATACAACACGCCATTGTTTAGGAAAAACTTGGCAGAGTATCTCCACAAAGTCTTCTTATCGGTGATCAAAGCATCCTCTGGATATTCCTTAGTCTCAAGATACCTTTTGATATCATAAAACCAAGGCTTTTCGTCAACTTACTCTTCCATCTCATAAAAAAACGCTGGCTCATCCAACCTCATGATGGTGATAGAGGGGGCTTCATTGGCCCATTTAACTTTAAACATGGATGACAGAGTAGCCAACGCCTCTTCCAAGTTATTATCTTCTCTTGGGATATGATTGAAAGTAATCTCGTCAAAGTACGGGATCATTTTCAAGACATGATCTCTGTATGAAATCAAATTAGGGTGACGAGTCTCCCAATATCCATTGATCTGGCTAATTACTAGAGTTGAGTCCCCATATACTTCCAATATCTTAGTTCTCAAACCAATGGCTACTTCGATCCCAAGGATACAAGCTTCATACTCGGCCACATTATTCGTACACTCAAAATAAATCCTGGCAATAAAAGGGATATGAAACCCTGTTGGTGAAGTACTAACGACGCCAACACCATTAACCAAATAATTAGAGGCACCATCAAACACCATCGTCGATCACAATCCTAGTTCGGGTCCTTCATCTGGGCCTGGAATATAACAATCCTTGATAAACATAATATCCTCATCCAGAAATTTAAACTTCATCGACTGATAATCATCATCCATAGGCTGATGAGCAAGGTAATTTGCCAATACACTACCCTTGAAAGCTTTCTAAGTAGTATACTGGATATCATATTTTGTGAGAATCATTTGCCAACGGGCTACTCTTCCCGTGAGAGCTATATTTTCAAAGATGTACTTGATCAGATCCATTTTGGATATCAACAAAGTGGTATGAGTCAACATATACTGCCTCCGTCGACGAGCAGCCCAAGCCAAAACACAACAAGTTTTCTCGAGCAGTGAGTATTTTGTTTCACAGTCGGTAAACTTTTTGCTAAGGTAGTATATGGCATGCTCTTTTCGACCAGACTCGTCATGTTTCCCCAACACACACTCCATTGAGCTTTCAAGCACTATTAACTACATAATCAAGGGTCTTCCTTCAATTGGAGGCGAAAGAATCAGAGGTTCTTGAAGGTAATCCTTGATCTTGTCAAAAGCCAACTGACATATATCATTCCACCTGTCCGTCTGATATTTTCTTAACAATTTGAATATAGGTTCACACGTGGTTGTAAGATGATAGATGAATTTAGCAATGTAGTTCAACCTCCCTAAGAAACCACGAACCTCTTTTTCAGTTCTCGGCACAGGCATTTCCTGTATAGATTTCACTTTAGCAGGATCAACCTCGATTCCTTTTTCACTTACAATGAAATCCAGTAGTTTTCCTGCCCTCACCCCGAAGGTGCATTTATTAGGATTCAACCTCAGCCCGAATTTCCGTAATCTTTTAAACAACTTCAGAAGATGAACAAGGTGTTCCTCTTCCGTCTGGGATTTTGCAATCATATCATCAACATAAACTTCAATCTCTTTGTGCATCATATAATGAAAGAGAGTGACCGTCGCCCGCTGATATGTTGCCCCAGCGTTCTTCAAACCAAAGGGCATCACTTTGAAACAAAATGTTCCCCAAGATGGGATGAAAGTAGTTTTCTCCATATCATTTGGCGACATCTTGATTTGATTATAGCTAGAAAATCCATCCATGAAAGAAAATACTTTAGCCTGAGCAGTATTGTCAACCAATATTTCAATATGTGGGAGCTCGAAATCATCTTTAGGGCTTGCTTTGTTCAAGTCCCTGTAATCGACACACATTCAAACCTTCATGTCTTTCTTTGGTACTGGTACAATATTCGCAACCCACGGAGGATAAGATACAAATTTCAGAAAACCAACATCAAACTGCTTTTGAACCTCCTCTTTAATCTTCTTTGACATCTCAAGATAAGTCTGACGAAGCTTCTGTTTCACAGGCAGACAATCTGCTTTCAAGGGAAACTCATGCACAACAATGTCAGTGTCCAGCCCAAGCATGTCTTCATAAGACCAAGCAAAGATATCAGCATACTCTCGGAGTATCTCAATCAACGTCTGCTTGACACTTTCCTCTAATGCGGCCCCAATCTTGACTTCTCTCTTGACCTCCTCAGTACCCAAGTTGATCACTTTTAAAGTCTCTTCATGCGGCTGAATAGATTTCTCTTCTTGCCTTAACAATCTGGTTAACTCTTTAGGAACTTCACAATCTTCTCCAGCTTCTTCATCAGCTTGATAGATCGGATTTTCGATGTCATAAGTAGCCATAACAAAGTCATTACCATTGAAATCTATGAATAACGGGGGAATAGATCTGCATGATTGATTTTATTTCCTTATTTTAGTTTTAGATTAGAAAAAGAAATATAAAGATCACATTGCCAATGTTAATTTGTAAAAATGCAAAAGAAAGACAATGAGCGAAATATTAGAATGCAAAAAAAAAGGTCCTTTATTGATGATAAACTTTGAAAATTCAAAACATTGGTGGCCCTAAAACATGATTCACTACACCTTGGGCAGAGTGTAAGAATTATTACATGATGAAAAACAAAAGAGAATTACTCTTGAAGATGGGTGATGACGACGATATCTTCAGAAAACCAGTTAGCTGGCTCTTGCCCCAGAATAGTAGGATAAATCCACTGATCCATATAGCAGTCACTGTCTGTCTCATCCCCAATAGCATCAACATCTTCAAACTGAATACCTCCATTGAAAAACTAGATGGGCGAAGGAATCTTCAGACGCGTGGGAACAGCCAAAGGAGCTTTTTCAGGCACATAACCCAAACCCTTATTGTCCTTCTGAGTCGGGAGCTCCATAATTCTACCGCAACCTTCAGGGTGTCCAGATTCAACAACAGTGCGAGCTTGACGGTAGGACATCATAGACACCTCTCGCGTTTTAACCTCAACACGAGGATTCTTGATAACTAGCACAGTTTCAAACGCTTGAAAAGGAGTCTCATGAATTTTTCCTTCAACTTCCACATAGCGGAAAGAGCTTAGACAACTAACCACATAGTCTTCTTCTCCACAGATGGTGACCACTTTCCCACTAACTAGAAACTTCAGCTTTTGATGCAAGGTAGAAGTAACCGCACCTGCCCCATGAATCCAAGGGAGACCAAGTAGACAACAATAAGATTGATTAATGTCCATAACAAATAAAGTTGTTTTGAACGTCTGCAGACATATTTTCACAAGCAAGTCCACTTCCCTAAACATAGACCTTCTGGAACCATGAAAAGCTTTGACAATCAAGTCACTTGGCCTGAGCATAATTCCATCATAATCGAGCTTCATCAGAGTAGATTTTGGGAGTACATTGAGAGACGATCCCGTGTCAACCAGCACACGGGACAAAGTTGTATGGGTAACTTCCATAGAGACGTGGGTATCTTTGTTATCCCTCAGGGGGTAGATCATAATCAGAGAATCCCAATTTGTTGCTTGCAGAGAAGCTATTTACAATACCTTCGAACTGATTAACATAGATCTCTTGGGGTATAAAAGAAGTTCCCAACAAATTCATCAAGGCGTTCTTGTGAGACTCAAAATATCTTAGTAGAGCCAAGATGGAAATCTTTGCAGGCGCTTGACCAAGATGATCAATGATCTTATAATCACTCTTCCGAATATACCTCATAAGCTCAGTTACATCTTTAGCCAGATTTGGATTCAAGACAGGTGTTGGAACCTTCAGAGCCAACTCAGTACCATTGGTTACAATTCCTTTTCCTTTTGCTTTTGCCGTAGCCTGGGCCTCAACACTTGCTTCTGGGGAGGGATAAATTCGGCCACTACGGGTTATCCTGCTCTCCTCCATAACATCGTCTACCTCAGGCTTGTCTTTATCTTGATTAGATGTAGAATCAACATTCAATCTCTTCCCATTATGGTAAAACTAAGCACCATAGTGCCACATAATAGATTTCTCATTTGAATATGGGATTGGACCAGGAAAGGTAATAGTCATAGGAGACTTTTTAGTAGGCACCGAAATTGTTATCGGAACTTTCTTTGGGGAACTAGAATGGTCACAACATCAACCTCATCTGTAGCGTTTTAGGCATTTACAACCACTCGCTTAAACTGCAAGGTCTTCTTTTCAATCAAGCTTTGAATTTTCTTCTTCAACGATTCACAACCATTAGGATGTACCGGAAAATCTTTACAATCAAGGCCACACCCGGGGAATTCTCCCTGCATCAACAACTATTCTTTCACCCACATCAATGGAGTGGTCAGCTGATCAACATTCATAACCAGATCAAAGTCTTCATCATCACAAATTGAATTAGTAGCGGCGCCACCATGAGGAGGTAATGGTTGTTGGATGACATTTGGAGTTGGTGGCGGGCCAAAATTAATAGCTTCTGAATCCAACAGATCTTTCACTTTACAATTAAAAGCAAAACAATTTTCCAAAGTGTTCCCCTGCGCATTAGAGTGGAAGGCGCAACGGGCATTAGGATCAAAATTATTGGGTAGCTTGTTAGGATCAATGCTCAGAGTACAAAGCTCAACCATTTTCAATTGTTGTAGATAAGCGCAAGTGACATTGGCAACGGATCAAACTTTCTCTACACTCTTGGCTAATAGTTGTTCGTTGGGGGAGCATAAGCCTGATGTTGAGGTGCTGTCTTAGTTGGAATGGTTACGACTGCAACCTGATGATCAAATTCACAATATTTTCCCTTTCCCTTTCTGTCATACAAAGTGTTGGCTTCACCTTCTTTCTTCTTATATCCGCCAAATGCTTTCTTGGCACCACTAGCCTGGCCTTTGTCAACACTGGTGTCTTGAATTTTACCATATTTGATCCTAATTTCTATATGTTCACCAAACATCACCATGTCAGCAAAAGACCTCGACATACTGTAACTTTCATAGTATTGCCCCTGTAGAGTACCAACAAACAATTCCACCATTTCACGCTCCACCATAGGAGGTTGAGCTCATGATATCTCGCCCCACCTGTGCGCATATTCTTTGAATGATTCATTATCCTTTTGAGATAAATTCTTCAATTGAGTTCTAGTTGGAGCCATGTCTCTGTTTTACTGGAATTTCTGCACAAAAGCTTCAACTAGGTCTCTCCATGTTCAAATATGGGAACTCTCGAGTCTCATATACTAGTCTAAAGGACCATCAACCAAACTATCATGAAAGAAGTGCATCAGGAGCATTTCATCTTTTGGAATATGTGGACATCTTCCGGTTGTAAGATCTTATATGAGTTTTGGGACAAGTATTCCCCTTGTACTTGGTCGGCTCTGGAACCTTGAATTTGGGAGGGATCTTCACCCCTATCACGAGTCCTAAATCAATCATATCAAAACCCACAACCCCTTGATTTTCAAAAGCTCGCATACGCAACTTCCTGTCAAGTTCAGTTTGTTTATCAACATTAGAATACCAATCTTCCATATCATCTTCTTTTGGCTGAGGAATAGAGAGCGGAATACCCCTGCGGACCAGTGGATGCACCACGACTTGTTCAACCAGATGATTTATCACGTGTGAGGGTACCACTCTATTGTCATTCTCAACACGAGCGGGCCGGTTCACTACATGATTCGCCAAACTTTGAGTAGGACCACCAGTTGGACCTCCATTCATCCTGTTGTTCTGATTCACAACTCCATTTACAACCTGATTATCGATCGGGCTTTTTCCAGGGCCGTTGTTAATTGGAGGATTGACCATAGTTTGGGCCCTCTCATTGGTTTCTGTAGAATTTCTCAAAACTTGAGCCCTCAACTTAGCTTGCTGAGCAACCTTGTTCTGAATGATTTCTAGCAATTAGTTAACCCTAGTGTCCATCCTGGTGTTCATATCCGCCATATCTGCCTGTATCTATTCCATTTTTCTCTTTGAATGCCCTCTAGTATTATCGGTGAGAAGTTGAAGAAGAAATCTCTAAAAAACAACAGATGCAGAGATAAGGAAACCGACATGAACCACCTGTTATGCATGGTATATATATATATATATATATATATATATATATATATATATATATATATATATATATATATATATATATATATATATATATATATATATATATATATATATATATGCATGAATAGATGCTAATGCATGCAATGACATATTTAAATATTTCCAGGATTCTAACACTTTGATTCAAGTTTTGGGAAAACCAAGCAAACAAGATAATGGATACTGAAATCACTGATCATCATTAAATCGAAACAAAGAGTTCTACAAATAGTTTAGGCATTAGTATTTAATTCATACAATAAACTGAGTAATCCCGTCAAAAGCCTGATGGTGATTCTCCATATAACACAAACAAGGCCTATATCTAAACATCTGACATAGGATATCCCTCTGCATCTTGAATCCCCATCTTAATTTTGAAACGCTCCAACTCCTCTATTGCGAGAGACAACTGGACATCTTTCTCTTTGATATGGGCTTCATGTGCCAACTTCTGATTGTGCATTTTCCTCTTTAACTCTTCTACCCGAGCCTTGTACTTTTTTTCCATTTCAGGTTTTGAAGTTTGAAGGACCTCAAAGTCTCGACTTTTTTTCTTGTACTTCTCTTTGATTTCAGCAACGACTTTCTTGAGATCCGAAGCATGAATAGGATAATCTTCAACTCTTGATCTCTTCTTTGTAGAATCAGAGGCTTCTCCTTTGAATTATTTGAGCTCATGAACCAGTTGATTCTTCTCTTGAGTAGCAACAAGATAATTCACTATTAGTGTCTCTTTCTCTTCGAGTAGAAGACGATTTTGAGCACGTACCCGCTCATAATCTCCTTTTGAGACCACATCCAGAACTAGCTCATGAAGGTAAAAAGCTGCAGCTCCTGTAATAGAGGGCCACTGACGGCCACAATTTCTCTTTTTAATCCAATGGATATAAGAAGCATAGACTGTAGGATCTCTCTTGCCAAAATATTGCCCTCCTTCAAGATGAATACTCTTCCATGCTTGAATTTCCCTAATCATCGACCCGGTAACATCAAGCACATCATAATATAGAGTTTCTCGTTCAAAATCCTCGTTGGGAGATCCCATCAAAGCAAACCCCAACTGCCTCAAAGCAAGAGTCGTATTATAGTTGATTCCACCTCTTATACCGATGAGAGGTACATTAGGAAAATCCCCACAACGGATGATAATCTTCTCACTTTCGGTCTTGGACATATTACACCGATACCAACCAATGTCTTGGGATGTGAGAGCGGTCAATCTTGGAACCCACCTCATAGTCTGCTGAGTATCAATAAAAGCACCACTATAGGGAAGAAAGCGCTGGAACCAATGGTACAACAATGGTGCACAACAATGAACAGTTCCACCTCTTCCTTTAAAACTCCTAGCATGTATGGAATGATAGACATCTCCCAAAAGAGTCGGTACAAGATTCTGGTGGATAAATATGGAAATAGCATTCATGTCAACGAATTTGGGCTCATTCAGAAACAAAACCATCCCATAAATGCAACATGCCAAAATAGCATTGAAACTTTTCCAATTCTTCTTGGCAGCTTTAGCATTGGCTTCTCGTAACAAGAAACCCAAATGAAAACCTTTCACAGCTCCCTTACTAGCACCATTAGCCGACACTATAGATTTCTCAATACAAAGAGCTTTGGAGATCTGATCATCGGTCGGTTTTTCCATGGAAGCATGGAAAGAACTTGCTGAAGTATAGGAATATCAAAGATATGGGAATACTCTTCTAAAGTTGGCATCAACAAGTAATCAGGGAACATAAAACACCTTAATTCGCGGTCATAAAATTGGAATAGAGATTGAAGACCATCCTTCTGATATTCTGTGAGAGGAGACTTCAACCATTTCATAATTCTTCCATAGTCTTTGGTGAAGACGCTAACATTCTCAGGTGGAGACTTATTAGCCAGCTGGATAAGATTCTCAAGAACAGGTGCAGGAAATTTATACACTGGATGACGTCTCTGATTCTCTTTCTTTTTAGCAGCCATATTTCGAAAAGACCCAACAACTAGACTCAAAGGCTGGAAAATCCTGGAAATAAAGAAACATGTATGTTAAAATATGCAAATTAAAGGTTTTCATGAATGCAATGCATTAAAATCATATCTCCTGTAGGTTAAACCACTGACGTACTAATAATAGAATACTCGGTCAAATGTAATAGGATCTAAGGTTCGACACCAATTCAGAATACCATGTAGGAACCAAGTTTGAATATCATAGGATCAAAAGTCCAACGTAAAATTGGAACTCCACAGAAAATACCAGGATCAATGGAACATAGAGCCTCAAATCACGGAACCAACATTAGTACCTGTAGTAATGATATCCCGCCCCACCTCTCAGGGTAATTCTAGACACAACGGGGGTACCTAATGATAAACAGAATCGATGATCCTTTATCGAGTACTTAGCTATCTACACAACAGGGTGTATGGCGAAAGCACCGTCAATTGAATCTCGTCTGAGTTCGGTACTTCATGCCTCCTCACACGAACCATGGAATGCGGGATTCGACATGAAAATCCATCTATCCTATATGTCTCTGGCCGAGGTAGGGGTCCTTTTACCTCGTGTAACTCCCACCCAATCAAGAGGATAACCAGTACATCAGCAGCCAATATACAGGGTATATGAAAGCGATAAATGCCATATAGAATGCAATGTAAAGCCTACAAATGCTGATGTGATAAAGCGAGTAAATAAATAAACAAACACCCAATAGACAAGAAAATAAAAGCTAGGATCGACTCCTGGAACAGACCAGCAAGAGGTCTGTACGCTCCCTAGTGAAGTCGTCAGCTGAAACAACCGGCAGAACATCATCCGATAACTATATCAACAAAGTTGCCATCGAACATTTTTTATCTTGCAAAAGGAGAAAGGTAAACATATCGAGAAAACCTGAAAGGGATAAGACACCGTCTTGCGACCGAGAGATAGGGTAAGGGAGTCTATTATACGAAGGGAGGGTATCAGAACCCCACGCGACTATAGTATTCTATGGTATCCACTTCTATTTTCTATCTAATAGGTGTGTTTATATCTATTTACTGGTTAGTTCCTATATTTGTATACTAAAAGATAACGCATGTGAAATAAAGGAAAATAAAGAAAACACGGGGAAAAGAAGGAAGTATTTACAAAGTTTGCTCGATTGAGCCCCGTGACAAGATGCCTATGTATTCCCTCGTGCAATGGGAAAGTCAGAGCGCCGTAGTTCGACTTACTTATTTTGGTGGGTTCTGTGTTTTTTAATTATGAAAAAGGTTTTAAAAACAAAAAGAAAGAGCCCGTAGGCGAAAAAGGTTTTGCATTGGTTGGTTGTTTTTACCTTTGAAAAAGGAGTTTGAACCATTATTAAGTGTTTTGATTTTCAACAGAAAAGAAAACAAGTTTTAGTTTTATTACATGCAAGGATGCAAAAAAGAAGAAAACAATCAAGGGAAATTATCTAATTTTATCCCTAATGTTATCATACATGGATTTCAACCTAAGGTCTAACTCGAGTCACTACCTAAGATAGAGTCGAGAGAATCCTAAGGGAACATGGTAAAGGTTTACAACCTAGATCTATGTCTATCTCGAATTTCTACCTAAGGTAGAGTCAAAGAAGACAAAAGGGAGTGGGAAAGGTTTACAACCTAAATCTATTTCCATCTTGAATTGCTACCTAAGGTAGAGTCGAAGACGATAAAAGGGATGAAGGAAACAAGTGCTTTGGCAGAAGCACACACACAATGCAATGCACAAACAAATGTCAAAGAAGCGCAGGAAAAGGGGTTGTCCCTTAGCCTACAACAACAAGCCGAGGGATGGAAGCAACCAGGGACCAACATATCCTGATTCCCGTGAGTGGTATCACCGCATGACAGAATTGTCAAGTGTGAAGAGTAAATGATGCGAGCTCTGCAATAAATGTGAACCCCAGGAAAGCCTGGAGAGTCAGAATAGGGAACTCTTTCCACTTTATTATCATTGACTCGATAAGGAAGCAACACGATTCGCGTGTGCTGAGATGACACGGACTAGAACTATGCGGGGGTC
Source organism: Vicia sativa (assembly GCA_021764765.1). Lineage (NCBI taxonomy): Eukaryota > Viridiplantae > Streptophyta > Magnoliopsida > Fabales > Fabaceae > Vicia > Vicia sativa. The sequence continues at coordinate 323,920,011 of CM038792.1, read as the reverse complement.
GATTATCGAAAATATAAAAAGCGGGACTTTGCTTGGTGGTGCCATGTTAGGTTTCCTAACCACTCTTGACCTTTACAAGCACAAATATAAACACTTACTGAGAATTACCTCCCTATGCACGGTGGAGGGTTTTAAACAAACCAAACACAATTAGCACAAAATTTGGAGAATGCCTAGCTACATGTCTTTAAACAACGACTTTGAGCCCAACGCTCATATCCTAATCATGGAAAAGAAAGTGGTAAACCGCTACTTCTCATGATATCTAGTAAATCTGTAAGAGAAAGCGTTAAACAAGGGATGGCTAGTACCAAACAGATAATAAATCTGAAGAGCACTGCGAGCTAAAAATACTTCATAAAACTTCGGGTAAGTTGCCATCGACAAACAACACTAATCAGGAATGCATCGAGGTATCAAAATCATAATTGGGATGTATGTCATACACATCCGAAATAAATACACCTGCATAAGATTGTAATCCAGATAATACAGATGAAGGATGTGCATTGATATGCACGATCAAGAACGTGTGTCTATACACATTTAATGTAGAGTTGATGAACCTATAAGAAATCAAATCCGCATAAAGCAAACAAATGGTGCATACACATGTGTGGAAGGACAATATATGGATTCTACACATCCTAATCGATCCAATCACCTGCAAGAAATGGTGAAAACCAAACTAGCAGACAATAGAATGCACACACATGAGTGCAAGCAAAAGATATGGATACTACAGATCCACATCGATCCAATAACCTGCAAGAAATGGTGAAAACCAAACAAGGCATAATAGAATGCATACACATGTGTGCAAGCAACATATGTGGATACTACACATCCAAATCACAAGTATTATGCTCGATGTACCTCGCACAAACAACAAAGTGTTAGAAATAACCAGAAGGCTTTAAAGAAAGAACAAGATGCAAAAGAGATTATTCACAATGAAATCGGAGCATGAAATGTAACTTCCTAAAGAATCAACAACTACTCATCCTATAGCTTATCTAAACATCTCTAAAAGGTAGAGGAAAATATCACCAACGAACATGCAAGAGGAACCTAGAAGAACTATACAAGTATTAAACTAGTTTCTAAGAATTGTACCGCTAAGGGTTAGCATTGAAGCATCTATTTATGATCCCAAGATAACTTACACATTTAACTACAATCAAATTGAGATAAATGTCCTAAAGTTTCTAAGAAACACATGGTATTATACTCCTACGATTAATCAATTCAAACGACAAAGAGAAATATGCTTATAAATAACACAACAAGATCGAAACTTGGGAATTAAGTAAGTATTGAATTAAATTAGGTATTAAAATGTGCAAGTCAGTATCTAATCCCTATTAAATGGTCTCAAATAAAATGTACAAGAAAAATCGTGGTTAAAACAATTTAGTGTACAAAACTAAGTCAAAATGATTAATCGTCGATCTAACGGTCTAACACCATGGTATCCTAATCATATGACTCGATTTTGGGGTACAAATTGAGGTATCAACTCCCTAAACATGTCAACATGTTATTAAAGAAGTTAGTTGAGGGTTAGAACAATTGTTAAGCATCGCATGGAAAAAATCGATTCTTAACTAGGTGAAATAGCAAGCAATTATGCATCTTTATATTCACACAAAAGAAAAATCAGATAAATCCCTAAAGAGATCTAAAAAATTATGAGAAAATATCTAAAATCTCCCAATACATCATAGAATCAGAAAGTTATTTTTAGATATTTTTATTGTTGAGAAACGATCAAAAATCGCACCTAAATGCGAGGTATTATGGGAAAAATCGTCTTTACACATGTTATTAAAATAATAATAAAAAAAAAGAATTGAAATCTAATTACAAAAATTCCCAAAAAAATATGGAAAATTTCCTAAGAATCTCTAAAGTCGTGAATATATTTATTCAGCTTTTTATTGTCGAGAAACGACGAAAAACCACATCGAAATGTGCACGGTATCACGGGAAAATCGTCTCTAAAAGTATTATCAAAATTTGATTAAAAACTAATGGAAATTAATTGTTAAAAATTCACAAAAAATATCAAAAATATCCCAAGATGTCAGAAATTTATTTTTATTCATTTTTTATAAGTTGAAACAATCAAAATTGCGATCGAAATTGTAAGAACATCAATGTTGCATATGCATGAGTTAGGGGGTGCAAAACTGAGTTTTCTAATGAACTAATTCTTGTTATAACATGAAAATTGGGCCTAAACTAGGGGTAAGAACGTGAATCTGCTAAGCCCAGTTTCAAATTGCACTAAGCCTGAATTTGTCCCAAAAAAACCATCCTTATTACTCTGATTCTTTGTTACAATAAAATTTATGTCACGTTTTTATTTTACCATGTGTACATTTATGTCAATTGGTCACTACACTTAATTTATTTCAGATAAATAAAACAAAATAAAAAAGGAACACGTGGCGGGACGAGAATGGCTAACGGGGAAAACGCATGAACCACTCAGAAGCTGTCATGCCGAGGGCTTGGGAACCGATTATACAGCAACGTCGGATGCTCACTTTCCGGAATATTAGAGAACCTTTCTTCATTTTTCATGGTCGTTGGCGGCGAGAGCGAGAGTTGTTATGGTTGATAGTTCGCTGTGATAGATGGAGAGGAGGGAGGTTATGGAGGTCGCAAATGAGAGGAGAGAAGGAAGTGGTTGTTTTCTGTTATGGTCGTGATATGGTTGAGAAAGAGAGGCTGAAGAAGAAAATAATGAGGGAAGGTTATGGATGGTGAATGTAGTAAGAAAGAGAGAAGAAGAATGGAGAGTTTATTATGTTTGTTTTTCTGTTAGATAGTTTGTTATGGTGGTTGAATCAAGTTGGTTAGGGATGATAAATAGTGTTTAACGAGAGAGAGAGAGAGAAAAGATGATGGCGAGAGAGAGTGGAAACGTGTTGTTGTTGAAGAGAGGGCCAGAGTCTTTGTGCGTCGGTAACATGAATGAATGTGTTATTTTTTTGGTATCTATCCCCCCATCATGCACGCGTGAACAGGAATTGTGTGGCCATATGGGGTAAGTTAGAACTGAAACCATGTTGCTGCAGCTCGTGGTATCAGCGAGAATGTTCTCATATATTCCGTGATTCCAACTTCTCGAGTCTTTAACCCAATAATCTTCGAACTAAATGTTGCACCCTTGGTACCATGAGAAAGAGTAAACATCCTAGAACACTTTTGGTGTTGAAAAGATCTTGAGATAGGGTCTTGATCATCATGTAAACTGGCCAGGAAATTACTTATTTCAAACTGTACATTCACTTAGTCAAAATTTGGGCTATTCATACTCTTGACCAATCATAAATCCAAGACTTTGAGACATCATAACTCGAAATATAGAACTTTCAGGATAAAGTTCCAAGATCAAAGTTTCAGAGAGAATTCTTGGGGACAACTTTCGTGTTGAAAATTTCCCGAAATAATTCTTGTAGCATACACCAAAACGACTCTGAAGTTATGACATCATAACTGATTGCATTATCATGGAATTTTTATAAACATTGCCAGCCATTTTCACGCCAGGTGCACTACTTTATGACCCCATAACTTCTTCAATACTCAAATAAATGAGGTAAACTTGGTTCCATTAGAAAGAATACCTATAATAGAATAACTTTGTAGTTCATCATAAATTCAAACAAAGCTTTAATTATAGAGAAAAATCGACTTGAACTTTTCCATGTGACTGTTTGATGAAAGTCCTGGCCTGGCTGGGCATGTTTCAAATGTGCCATCTCACTATTTATCAACTTCAAGACACTAACTTTGAGGCTCCATATCTTTCGCTGCGACGTCCGAAACGAAATAATTCCTAAACTAAACTTGTAGAGGACATGACGAACTCCAACTTTCTTGTTCAGCATTTTTCCATACGGCGATTGAATCGATGATAAAAACAGTCTCAAACATACGCACAACAACTGTTTGAGAAAATGCTCTCGTATGCATGGTAAAAGTGCATGTGCCGTCTCGCATTTTTGCAACTTCAACCTACCAACTTCGAGGCTTCGTATCTTTTGTTGCAACGTCCAAAACGACATAATTCTTGAACGAAACCTTTAGAGGACATGGAAAACTCCAACGTTCATGTTCAACGTTTTTTCGTGCGACGCTCGAATCGAAGAGAAAAATAGCCTCAAACGTGCGCACAACAACTATTTGAATACTGTAACATGATGAATTCCTATTTTCCGAGCTACGTAACTTTCGATCCGAGTCTCGAATGAATTTGATTCCTTCAGCAATGTTGTACATTTGAGTAAAATGAACAAAATTTAAGTTGAACATTTTTTAATTCGGAGCCGATAACTAAGATAAAATCGAACGCAAAGTCGTCAGTCTAACCATATAAACAAACACTACAAAAAATTTCTAAGTGTTGAATATTGTAAACATGACAAACTTATAACTTCCAAGCTTCGTAACTTTCGATACGAATCCCAAATGGATTCGACTTCTTCGGCAAAGTTTTAGACTGCCGCAAAATGAACAATTTCATAGTTGAAAGTTTTTTGATGCAAAGCCAACCATGAGAAAATTGAAGCCGAAGACGTCAGCCTGACCATGCAGCAAATACTCAAAAATTTCACAAAGTGCTGGACTTTGGACACATAATGAATTTATAACTTCCGAGCTTCGTAACTTTTGATCCGATTTCCGAATAGATTCGATTCCTTCAGCAAAGTTGTACATTGCCATAAAACGAAGAACTTTGTATTTGAACTCAATTAGAAATGGCGCTTCGAAATATGTATCAAATACCTCCAAAGTCGAGCACTTGATCATGTTGGAATTTATTCAAAATTTCACTAAGTGCCAAACAGAGCAAGCATGATGAATTCGTAACTTCTGGACTTCGTAACTTTCGATCTGAGTCCCAAATTGACTTGATTTCTTCAGCGAAGTTGTACATTGCCGCAAAACGAACAACTTTGTATTTGAACTCAACTCGAATCGATGCTTGAAATCGTGTGTAAAATGCCTTCGAAGTCGGGCATTTGAACATGTTGAAAAAACACTTAAAATTTCACTAAGTGTAAACTTCAAAAGTTGTAAACTTCAAACTTCGGAGCCCCATAACTTGAAATCCGAGCATTTTTAGAGAAATCTTCTCAAGGAAGAATTCAGAGTACGAAATGTGCTCTTTCTAACAATTACAAATTCGTGAAATTTCAACCACAGACGAGTGAGATAGAGAGTCGACAATATGGCTCTGGGAACATAATGTTCTCAAGACTTAGAAAATTTTTCTAAGTCCAAGATTACTTAAAATGCAAGAAATCTTATTTTCACTCGATTCTTCCTACTTTTCTCAACAAATGATCATATTTTCTCAAATGTCGACTTTCGATAATAATTTTAACCTAAAGTCCATATGGTCAAACTTTGACTTTTTTGTTGACTTTTAATCGAGCACACTCAAATCTCTTTTTATTCGACCATTCTTGATTTTCTGATGAATCGTATGGATCGATAAGCCATATGTAGATACTTCAAGACTCACAGAAGACCATAAAATCATTTTGGGCTCAAATATTCGAACACAACACACTGTAGCTCAAAACCCTTAATCGATATTTGCATGATAGGAAATTAGAACCTCAAAACCTCGATTCCTATGAGATAGAGTTAGAAACTTTCACGCACACATATCTTGTGCATTGAGGTGATGCTTGACATAACACAACCTTAGATGTTCAACCTTTATGAATCAAACGCTTCTTCTAAATTGTGCAGGTTCACACGATTAGAAAATCTCGAACCTATGGCTAATGAACGAATGATATGCACCTGTTGATTAAGTGTAAGCCAATTATTTATTAAAAAATAAAGAGGGAGAATTTTGGGGTGTAACATATAGCATGTTGATATGTTGCACCAACATTATTCAACCCAAATGGCATGACCTTATAACAGAAGGTGCCCCACAGTGTAACAAAAGTAGTATTTTCCATGTCTTCGGGGGCCATCTTAATTTGGTTGTAACCGGAGAAACCATCCATGAAAGAGAAAACCTTATGCTGAGATATGTTGTCAACCAGGACATCGATATGTGGAAGCGGAAAATCTTCTTTCGGGCTCGCCTTATTCAAATCTCGGTAGTCTACACACATACGCACTTTGCCATCCTTCTTAGGTACGGGCACGACATTTGCAACCCACTGTGGATAGGAAGTAATGACTAAGAAACTGGCATTGAACTGCTTCATAACTTCGGCTTTAATTTTATCAGACATCTCAGGACGCATACGGAGAACCTTATGCTTTACAGGGAGAAAACCTTCTTTAGTTGGTAGTCGGTGTACCAAAATATCGATATCTAAATCTAACATGTCTTCGTAGGATGATAAAACGAAAATGTATTGATTATTTAAGCCAATTTATATGCTTTTTATCCGCATTTTAATTAAATAAATTATTCTTTATTCGTATTATGTCAGTATTTTCTATGTTTTCTAGTTTCTACCGATTATTAGGCATGTACGAAGAAAGTCGAGAAAAGCCGGATAAATCACACTCAAAATCCACAAAAAGAGAGTATTTATTGAAGTGTGTATGCATAACATGAAATGGGGGTGCGAAGTAAGCAAAAATAAAAAGAGATTCAACGAACAAGGCCCAGGGCACTTAAAGCGAACAAAGCCCAGCACGTTACAAGGTGTAACGATCGTTACACGCAAGCCCTAAGGTTGTGGTGGCCGCTACAAGGTTGGGGTGAATCTTTCTCCTCACGCAAGACCTGTGGTGACTGTTACAAGCTGGAGTTGCCTCTGTAGCGACCGCTACGGAGGAGATTTAGGAGGCGAGATTTTCTCAACCTCTTCGTAACCCTAGCTCGCTGTAATACGGTGAACTGACTTTTTAGGTTTTTGTATTGCAAATGTGCGGATAGCAAGAGTCGCCACCGAATTTTCTTTTATCCAATTAAGGGAAGGTGAAAAGAACAGGAAAAGACCTTCGTTAGATTCTGAGTAAGGGAGAAGGTTATGAAAAGGGAAGGTATTAGCACCCCTTTCCATCCGTAGTTATCTACGGGCTCTTAGTTGCTCTTAGATCACTTTAAAATTGTGCTTTCTGTGTGTTTGACAAAAATGTTTTGAAAAGGCATTTCGCTTTTGACTTTGTAATGATTCATGTAGGAATGTATACAAAGTGTTCGGAAATGTTTCGTTTTGAAAAGAGTTTGAACTTTGACAAAAATGTGTGGTGTGAAAAGTATTTTGACAGAGCAAGCAACTAAAAGTCTTATTACCTACTCAGAATTGGTCGTTTTCGTGTTATTTTACGTTCCTTTAGAATAGTGCTATCCATACCATTAGTTGGTAGGTAACCCTATTCGTTGGATGTAGAAGGGACATTCGAAGGGTCATCGGATGGTCATAGAAAGCAACTTGTAGGAAGTATCCTAGCACATTTGAAGGGACTATCATCATTTTTCGTAGGTAACAATCGAGGGTCAAGATCATGTATTCGGAGGCGACATCGTGGGTCTATGATCTTTGTATCGAAGGGACTATGATGATTTGTTTTGAAGGCAACGGTGCTAGAATACCTCTACGCTCGAGGGACTTGACCATTTGTATTTGTAAAGGCAACGAGAGAGAATTACCCTAAGGGGTGCGTGTGTGAAAAGAGTGTGTCAATTCAGTTATATGTTATCTTGAAAATTAGAGTGAGCTATTGTCGCACCCCAAAATTTTCCCTTTGTGTTACCTCGGTATTTTGTTTGTTCATAAGATGTGCAGTCTTGGTGATTTCGGAAGAATTCTACAAGGGAAATTTCCATGAAAAAATATACGCTGGATTTTTGGAAGAACTTTCATTTATTCGGTATAATTCGAATTTCAAGAAGGAATTCATTTGCTTTCGGGATTGGTATTCAAAATAATGATTCGTTTGTTGTTGAATTTAAAGTTTCAACAGATTTATTTGTTTTGGGAATTTAATTTCATCAGAAGGAATGGTGGTTGTCCTGAAGTGCGAATTTATCAGAAATGAGCATCAAGAAAATTCAAGGATAATTTGTCTTCGGAGTGCATTGCAATTTTTTTCCTCAGATGAGGTTACGGATGTCATCCAAATTTGTGTTCATTTGTCAAGTTCTACAAGTTACATTACCTTTTATCAGAAGAAGTTGGATTTAAGTTCGAATTTTGAAGAAACAAGTTTGTTTATTAACTTGTGTAAATTTGAATAACAAAGTTTACAAGATATTCAAGTTTTATCATGAAGACTACAAATTTGTTACAAGAGTAATGCTAAATCCTACAATTCTAATCCTCAAGTTTCCTCCGGGCCTTGTTTTCTTCACTTCGACTTCATCATTTACAATCCTCCGAGTCCGCCCAAGCTTTGCTAAAGCTGCTGCCCGTCTGCGTTTCTAAGCTCTCACCGTGTTACATGAAAAACAAAGAGAATTTGGGTTAGCAACATAATCCAAGTACATACGATTTTCAAGTAAAAGTTTCTTTCAGACTCATCATTAGGGTATGTGTCAGGAATCAGAATTAGGAGTTTGCGATCATGTTCGAGCGACAAAGCCTCAAGACTAAAAGTCCCTTCATCGGTTAATCACACCTCTTTTGCAAATCACAACAACTTCCGTTGTTGGTTCACAAAAGAGGTGCAATTTGGAAATCATGAAGCATCATTTCTCCAAAGAAAAAAGGCCCAACAGTGCCAATAGTTCCAAAAAAAAATCAGTTTTACTCAAAGGTAAACTCAACATACAAAGAAGACCGAAGCCACATTTTTTTTACCCTCATGGTTATCAGCATAGGTGATTTTTACCCTTTTCACTCAAAGAAAACATTAAGGCAGCAACAAGCAACACAGTAGCAGGACAGAGCAGGATTAACTCAAAATGGCAACAATAGAGCAGGATTATGATTCACAAAAGCAGAGGCATAGCAGGAAGTTAGCTTAAAGAGGGAATTGGAAGTTAATAACAAGCAACACAGTAGCAGGACAGCAGGATACTCAAGTGAATACCAGTTTCAAAAACCCAACAGAGGAGAAAAGCTAAGAAAAAAGCATAGTTCTGTTCTCAGAAGGTAACCCAAAAATCTCTTATAAAACATAACCAAAACACTCAATCATGTGGATCATCGGTTCTTCACGTAAACAAAAAGAGGTATCTCAAAAAAGACATAAGATATTTCAACAAGCCAAAGAAAGATGGTGTAGTGTCCGTTTATTACTCAAACCAAATACAAAAATACCAAACCATTTCTAAACCCAGAAAACCTCACATGTTCATCATGTTCCTAATACCCAAACCCTTCGTATCAGCTTTGTTTCGTAAAACGAGGTTTCGATAACCGAAAGAAGAAGAGGAAGAAGTATGTAACAATCTCACCCGAGTCCACTCGCCACGATCTACGACCTAGGGTTTCAAAACCCTTCCGCTTGCCTCAAATTCCAACAATTAGTTCATCAATCTGTCAAACAATCAGAAACCAAAACCGAAATCAGAAATAATCAGAAATCAAACAACATTATCGAAAATCAAAAACATCAGAAATTCGGTGCATGCAAACAGATTTCGATCGGTGAGAGAGAAAACAGATTTCGATCACGGAGAAAGGGAGACGAATCGCGACGGAGAAAGAGAGGCGGAATCGCGCCGATGAGAGAGAGACAGGGATCGCGGCCATGGAGTTCCGAGGAAGACGATGCCGATGAGAGGGAGACAGAGATCGTGGCCATGGTGAGAGGGTTTCGGTGAGGTTCCGGCGAGAGAGCGGCGGGTGAGAAGAGGGAAGGAGAACTGGGAGCGAGAAGGTGAACCGCTGAGTCTGCGTTTTTCTTTTCTTTTAATTAGTTTAAGTTAATATAATTAGGTTAGTAATATATTATTATTATTACTATTATATTATTATTATTATTACTATTATATTATTACTATTATTATATTATATTATTACTATTATTATTCTATACTATTATTATTATTGTAATATCATTATTATTATTACCATTCACTATTATTATTATTATTAGTAACAACATTATTTTCCTAACCAATAATATTTATTATCATTATATTTAAACCAATAAAATATTTAGCATATTCAAAAATATAAAAAAAATAATAGTGGTATTAGTTAGGCATTTTTCTTATTATTAGGAATTTTTTTAGTATTTTATTTCTTTTTTCTATTTTATCTCCATTTGTAAATTTGTACCCCCACTCCCCACCGGTTGTAATAGCTAGTAAATATTTATATTGCTTTATTATTTATTTATTATTCACAAAGCACAAACCAAAAACATTTTCAAACTAATACTCGTGCGAGCCATCTTTTAAACCCTGAGTTGACAAAGCTTTGAAGCGTCACAACGGCCACACATCTTTGCACACACCACGCTTACTCTTGGGCTTACAATGAAACTTTAATTGATTAGTTAAACATTATTTAATTATCTAATTAGGTTATTTAAAATTAATTAGTTTACCTAATTAATTTTATTTAAACTAATTACTTGATTAAGTTTCGTTTAATTAGTCGATTAAATTTATTTCGTGCATGCACCTACACCGTAATTTGTTTAAGCCACCTTGTATGGGCTGTTAATTTATTTATTTACTTGCTTTATTTAATGCTTGTATACAATTGTTTGTTCTTTTCCATTATCTCACCTTAGGACCATAGGCTTAACTAACTATAACCCGTATGTCCAAAACACTTTCATAATTACAAACCTCGATCCAACGTCGAGTGCATTTTCTAAATTCTTTCATAAAGAAAACTCAAGTGTTTAAGCCATTGGATGCTAGACTAGTTGTTTAAACACATGCAAAAAAATGAACTTCTAATCTTTAAGTCGTTGGATGCTAGACCAACTACTTAAAGATTCTTAATAACGTGAACCTTGTTTCACTTCACTCTTTCATAAAAGAAAAACTTTTGGGATGATAGACGACTCGATGAGCATTGAGTTCATCTTGTTTCTAGTATTTGAATCATAGGATGCTAGACTTATGGTTCGGTACTTTTCACCCATATAAAAAACAATTCAACTCATTCAAATTCTTTTATCGCTCATATGCGATCGTAAAAAACTCTTTTCGGATAAAGAGGGTGTAATAGTCGTTTCAAATACGAACGAGGACTTAAGCTTTTCAAACAAACAAAACAAGTCCTAGTTCAAAGTATTTGAAATGTCTAAATGCACGATTTTTCTTATAAAATCAATACAACAAACTTAAAACCTTTTCGAGAGGAACTACAGAGTTTTGACTTTCCCATTGCACGAGGGAATATGTAGGCCCGCGGTTCAAAAACCGTGTCAAACTCAAAATAATAACAAACAATTTCTTTTCCTTTTGGTATTCATAACTTAGCAATAAACACACACACAAATACGTAGAATTAAATGGGTCCCATCGAGTACGATGGATGTAAGGGGTGCTAATACCTTCCCCTTACATAACCGACTCCCGATCCCACTTTTTGGTCACGTAGACCGCCTTATCCGCTTGTTTTGGGTTTTATCTATATTTTCCCGTTCTTTTTGGAACAAATAAAATTAGGTGGCGATTTCACTAGTTTTCGAGAATTAAAAGATTTTTGAAAATCGAGTTGCTTCAGCTATGTTCAATTTTATCTTGCCATACACGCCTAATTACTAGCAGTTTACAGGGTGCGGAAATTAAAATGCGGGAATATAAAGTGCGGAAAGATAAATCCTACGCTATTACATGGCTTTGGGGCAGATACATAATTTAAAATGCGGAAAATAAAAGCCCTAATTAAGTTATTACATCCCATACGCAATTACATGATTGGAAAAAAGAAAACGATAAAAAAGAGGTCGTCCGAGACGAGATAACCTGTGAAAAGATGAGAAATCGGAAAATACGAGGAAATCGATCAAGAGAAAAATGTTAGCAAAAATAATAATTTTTAGATGAGAAAAATATTTCATGCTGGAAATAACATTAATATGCTAAAATAATTTTTTGGGATTTTTTGGAGTTAATTTAATAATTAAAAATCAATTAAAAGTGATTTAAATGATAAATTAACAATTAAATTAAATATGCATGCAAAAATAATATTTTTAATTTTATAAATTAAATAAACATTTTCTGGAAATAATGCAAAAAGAAAAATATTTTTTGATGTTTTTATATGCATGATAAAAATTATTGAAATTAAATTAAAATGAATGAAAATATTAAAAGAAATTAAAATAGAAAATAGTTAAAATGTGAAGTTTGTAAAAAGAAAAGCAAACCGGTCCCGGTGAGGCTCGAACCCATGACCGAGGGTATCTTCAATACCGCGCCTTAACCATCGGGACAAGTGACATCCGGTGTTTAAGAAAACAAAATTAATTGTTTAAGCGCACGCATACAGAGTTTGAAACACGTATGCGGACCCCATGACTTATAAATGGATGAATCAGATGCGCTATCATGCCACACAATCTCCTCACGGTCAAACTGAAGTCACGCCGAGCCCTAGCTCCGCCGCCTTCTCCTACGACTCAATTCTTCAAACCGCAAAATACATGAAATCGGTCGATTAAAGCTACCCCCATAAATCGGGTTTCGAATCTAATGGTGGTTTCTTTTTGAATCGCCCCGCAATTTGAGATTCAAGCCAGCTCTAAAAGCCCTAGGTATGGCATCTCATGTTTCTAACGCTCAAGCACTCAAACGATGGCCCGATCACGTATAAGGAACCTCAGGAACACATTAGAATCGTTAGAATCAATTAAAACACGCAGAATGATAAAATGCAAAATCAATAAAAAATTGAATATGTATGATCATGTATGTATCGATTCAGGCTGTTTTGAGCAATGGCAATGATGTATACTTACTCAATCTTACCTCCTGAGCACAATGGAATGATTTTTGAGGGCTGAATGTGGCTGGAAATTCAAACACGATTTTTGACAATTCTTGAAAATATTTGGCAAAGTAAGGGTGGTGTTTTTGGCTAGGATTTCATGTGGCTTGTGATACAGCTTGCTGGCTATTTATAGAGTGAATTAGGAGAGGAAAAAGAAGGAAAAAAGATTTGGTTTTGAATGTGCATTGAATAATTTTCAAATAAAATCAAATTTTGGAGAAAATTTGATTTTCTTTAATGTAAGAGCAAGCACGAAATTGGCATGTATCATGGGCTTCCTTGGACCTCAAGTTTAATATAAAATCACCCTTTGGAAAATATCTTATTTTCATTCAAAACAAAATGTTGACTTTTTGTTGACTTTGAAAAGGACCTGTAATGTTTTGATCCATACCTTCCAAATGAAGCATTTTTTGAACATTCTTGTGAGACATGAAGTTGTAGAGAATGGAATTTCCTTCAAAACAAGAGGTGGTGGAAAAATTTCGAGAAAGTATGAAGAAGTTATGCTCACCAAAGTTTGGTTGACTTTTCACCGAGAAACCCTAATTTAGAAAGTTTGACTTTTGAGCAAATCTTGAGTTTTCTTGATGAATCATGATCAACCTTTGATCAAATGATGAATGTGACTTCAAAATGAGGATGTTGACCAAAAATCATGAAGTTTGATCAGTATGTTGACCACAGCTGACTTTTGTCCAATACAACCGATTTTCAACCATCCGAGCAATTGTCCGAGGAAACTGACTTGTGAGGCTTGAAACTTGACATGGAGAATCTTTGAAGTATATGAGGAAGCATGAAGACCATTGGAGATGTTGGGAGTCCATCTTGATTCGAGAATCACCAAACCCTAGTTTGGGTTGATTGTCTAGAGAGGGTCGCCCGATCAACCTCGAGGAATCCTCGAGTATGGATGCATGAAATATCTTGAGAAGATGGAGGGCAAATTTTGGGTATGACACTGCCCTGCTCAATCTTCTTGTACCGAAGGTTAGATTGACATGTTCGCCTTTCGTGACCGGAGGTAGAAGATGAACACCCAGTACACCAAAATTTGCACTCTGCCACGATGATGCGGAACGGGCTTACAGATGCCATTTGGAAGTTGGAGACTTACCGGGAATGAGTCGACGCTAGACTTGAGATTGTTGATAGGAGAATTGACGGGATGGGATTAAGATGCCATCCGAAAGATCGGCCGAGGAGTGAGCCGTACGCTAGGCTCAGAATGTTTCTAGAAGTGAAAGGGATGGGCTTAAGATTCCATCCCGAGGAGTCGACGTTAGACTCGTGCTTGTCTTTGAAAGGAGTTATTGGTTTGTATTGGTTTTAACCAAATATGCAGATTCTAAAAGTGGAGAAATGTTGATAAGTAGTCGAGATGGGCTTAAGATGCCATCTAAGGCAACCGAGTCGACGTTAGACTAGTGTCGCTGATAATAAGAGAGTCGAATACATCTTCGCGGCCGATTACTCCGAGGGATAGTAGTTGGAAAATGTGGATAGCTTCCGTTGTGCATCGGTATTGATCGCTGCCCGTTATCGGAGGATAACTTGTGATCGCTCGATAGGGTTTCCCGTCTCGCGGTATTAATCTCGAATCCGCTGTCGGAGGACAACAAGGATGGTCGTCGGATAGTTTTCCGTCCGGATTCGGGTCTTAATCCTAGACCGCTTGTCCGAGGACAACTAGCGTCGCTCGATAGTTTTCCGCCCCGCTTTGGGCATTAATCTTGGACCAAATTGCCGGAGGACAACTAGGGCGGTCGTCGTATAGTTTTCCGTCTCGCTCGCATTAATCCCGACTGCTTGTTTCGTATGATTTTCACCTGTTTTGGAGAAAACAAGAGAAACTTTGATAGATTATTGTTAGTCTTATGCAAAGTATGATGCATGATGATGTGCATGAATGACATATGCATATGACTTTTCATGAATAATGTATGAATGATAGATGTTGTGGTATTTCAAAACATATCCATCTTGAGGAAGATGCAGATGTTCTGCTTGAGGACTTCTGACTTCTGTTTGGGGACGGAAACCTTGAGAAGAAAGATAATCTTGATTCCTCCGGTGCACTATCTGATCAAGTCTTGAGGGCGGTAGAGATACACTGTCGAGGATCTTGTGTATAGACCCTGCCGGGGAGAAGTCCAGGGGGTATCTTGCCGGGGATTTTGTGTAAATCCTGCTGGAGAGTATTTGTAGTTGCCGGAGACCGTTAGAAGAATCTTGAGCCCATTGTAATCTCTCGATCGAGGCATAATAGCCGTAGGTTTCCTCGTGCACTATCCACCAAGTTTCAAGTCCGGACACCGCGGGGAAAAGGGAAATTGTTGAGAGATATCTTGTTGGGGATAAGTACTGAATCGGGGATGAAATGTTATTGCTTGAAGACGGTGTAATCCAGCTTAAGTTGAGCGGAATCACCGCTGGGGTTCTCTCTTTGTTGGGAAGGTTTTGTGGTGAGTGGCACCTCTACGGGATTATGCTCGGGGAAATGCATTGGTGACTTTCATTGCCTCAATTCCCCGGAGCTCGTAGTAATTACCTTTGTATGTTCACTTTTCGATGTTTGTGAATAGATTTTATTGTCGATGCATATAATCATTCAAAGCAAACGTTGGACTTTATGCAAACAACAACAAAATTGTAAAGAGAAAGAAACTTGTATTTATTTGAAAAGCGGATGGCCAAGTAGTCTCAGATACAAGAAAAGTAAAAGCTATGCGGAAACAATCTCGTTAAGTTTCAACTATGCTAGTACTCATATATTTCAACTATCTCATCTCCTTTCACAAGAGAAAGTGAGTGAATTGATCTTCGCCATTTGAATCTTGAATGATAGTAGTCCGAAGGAAGTGATCCGGACAAGACATAGTTGTACGCTTAAATCCCTAACTTTTGCCTAGACCGCCTTTTCGGTTTTCACCAACGGATACCCTTTTTGCCCAAGCCGCTTTTTTTCGACTTGCCCGTGTACATGTTTCAGATATATCCTTAACTTTGCCCGAACCCTTTGGTTCGCCAGATGCCCTTATTTTTCCTAGGCTACCGACCTAGCGGTCTCTTTTATGCGTAGTATTTTTGACTATGTCTCGCTCACGTGGTGTGGAAGTCTTCACCATCCATGGTGCTAAGTATCATAGTTCACGAAAATACTGCCTTGACTTCAAACGGTCCCTCATAAGTGGGAGTCCATTTGCCTGGATTACCTTGTGGAAGAATGATGCGCTGACTACTAGATCACCGACTTGGTAGACTCGTGCTTGACTTTCTTGTTAAACGCCCGATCATTCGCTCGATAGATCTGTCCATGGCGTATGGATGCGAGTCGCTTCTCATCAATCAAGTTAATCTGGTCAAGGCAGAGTCCGATCCAATCGCTTGCTAACTCAAGGCCCCGAGGACTCGTCGAGGGTATTCAACCTCGATTGGTAGGACCGCCCATACCGCATACAAGAGAGAAGGAGTTGCCTCGTAATGTTCGTGATCAGAAAGCGATAACCATGAAGAGCAAATGACAACATCTCATGCCAATCCTTGTAAGTCACTGTCATCTTCTTTATAATCTTCTTAATGTTCTTGTTGGCGGCTTCCACTACGCCGTTCATCTTAGGCCGATAAGGAGAAGAGTTGTGATGCTTGATCGAATCGCTGCGAGTTCGGTGATCATCTTGTTGTTGAGATTAGAGCCATTATCTGTGATAATCCTTTCGGGAGTACCATACCGACAGATAAGATTGTGTTTGATGAATCGAGCCACAACATTCTTGGTAACAGATGCGAACGAGGCTGCTTCTACCCACTTGGTGAAATAATCAATTGCCACAAGGATGAAACGGTGTCCGTTGGAAGATGTGGGCTTAATTTCTCTGATCATGTCAATACCCCACATTGCAAAAGGCCAAGGAGCTATTAGAACATTCAGAGGTACTGGAGGTACGTGCACTTTGTCGGCATAAATCTGGCATTTGTGACAAGATCGGGCGAAGCAAGGACAATCGCCCATGGTGGACCAATAGTAACCTGCTCTCAAAATCTTCTTAGCCATGGTGTGTCCAACCGGAGTGGGTACCAAATACGCCTGTAACTCTTCCATGATGCGCTCACCGCTTTCCGGCCTACACAATGAGTAAGCACAAATCGTGATTGCTCTTGTATAAGATATCGTCATCGAGGAAGAATTCGGATGCGAACCTTCTCAAAAATTTTATCATTGATGATGCCTCGCGGATATTCCCGAGTCTCAAGATACCTCTTCACATCATAGTACCAAGGTTTCTCTTCCGTATCAAGCTCATAACAGATGCCGTTCACAAACCTTTCAATGATGATCCGGGAGCCTCGTTGTCCCATCCGACCTTGAACATAGACGACATAGTAGCTTGCGCCCGCCAACCGATTCTTCTCGTGGAATATGATTGAATGTGATCTCTTCAAGTAGGAATCAAACTCAAAACATGTTCTCGATACGTAATGAGATTCGGATGCTTCAGATCCCACTCGCCTTAATCTAACCGATCACCAAAGCCGAGTCTCCATACACTTGCAAGAACTTGATTCTTAAGTCAATAGCGCCTTTAATACCCATGATGCACGCTCAGATTCGCCATGTTGTTGGTGCAATCAAACATAATCCGGTGAAAGACGATGTCCGTCAGGTGATGTAATGATGGCGCCAATGCCATTGCCAAGTGCATTTGAGGCTCCATCAAAGACCATGGTCCATCGGGATCCTTGTTCGTGTCCTTCGTCGTCCCGGTTCTTCAATCAAGAACAAGAAACATCTTCGTCTGAAATTTAATCGATAGACCGATAGTCATCTACGGCTTGATGAGCTAAATGATCGGCTACTACACTTCCTTTGATAGTCGAGAAGTATATCGGATGTCATATTCGGTCAATATCATTTGCCATCTTGCTATTCTTCCGAGAGAGTCGGTTTCTCAAATATGTATTTTATCGGATCCATCTGGAAATCAACAAGGTAGTGTGAGTCACATATATGCCTTAGTCATGAGTTGTGACAACCGATTTAATTTAAATATTTATTATGAGGATTTAATTATTTAATTAAACGAAGTCCTAAGTATTATTTTATTTGGATTAATTGGGTCATTAAATGAGGAAATATGTTGAGGTGTGCGTAGTAAACGGGGTAAGAGAGTAAATCACTCTACTAAGTATTAAGTTTTAATTATTTTATTTTATTGAATAATTAAAGGAACATTAAAAGGAATATAAAAAGGAAAAGAAAGAAAGAATAGGTTTTTGAGAAACTGCTTTCACGGAATTGAGAGAAGAGGAAAAGAGAGGAAAAGCCGACACCAAGAGAATCAAGAATCATCATGAGGTAAGGGTGGTTTCGATCAATTAATATGCCTTATGGGTTTTGGGAATCATAGGGATAATTGGGTATGTTAGATAGTTTGAATTGTGATGATTATGAGTTATAGGAAATAAACCCTATTTGTGCCTGTTGGGATTAGAAATCATAAGTATGTCAAGTGATTGACGAGGGTGAATAAATCATGTTGATTGATTAAAATGGTGTGAAATGACGATGAATCGATGTTCCTAATGTGCCAAATCGTACTAGTAAGTTTGGGGATGAGTAGGAATGGAAAATGCCAAAACTAGTAAAATTATTGTCACAGTCGTGGGAACGGTTCCCGTGGGAGGAACCGAGTCTCAGTGTTAAATTGCGTAAACGGGGAATAGATTCGGAACCGGTTCCCAGATATGACGGAACCGTTCCCCATTCAAAAATCAGCGGTTATTTTTAACTTTCGTGAACCGGTTCCGTCCGGTAGGAACCGGTTCCATGTTCATTTTTCCAATTTTTCTAAAACTTCAAAATTCATATTTTCTAAACCGTAAATCCGATTCGAGTGCCGCTGTTATTTTCTAAATTTCGAATACTACTTTTGAAAAGAGAAAAATATATTTTGCTAAATTATTTTTAAATGGTCACATCCCGACTTTTGAAAGAATGAGTAATTCAGATAATGTGAACTATTATGAATGGTATGAGTTACCTATGAGGTATTGATGCCGATAAAGTGTTATATAATTATTATTCATTTTGATTGAATGAGATACACCGTGAATTGACATGATGTGATTTGTATTAATATCATGATATGTGAAATGATGATGGCATGCTTTTATGATGCATGCATATACATTTATTGATTTGGTTCATTCCCATTGTGTGGAAGCGAACTGGTCGAGCCAATATACTTACCCCGAGGTCGAGGTAGAGGGTGGATTCTTGACCCAATAGCTATGGGCGAATCATGAATTTACACCGCCTATCCACATGTAAACGGAGCGGTGTGTGTGAACTCGGTTCACGTTTGGTACCACATGCATAGAGTCCTGCATTGCATATGGGATTGTAACATGCTAGGATGGATTCCAAAGTGTTGCAATTTCCATTGTTTGAATTATGTACATGTTCATTGTGTGAGCCGTGGTTGTGAATTGATTATGACTTGTGCTTGATTAAATGGATTAATGTATCTTTATTTCTATTGTATTCTAAAACGATAATGCATGTTATATTGAATCGAGATCTCACCCTTACTCAACATTTTCGGATCCGGTGATTAGTCTTGAGTTGGTGAGGATAGCTCTAGTATTGAGTCACCGCTAGTCCGCGTGTCGTTGTCGTGGCTCGTAGATGTAACATGGGGAACGGTTGTTTGAACTTTAATGGATATTTTGAATGACTTTGAATTATGTTGACTTATTACTCGGAATTCTTTAATGTTTTGATTCGTGATTTCGCTTATTATTCGAATACCGTGAATGTTGTATTCGTAAGTTTTGTTATGTTACATTTCCGTGTTAAACATAATCTTGCATTAATTATTGATAAGTCTTCAAGGAAAGCATGACACAAGTTCTTGGAAATCTTAATGTCTTAAAAATTGTGACGCTTGGTTATGATTAAATACTCCGATTATTATTATAAACGGGTAAATAGAAGGGTGTTACAATAGCAAGAATGATGCGAGGAAGTGCAACAACCGTGGAAGGTTTGGTATTTCAGCCGAGTGTAGATCCGAAGATAACATGTTACAACTGTGGTGAAGAAGGACACTCGTCTGCAGGTACTAAACCAAAGAAAGAGTAAGCCGGTGGAAAGGTGTTCGCCGGTCGTCGATGTTAAGCCCGATGATCGGTTGATTAAAGGTACTTGTTTTATTAATGGCATACCTTTAATAGCAATTATTGATACTGTGCGACACATTCTTTTATTTCTTTGGATTGTGCTAAGAGATTGAATTTGAAATTTCCAATTTGATGGAAGTATGGTTATTGACACTTCCTGCTGGTGTTGATCACTTCGTATGTTTGTAGGAATTGCCCTATTGTTATTTTTGATAGAGGGTTCAAGATGGATTTAGTGTGCCTACCATTAGAACAACTTGATGTTATCTTGAATGAACTCGTTGGTCTTCAACCAAAGTTCATATCAATTGTTTTGAGAAGACGCCTTATTTCCCAAGAAGTTAAAGTGGAAGATGAGACTATGTCGTTAATGAATTCAAACTGCTAGAGATGGTGCTGTGGTGTTTATGTTATATTCTTCGACGGAAGTGAAAGGAAAGGCTAAGAGTGGTGAACTCCCAGTTGTTAATGAATTTCCAGAGGTGTTTCCGGAGGATGTGAATGAGTTACCACCTGAGAGAGAGGTGGAGTTTGCTATAGATTTAATTTCGAACTAGTCTCAGTGTCGATGCGCCTTATCGCATGTCAGATCCGAGTTGTCGAGTTGAAGAAGCAGCTAGAGGAGTTGCTTGAGAAGAAATTTATTCGCCTAGTGTTTCACCGTAAAAGCGCCAGATTGTTGGTTAAAAAGAAAGAAGGTACAATGAGATTGTGGTTGACTACATGCAATCGAATAAAGTGACCATCAAGAATCGTATCCATTGCCGAGGATTGATGATTTGATGGATCGCTTGGTTGAGCTGTATTTAGCAAAATTGATCCGAGATCCGGATATCATCGATTCGTGTTAAGGCGGAGATATTCGTAAGACCCATTCGTAACGAGGTATGGACATTATGAGTATTCGCTATGCCATTTGGAGTTACTAATGCACCGTGTGTTTATGGAGTATATGAACAGGATATTTCATCCGTATCTTGACAAGTTTGTGGTGGTGTTTATTGACGACATTCTGATCTATTCAAAGAATGATGAGGAGCATGCAAATCATCTTAGAATTGTATTGGAATTGTTGAAAGAAAAGAAACTTTATGCGAAGTTGTCTAAATGTGAGTTTTGGTTGTTTAAGTGAGTTTTCTTGGTCATGTGATTTCAAGAATGGTATGTGCTGATCCTACAAAAGTAGAATCCGATCTCAAGGGGAAGCGCCGAGGAATGCTTCGTAGATTCGTAGCTTTTGGTCCGCAGTGTTATTACAGAAAATCATTGAGGGATTTTCAGTTAGCATTACTGCTGACTAAGTTGACGAGAAAAGGTCAAGCATTTGTTTGGGATATAGATGTGAAAAGGATTCCAAGAATTGAAGAAGAGATTGACTAGTGTTCGATTTTAATCTTGCTGAATCCGAAGAATCCTTCGTGGTGTATTGTGATGCGCCTTGATGGGTTTAGGAGGTGTTTTGATGCAAGATAAGGGTTGTGGCTTATGCTTCAAGACGCTTAAAGACTCATGAAAGGAATTATCCGACCATGATTTAGAGTTGGCGGTCGTTGTGTTTGTGTTGAAGTCAGGAGGCATTATCTCGTATGGTTCACGGTTTGAAGTGTTCAGGATCATAAGAGCCTCAAGTATCTCTTTGATCGTAAAGAGTTGAATATGAGGCGTAGAAGATGGTTAGAGTTTCAAGGATTATGATTTTGGTTTGAATTACCATCCGGTAAGGCAAACGTGGTAGCGTATGCATTGAGCGTGAAGTCTTGCATATGTCGATGTTAATGGTTCGTGAATTGGAATTGGTGGAACAATTCAGACTTGAGTTTGGTTTCAGAAACTACTCGAATAGTGTGAAGTTGGGCATGTTGAAGTCGACTAGTGGTATTTTGGAAGAGATTCAAATGGATGTAAGTCCGATGTTGGTTTAGTGGACAGTCGACATTGATTAACCAAGGTCAAGGAGGTGAATTCAATTGATTTAGAATGGTGTTATGAGATTTGGTGATGAGTATGTGTCCTGGATGTTGCCGAGATCGAAGAGTATCTTAGAAGAAGGACATCGTAGTGGATCGAGTATTCATCCCGGTGCTACTAAGATGTATCATGATTTGAAGAAATTATTTTGGTGCTCGGAATGAAAAGGAAATCGCAGAGTTTGTGTGTGCATGTTTGGTTTGTCGAAATCAAAGATTGAACATCGAAACCGCTGGATTGATGGAACCGTTGTTTGTTCCGAATGGAAATGGGATGGAATTTCAATGGATTTCGGTTTCGGGTTTGGAGACGACTAAGAACCGGATTCTATTTGGGTTATTGTTGACCGATTGACAAAGTCCGCCACTTCATTCCGATAAGAATGGATTATCCGATGGAGAAGTTGGCGTAATTGTATGCTTAAAAGGTTGTAATGCATGGTATTCCGTCTAGCATTGTTTGATAGAGATCCGAGGTTTACTTCTAAGTTCGGACAGGATCGCAGGAGGCTCGGGTACTAAGTTGCATTGAGTTCTGCATATCATCCACGCATGTGATGGTCGACGGAGAGGACGATTCAACGTTAGAAGATTTGTTGAGAGCTTGTGTGTTAGAGAAAGGTGGAGCTTGGGATAGCTATTTGCGTTGATAGAGTTTACCCACAACAATAGTTTTCATTCGAGCACGTATGGCCCGCTTTGAGGCATTGTATGGTAGGAGATGTCTGACAATTGTGTTGGTATGAATCGAGAAAGTGCGTGATTGGACCGAGATTGTTCAACAAACTCGAAAGGATTAAGATGATTCAGGAGAAGATGAGGACTTCGTAGTCGCCAAAAAGTTATCATGATAAGAGGAGGAAAGATCTTGAGTTTAATGAAGGAGACCATGTGTTCATGAGAGTTACTCCGATGACGGGTATTGGTTGAGCCTTGAAGTCAAAAAGTTGACTCGCGCTTATTGGTCCGCTTCAGATTACCAAAAGAGTTGGGAAAGTTGCTTATCGATTGCTTTACCGTCATTACTTCTAATTTGTATGATGTTTTCCATGTATCTCAGCTGAGGAGGTACATTATGGATCCATCCTCATGAGATTCAAGTATGATGTTCAAAAGTGGATAATTTGATCAAGAAGCAAAGGCTCGCAAGGATGAGGATCGGAAAGTGAAGCAATTATGAGGTAAAGAGATAGCACCTCAAGAGTAGCTGGGAGGACCAAATCAAGGAAATGTAACTTGGGAGCTGAGAGTCGATGAAGGACTCGATCCCTAATTGTTTCCAAGGTATGTTTTCGAGGACGAAAACTCTTTTAGTGGGAGAGTTGTGACACCCGATTTAATTTAAATATTTATTAAGTGAGGATTTAATTATTTAATTAAACAAGTCCTAAGTATTATTTTATTTGGATTAATCGGGTCATTAAATGAGGAAATATGTTGAGGTGCAGAGTAATTGTGGGTAAGAGAGTAAATCACTTACTAAGTATTAAGTTTTAATTATTTTATTTTATTGGAATAATTAGGAACATTAAAAGGAATATAAAAGGAAAAGAAAGAAAGAATAGGTTTTTGAGAAACTGCTTCACGTGGAATTGGAGAGAAGAGGAAAAGAGAGGAAAAGCCGATACCAAGAGAATCAAGAATCATCATGAGGTGGTTTTATCAATTAATATGCCTTATGGGTTTTGGGAATCATAGGGATAATTGGGTATGTTAGATAGTTTGAATTGTGATGATTATGAGTTATAGGAAATAAACCCATTTGTGTTTGTTGGGATTAGAAATCATAAGTATGTCAAGGATTGATGAGGGTGAATAAACCATGTTGGTTGATGTTAAATGGTGTGAAATGACGATGAATCGATGTCCTAATGTGCCAAATCGCACTAGTAAGTTTGGGGATGAGTAGGAATGGAAAATGCTGTCAAAAGTAGTAAAATTGTTGTCACAGGTGTGGAACCGTTCCCTGGGGAGGGAACCGAGTTCCCAGTGTTAAATTGCGTAAACTGGAAAAAATAGATCAGAACCGCCCTCGATATGACGGAACCGGTTCCTCATTCAAAATCAGGGCGTTATTTTATCTTTCAGGAACCGGTTCGTCCGGTAGGAACCGGTTCCATGTTCATTTTCCAATTTTTCTAAAACTTCAAAATTCATATTTTCTAAACCAGAATTCGATTCGAGCCGCTGCTGTTATTTTCTAAATTTCGAATACTACCTTTTGAAAAGAGAAAATATATTTTGCTAAATTATTTTTAAATGGTCGCATTCCCGACTTTTGAAAGAATGAGTAATTCAGATAATGTGAACTATTATGAATGGTATGAGTTACCTAATGAGGTATTGATGTCGATAAAGGTTATATAATTATTATTCATTTTGGATTGAATGAGATACCCGTGAATTGATATGATGTGATTTGTATTAATATCATGATATGTGAATGATGATGGCATGCTTTTATGATGCATGCATATACATTTATTGATTTGGTTCATTCCATTGTGTGGAAGCGAACCGTCGAGCCAATATACTTACCCGAGGTCGAGGTAGTGAGGTCGGATTCTTGACCCAATAGCTATGGGCGAATCGCGAATTTACAATCGCTCATCCACATGTAAACGGAGCGTGTGTGTGAACTCGGTTCACGCTTTGGTACCACATGCATAGAGTCCCATTGCATATGGGATTGTAACATGCTAGGATGGATCTCAAAGGTTGCAATTTCCATTGTTTGAATTATGTACATGTTCATGCGTGTGAGTTGTGAATTGATTATGACTTGTGCTTGATTAAATGGATTAATGTATCTTTATTTCTATTGTATTCTAAAAACGATAATGCATGTTATATTGAATTGAGATCTCACCCTTACTCAACATTTTCGCATCCGGTGATTAGTCGCTTGAGTCAGGAGGATAGCTCTAGTATTGAGTCAACCTGCTTAGTCCGCGTCGTTGTCGTGCTCGTAGATGTAACATCGGGAACGGTTGTTTGAACTTTATCGGATATTTTGAATGACTTTGAATTATGTTGACTTATTACCCGGAATTCTTTAATGTTTTGATTCGTAGATTTCGCTTATTATTCCGGAATACCGTGAATGTTGTATTCGTAAGTTTTGGTTATGTTACACTCACAAGTAAACATAATCGCTGCATTAATTATCGATAAGTCTTCTTCAAAGGAAAGCATGACACAAGTTCTTGGAAATCTTAATGTCTTAAAAATTGTGACGCCTTCTTGGTTATGATTAAATACTCCGATTATTATTATAAAATGGGGGAAGAGACGAGCATGCCAAGCCAAAGCGTTGCAAGTTTCTTGAGCTATGAGTACTTGTTTCAAGCCGGTAAACATTTTGCTAAGGTAGTATATTGCATGCCTTTTCGACTGCACTCGCCATGTTGCCCCAACACACACCCCATTGAGTTCTCTAACACCAAGTACATGATAAGAGGTCCTCCTCTCGTAGGGTGACACTGTGATAGGAGGATCTGAGGTACTCCTTAATTTTGTCAAAGCGATCCGCAATCACGCTTCTATTCTACTATTTGATCTTCTTAAGTAATTTGAAGATTGGCTCACAAGTAGCAATAGATGTGCAATGAACTGCAATGTAATTTAATCGCCCAAGAAACCTCCGCTTCCTTCTCAAAATGGGAGTCGCATTTCTGAATAACTTTAACCTATGGGTCAACTTCAATACCTTTACCACCGACAACAAACCCTAGGAGTTTATCGACCGACTCCAAAAGTGCACTTGTTGGGATCAGTCTCATCAGATTTCTTTAACTGCAAATAGTTTTCTAAATGATCAAGATGTTCTTCTTCATTCTCGCGACCAGCCATCATGTCGCCGACGAGACCTCTATCTCGTGATGAATCATGTCATGAAATAATGTCACCATAGCACGATAAGTGGCGCCGGTTTTAGTCCGAACGGCATAGCCTTGTAACAGAAGTGCCCCAATCGTAACAAAAGTAGTCTTCCATGTCTTTAAGAGCCATTTTGATCCGATTGTAATCGGAGAAACCATCCATGAAGGAGAAAACCTTATGCCGAGCAGGTTGTCAACCGTAACATCAATACGAGGAAGTGGAAAATCGCCTCCTGACTCGCTTTGTTCGTGATCTCTCAGAATCCATACACACATCTGCATCTTTGCCATCCTTCTTGGGCACAAGCACCACATTAGCAACCCACCGTGGATAAGAAGTAACAATGAAGAAACCGTTGAACTGCTTCATAACTTGCTTTGATTTTCTCTCGACATCTCGTGACGATGCGACGAACCTCGCTTTTATCGAGAAAACCTCTTTTGTAGCAGTGGTGTACCACAATATCAATGTCCAAACCCGCATGTCTTCGTATGACCAAAACCTCAATATAGTCTCGTAGCATCCGAACCAACCTTTCTTTCACAATCGCTCTCAAGACCCGCCTCTATCTTGATCTCTTTTCCTGCCTCATCAGCACTCCAAATTCACAACCTCAACTTGCTCTTCGTAGGCAGATAACTCCATCTTCTTGCTGTAGCAAACCGACGAGTTCTCCACTTCACAATCTTCCTCACTTTCGCCTTCTGGTAGATCGGATTATCAAGTCATATTTAGCAATAGTATAGCCGCTATCAACGAGATCTCGGAGTGATTCTCGCAGTATCACGCGGGTGTGTAAGAAACACATAGCTTTTAAAGTGATAAAGTAAAAGAAAGAAAACAACAATTGAATGCAAAATTCCAACGATTTTATTGAATGAAAATATGCAAATGATGTA
This sequence comes from Vicia sativa, assembly GCA_021764765.1. Taxonomy (NCBI): domain Eukaryota; kingdom Viridiplantae; phylum Streptophyta; class Magnoliopsida; order Fabales; family Fabaceae; genus Vicia; species Vicia sativa. The sequence continues at coordinate 323,893,173 of CM038792.1, read as the reverse complement.
TAATAACCTCACAACGAGCCATGATGCCCCGTAAGGCATTAGGCTTTAGAGTTTATTGTTCAAAACATAAAAATACGAAAAGCAAAACAATTCAAGAGCAATTACCTCGCTCTAAAGGAGATTGGTATGACGCCTTCGCCTTCCAATTGTCGAGCCCATTGTCTGAGTTGAAGATCCATTTGCTGGCGTCGGTCGATATCGCCTTCTATAGCATGGATTCCACTATGGCTGCGCGGAAGTTTGACCGCACGCTCACGGCGATCATCTTTGACCTTGATGGTGTTTAAACCGCCTTGTCGATTTGAAAGGAAGATTGGGGAGCTGACCCCAAATAGTACTACCTCCTTCTTCAACTGCACAATTGAGCATCTTTCAATGAGGCCATTCTAGGCGGAGCTTGCATAACTCGTGGAGTGAGAGAGTCACAGCATGACTGGGATTGTTTCAAAAGCTTGACAGGAGTCTCAAGAATTCACCTTCCATCTCGAGGTATCGGAATGATTGTAGATGACTGACCATATTTCTTCTTCACCACACACTGTAACAACCTTCCCTTCACCGTACTCACCGATGTGGTAGAATAATACCGCCCCATGTATCCAAGTGGCGCCCAAGTAGGCTGTATTGTCGGACGGATGTCCATAAAGAAAGTGGAATCAAAAGTCCGGAACCGACTTTTATAGGCAGAGTGAGCTCTCCAAGTACTGTCGCTTAGAACCATCAAAAGCTCTCACAATAATGTCACCGGTCTCGTAACCAACCCTTCGATATCAAGTCGATCAAAAGCACTCGGGAGGATATTCAGAATGAACCAAGATCCACCAATGAGACAAGGTAGCCCTCGTACATTAAAGAAATGTGCAAGGCTTTGTTATGTTTCCTTCCCAGGAGTCAAATCAAGATCGAGAAGCTCTAGGCGTTATTGGCGCCAAAGCTAGCAATACAAACTTCAAACTGGTGTAGATAGTTCATGCACGTGAGCATTCTTTAGAAACTTCACTACAAGTTAGCATGGGCCTCAAGCACAAGTCCAGAGCAAGCGGAGATCTGACTGAGTCTGGTCCCCAACTGCTCCACAACATTGTAGTCACTCTTCTTGATAATCTTCGCACTCCATTTCTTGTTTGAGGTGTCTTCAAAGAATTTTGGTACTTTGAGGAGTGATGAGTTAACGTTCTTTCCTCTAGCTTGGGAAAGGATTGAATAGCCGGAATGCGAGCTGGAGTCGCAGTGTCTTTGGAGGGATATCTGGAGAGAAACCCTTCCGGCTCGGGTCACCTTACTTGATCCGTGATGTTGTCAATGTCGGAATGGTAAGATCTTCAATGGTCGTAGGGTCTTGCTTGACGCCATGATAGTAAACATCACCCATAATTCCAAGGAATAACTCGTCGGAGGAATATGGACCGGTCTGGAGAAGTAATGATGAGAGGTGCCACCCTAGGTACGTAATCAGCAGAGGAAATCCTTACGTTAACATCAAGATAGTCTTCTGGGAAATCGCCACCCCATCCGCTTGTTTTAACATCTTCAATATAAATTTTGTAGCTCGTGAACAGGTACTTCACCATGTAATCATACTTTCCACTTGGTCTAAGGTATACCACATGATGGTGGGTCATCTACATCTTCGATCTCTGCTTTAGACATCTCACACAGCCTGACGGTGGTTTTAAGAATAATATCTCACGGTTATCCATCATGCACTAAACACGCCTTTCTCAACCAAGCACAACCATCAGCAGATGGGCACCCACAATTCTCCGGCATCCCGGATCGACACCGCTTGTAGCAAATTCTTCTTAATACCATCGAGGAATGGTCAAGTCATCTACGTTGAAAATGTAAGTATCCTCCCCAACAACATTGGAACTCTTGTCATAGTACATGCTGATCACTCGAGTCTCAACAGAGGGTCGAACTCAACCGCTTAGCTTCAATCATTTTTGAATCTTGTTCTTCTGAGCCCAATGTTGTTGTTGTCGCCCCTCGTTGGAATGGTAAACACACTTAGCATTAGGATTGTATCTCGGAGAGGAAGTGTTGATATTTTGAGGAGGATCCTCAAGGTTATCACAACACGTGTTGCAAGGTCATGCATAAATGGCATGTTGATTCAGAACTGCCTCGTGGCGCTCGCTACACGCTGTCTCGCCGAGGTCAGCCGATGTAGGATTGAGATCACAACGCTTCCTACAGATTGAGCACGCCGTCTTGGCTCGCTTTTTCCACCACACGCAGATTAGCTTCTTTTCTTACCACCAAAAGATCTCTTTGCAAGATTTGAAGATGTCTCTACATGAATCTTCCCACTCTTTATACCAACAAGACGCTCTCCTCAATATCAACTGTGAATCCGTCAAGATTTTCCAATCGATGATTAAAGAATGGGCCCGCTGTTGTCCCATAAACATATCAACCAACTCCCTATTGGACAAGGGTGGTAACTCACCGCTAAATTCTCCATTTCGAAAGCATACCCTTAAACTTCTATCACGATCCATAGACATGCTCAGAAGTTGCGAGCGGGTGTCAATTCAAGATTGTACTCATACATCGTCTGAGAAAGCATCCGCCAAGTCTCTCCAAGTACGGATACTACCATCTTCATCGATAATACCACTCCAAATGAGTTCCACAACCTCTTGAAAATAATGCATCCACAACTTCCTCATCATGTGGGGTTGATCTTCTGAACATAGGACTTCAAATGTAGCTTCGGACAAGACATGCCATCATACTTGGCAAAAGTTGGAACTTTGAACTTAGGAGGAATCACCACACCAGGAACAAGGCTCAGATCATCAAAATTCAGCCGACATCTTCGTGCTTTCCACAAGATTCAGACGGTCTTCAAGTTGCTTGTACTTGTCATCTTCATCGAGTAATGCTATAGTCGAGCGATCCTCTCCTCTTTCTTAGGCTCATGCTGGTCATCTTCATTACCCTTGACACTTCCCTCATTCTTGACACTTCCTTCTGAGAGCTCTATCCGGCTAACCCTCTTAGGACCACCTTTGTAGCGTCTTCCCATGTTGAGAAGACCAACAACCTTCTTCTTTCGTTGATGAGCTTTCGATCTCTTCTTGGCCTTGGCCATTGGTGAACATTGAACCGAGCATTCAACTCGAGATCTTTGACAGACTGCTCGAGCCATTTCTAAAATAAATAAGAGAATGAGAAACCAATCTTCAATGTACCAATTATGCAATGTTATGCTATGATATGCAATGTTTATGCGAATGCTATGCAATGTTTTCAAGGACCTTAGCGATTAAATTTGTTAAACAAGCACTAACAAACATTTATTAGTTCTTTTATTATTCTTTTAAGTACAAAAGATAGTTCAAAACAATAAAAGGAAAACATATAAACTCTAGAGCTCTAAGTCTCCCACGGCGCTTCCTCTGATGTCGAGGTAGGCTGATGTTTCGCTCCTCGTGAAGTAACTTGGTCAACTCTAGCACTTTCTTCTCGCCATGTAGCATTGAGCTCAAAGGTATCCCCTTCTTTAGTTGAATCTAGGATCTCTCAAGTCTTCAAGATCAGAGGGCATGTCGGGATGGAGAATAAAGATATGGTACATCACCTATAGCAATGTGTTCCATAATTATAAACAGCGTGAATGGCATCATGAGGTTTCGAGCTCGAGCTCGACTCATTTGAGGTAAGGCTCCCAAGGAATGGAGTTCGTGCCCCAAAGTCTTGGTATCGCCTTCTTTACCATGCCCCAAGCGTGTATGAACCTTCACGGTAATTTAGAGATCGTGGTTGTAGTCGAACATAATATCTTGGAGAAGCATATCATGTGACCATCTCTTCGAGAAAACCAAACTGACGTAGAGCCAAAGAAGGGTTATAAGTAATACCTCCCTTATACCAAGTAGTGTACATTAGGGAATTCTCACAACGCTCAATGAAGGTGAAACTTTTGAGAGAAAAGATTCCAATGGATATCGAATGAGAGAGGACATTAGTCTTTGGGACCACTTCAACCTTTGTTCATTCTTCAAACTCATGGAGGAAGGTGCAATAAACCACCGGAAAGTAACGGTATGCACAATGAGAGTCCCTTGTCTTTGATAGAGGTGTGGAGAGAATGTAGGATATCTCCAAGCAAAGTAGGCACAGGATTGAGTGTAAGAAACAACTTGATGGCGTTGACATCTATAAATTGATCCGAGTTAGGAATAGAACCAAACCATAGATTAGCAAGGCCACAATATCTTCAAATGCATGGAAACTCATCACTTTGAGGAATTCTCGCTTTCTTTATCGTGAACTTGGCAAGTAAACCCTTAACTCCACTTGTTTCCCAATTGGCTTCAATGTCCGAGCTGCTTTAGATGTAAGGTCGATGCCATGTTTCAGATTTAGGAACCTTTTCTAGACCTGAATGGCATTTGGTCAAGAATAGGTATCCCAAGTAGCTTAGAGAACTCTTCCAAGGTAGGAACTAGTCGATAACTGGGAATGTAAAGCAATGGTGTTTTGATCAAAGAATTGGAATAGGACGTGCATCATATCTTCTTCAAAACCGAGATAACCAAATCAAGTAGATAACCATGTCTTTGATGAACCGAGCACGCGGAATCTCTCAAACCAATTCTTTGGTGAGAAGGGATACCCATGAAGTTAATTGTGATAGTCTTTCTAGAAGCCATAATCCCTAAAAACAGCAAAGATAAATCCCTAGGTCCTTGAAATAGTTAGAAATGATATGCAATGCGAATGATGTCATGATGTCATGTTTAGCACACACAAACAATCACACAATGAGCCTAGGTTTAAGGCTTCATGAGGTATAGGTGATTACCCCACCAAAAGTTTGAGTTGGTTCATCCCGTCCTATAATAGTAACCGGGTTCTAAGAATCACATCATTGATCTTCCTCGAGGCGCTTATTTCAATACGACTACCAAGTGGTCGACCGAAAATATCCCAAAAGTCCGATCTCAATGAGCGTAGCATCGAGTATCAACCAACCTCGGTCTACACAAAGTCGCCATCTCACTACCTTCTAATGGCCAAGATAGGTCAATTAAGGTTCTAAAGTTTAGTTAGTGCTTGAGGACACCACGCAGGCCAAATACTATCCTCAACTTGGAAATGAAGAGTATCAGACATCCAAAGTGTCACACTAACGTAGCCATCATGTTGACTGCTTGAGATAATGCCTAAATCTCGCACGATTTATTGCTACTTACCTAAAAGGAAACCGATCCGGTGTAGGATCCCCACAAATATAATACCCAAGCAACCCTTAAAGTAAAGCAAGCAAGTCAAACAAAAGCGTAAAGGTGATCTAGAAATCCTAAGGTATTCTCTCTTTAGGTGTCTCTGCGAGTCGCCAGCTCAGAATACGGTGAACTGACTTTTAGGTTTTTGTATCGCAAATGTGCGGATAGCAAGAGTCGCCACCACTTTTCTTTTATCCAATTAAGGGAAGGAAAAGAACAGGAAAAGACCTTCGTTAGATTCTCGAAAAGGAGAAGGTTATGAAAGGGAAGGTATTAGCACCCTTTCCATCCGTAGTTATCTACGGGCTCTTAGTTGCTCTTAGATCACTTTAAATTGTGCTTTTGTGTGTTTGACAAAAATGTTTTGAAAAGGAATTTTGCTTTGACTTTGTAATGATTCATGTAGGAATGTATACAAAGTGTTCTAAATGTTTCGTTTGAAAAGAGTTTGAACTTTGACAAAAATGTGTGTGAAAAGTATTTTGACAAGCAAGCAACTAAAAGTCTTATTACCTACTGTAATTGGTCATTTCGTGTTATTTTGATTGGCCTTTAGAATAGTGCTATCCATACCATTAGTTGGTAGGTAACCCATTCGCTGGATGTAGAAGGACATTCAAGGGTCATTGACATAGAAAGCAACTTGTAGGAAGTATCCTACATTGAAGGACTATCATCATTTTTCGAGGTACAATCGAGGGTCAAGATCATGTATTCGGAGGCTTACATCGTGGGTCTATGATCTTTATCAAGGGACTATGATGATTTGTTTTGAAGGCAACGTGCTAGAATACCTCTACGCTCGAGGGACTTGACCATTTGTATTTGTAAAGGCAACGAGAGAATTACCCTAAGGTGCGGTGTGAAAAGAGTGTCAATTGCTTATATGTTATCTTGAAATTAGAGTGAGTTATGTTCAATTTTATCTTGCCATACACGCCTAATTACTAGCGCTTTTATAGGGTGGAAATTAAAATGGGAATATAAAGTGAAAGATAAATCCTACGCTATTTACATGGCTTAGGTATACATAATTTAAAATGCAAAATAAAAGCCCTAATTAAGCTATTACATCCCATAAGCAATTACATGATTGAAAAAAGAAACGATAAAAGAGGTCGTCCGAGAACAGATAACTCGTGTGAAAGATGAGAAATCTAAATACGAGGAAATCAATCAAGAGAAAATGTTAGCAAAAATAATAATTTTTAGATGAGAAAATATTTCATTGGAAATAATATTATGCTAAAATAATTTTTGGGATTTTTGAGTTAATTTAATAATTAAAAATCAATTAAAAGTGATTTAAATGATAAATTAACAATTAAATTAAATATGCATGCAAAAATAAAATTTTAATTTTATAAATTAAATAAACATTTTCTAGAAATAATGCAAAGAAAAATATTTTTGATGTTTTTAAATGCGTGATAAAAATTATTGAAATTAAATTAAATGAATGAAAATATTAAAAGAAATTAAAATAGAAAAATAGTTAAATGTGAAGTTTGTAAAGAAAGCAAACTGGTCCCGTGAGGCTCGAACCCATGACCCGAGGGTATCTTCATCACCGCATTTTAACCATGGACAAGTGATACCGTGTTTAAAACAAAATCAATTGTTTAAGCGTGACGTGCTATAGGAGTGTTTGAAACATAAATAACAAGTATGTGGACCCTATGACTTATAAATGGACGAATCAGATGCGCTTATCGTACAACTCCTCACGGCCAACCGAAGTCAATGACGCGGAGCCCTAGCTCCATTGCCTTCTCCTACGACCAATTCTTCAAACCGCAAAATACATGAAATCAAGGTGGATTAAAGCTACCCCCTAAATCGGGTCTGCGAATCCAATGGTGGTTTCATTTGAATCGCCCCGCATTTGAGATTCAAGCTACTCTAAAAGCCCTGTATGGCATCTCATGTTTCTAACGCTCAAGCACTCAAACTATGGCCCAAATCACGAGTAAGGAACCTCAGAACACATTAGAATCAGAATCAATTAAAACACGTAATGATAAATGCAAAATCAAGAAAAATTGAATATGTATGATCATGTATGCATCGATTCAGCCGTTTTGATCAATGGCAATGATGTATACTTACTCAATCTTACCTCCCGAGTACAATGGAATGATTTTGAGGGCTGAATGTATTGGAAATTCAAAACACGATTTTGACAATTGAAAAAATTTGGCAAAGTAAGGGTGGTGTTTTTGGTTAGGTTTTGTGGTGTGATACAAATTATCGGGCTATTTATAGAGTGAATTAGGAGAGAAAAGAAGGAAAAGATTTGGTTTTGAATGTGCATTGAATAATTTTTTAAAAAATCAAATTTTGGAGAAAATTTGATTTTCTTTAATGTAAGAGCAAGCACGAAATTGGCATGTATCATGGGCTTCCTTGGACCTCAAGTTTAATATAAAATCACCCTTTTGAAAATATCTTATTTTCATATTTTATATAATTTAATTTTGAATTAAATGGTTTTAAATCCAAAATAAATTAATAAATAGAAAATTGCTATGGCCAACATCAATGGGTCACAAATAACATCATGAACAAGTTTGGATCATAAGATTATAGGCCCATTTGAAAATTTGCATTTTGACCAATATCTCTTTGTGCAATCATTCAAAATGCCCAACTTCAATAGTGATCATGCTCAATTTTTCACATTTTGAGTGTTCTGGACTTGTTGGAAAGCTCTAAGAGTCCCTCTAACCAAACTCTTTGGTTTCATCTCAATTGGAGTTTCCATGCTCAATATATCTTCAAAACAAAATGTTGACTTTTGTTGACTTTGAAAAGGACTCCAATGTTTTGATCCATACCTTCCAAATGAAGCATTTTTGAACATTCTTGTGAGACATGAAGTTGTAGAGAATGGAATTTCCTTCAAAACAAGAGGTGGTGGAAATTTTGAGAAAGTATGAAGAAGTTATGCTCATCAAAGTTTGGTTGACTTTTCACTAAGAAACTCTAATTTAGAAAGTCGACTTTTGAGCAAATCTTGAGTTTTCTTGATGAATCATGATCAACCTTTGATCAAATGATGAATGTGACTTCAAAATGAGGATGTTGACCAAAAATCATGAAGTTTGACTGTATGTTGACCACAGCTTGACTTTTTGTCCAACATAAATCGATTTTCAACCATCCGAGCAATTGTTCGAGGAAACTTGACTCATGAGGCTTGAAACTTGACATGGAGAATCTTTGAAGTATATGAGGAAGCATGAAGACCATTGGAGATGTTGGGAGTCCATCTTGATTCGAGAATCACCAAACCCTAGTTTGGGTTGATTGTCTAGAGAGGGTTTGTCCGATCAACTCGAGGAACTCCTGAGTATATGGATGTGAAATATCTTGAGAAGATGGAGGGCAAATTTTGGGGTATGACACTCACACGCCCTATATATGTTGCTTCAATTCACTCTCAACACTATTTTTTTCCTCATTCAGACTGCTGTTTCACCGATTTCAATTTCCATTCGCATTGAATTTCGCTTTTATTTTCCGATTCGCCTTTTCTCGTAGTAATCTTCAGATCGAGATTACAATAACATTTGCCAATTCTAACCACGTTAGGATTGTGCCTTTTAACGCTTTTTTCACCGATTTGGATTATTGAGCAATTAAAGGTGATCTCATCACCTGGGAGACACTGAATCTCCTAATATTTTATTTTCGTGTTATTTAATTAATTTAGTTTTAGGTTTATTAAATTAATTTATTTGTTTATTTATTTTATGCCCGATTTATTTGAAATGCATATTTTATCTGAATTATATGTTCATTATCAATGCTTATATTTGAATCATTAACCATGCTAGGCTAAATCTAGTTATCGGTATGTAGGGTCACATAGCCAACGGGGTTTAGCAACTTCACTCGACTTATCTTGTTTTTAAAAGATTGATTTTCCGTTTTCAATTATTAGTAATTAATGCAACTGTTTTGTTACGAGAGTAAAACATAGATTAGAAGTTTGGATCAATAAAGCGAGAGTTTGAGATTTTAAATGGACATTAATAGTTGAGCATCAACTTAAAATACAGCGAGAGCGCTTTTAAGTTAATTAAGTTTTATTTATTTCCAAAAATTATTTTTAAACTCTAATTGAAACAGCGAGAGCACTCACTTAGGTTTGATCGTAGGATCTGAATCAATAAACACGAGAGTGTGAGAAGAGGATTTTTGAACAAGTACTTCCTACTAAAATACATTTTGATAATGCAATTTAAGTCGATAAACCGCTAAATCCCTAAGATACCGATACTCCTATTTTGAATCTAAACTAGATCTTAATCAGTTAGGTTCCCTAAACCAAACATCATTTAGATTACTAGCCTTAGATTTATGTAGTAACCTAAGATAGAGGTAGGTCAACAATTAGTCCCTGTGGATTTGATAATCTTTAAAACTACAATATAGGATTGTATACTTGCAGTCTAGATTCTATAAGACGATAAAGTTGCGATCAAATTTTGGCCCCATTGCCGGGACTAACAAGTTGATATCAGAATTTTAAAGTTATGTCAGAGACTAAGGCACCATTCTCGATTGTATGTGAAGTACTTGCTTTAGAAGTGAAGACTTAGTGATACCACCTCAACCCAGCTGCTCTATCATTAGAAGACGCTACATACGCAGTACTCGTACTAATCAACTCTTCTCAATCTACAAATTCTCGCCAACAAACCAAAGAACCATACATGGGTGATCAACCACGTCTGCTCAAATCGTATAATCCCTCGTGAAGAACCAAATAGAATCACATTCTAGCCATGAGGCTAACAATTTCAAACTCAAATTCCTCTCTGTCCTACTGCATAACATAACCAATTTTCGTGTGGATCAATGGATGACCCTAATTTACATCTATCCATGCTTCTCGCAATATATGTATACAATTAAAGCTAATGGGGTCACTAAGAGGCGATAAGACTCCTTTTCCCTTTCTTTAAGAGATAGAGACTAGCCATTCCAATCTCTACTAGCTAACTTAGTTACCTCTTGGGATGAGTCAAGAAGGTATTCCTTGCCCTATATTTCCTCCACCAAGTAAGACATCTATGTCGAGATCCCAAATAAGATTTTTTACAAAAAAGACAATGAGTCTTTGACGTAGATTAACAATAGACGTAATAGATTGCGCTTATGGATAAATCCTACACTTGTACTATGAACTCGTAACCACTACCAAAGGAAGGAGAGCTACAATTAGAGAAGTCTGGAGAGAAGGCACAAACAAAAGAGGGATGCAAGATTAGAAGCCTGATAAAGGCCCATGCTAAAGTAGATGCCCTCGCTAAAATAGATAGCTTAACCGCAATACCTCCAAATGACTGTTTCATAACTCGTGAATCATGTAGATATGCGGAGTATCAAACATGCTCCGCCAAATGCCAAGTCTTAGCAGGAGCTCCCACCGACCTAGTTCATTATGCTCAAGGAAATCCCTAATCAAACACATACAACCCTTGATGGAAGAATCATCTGAGTTTGTCGTATAAGAACCCCAATGCATTGTATGTACCTGGACAAGCACCAATTGTACCACCTAGATATAAAAAGGCACCTGCAGTCGCACCTAATGCCTAGGAAGTCCAATCTCGAGCTGATGATGGAAAATTTTATAGCTACTCAAACTCAAACCAATAAGGAGTTCCTAAACCAAAATATTCACCAACGAGCAAATCAAATAACTTATGAATAAGGTGGACGCTTTAGACACGGATAAGTGCAATTTAGATATTTTTAATGCAGAAATTAATAAAACATGATGATTTCTTGTAAGGGAGGTAGCAGAAGATATGATGAACAATTACCAAAGTGACCAGTACCTCAAGTTAGAAACTCAATTGTTTCACTCTATCAGAGTTTGAATCATGTGTTAATCTTCTAAGAGTGTTTTAACAATTAAGATTGACAGGGTTGTTCTGGTGAACTACATGCTTCTATCTTGATTTGAGTTGTCTCGATCTTCTAATAGATTCTGATACAGTTACCCTTCTCACTTCTGAAGGATAATTGATCGATCGCTCACATAAAATAGTATTCTACCGCTATGTAAATAATATTTTATTCCGGCATAATTCCATACCGAGATGTTTCAACGAAATTGAACCTATCTTCAAAGAAGTGGTTTTGTAAATATATCACCATTGATTTCTGGGGATCAATAAATTTTAAAGAAAGAACTCTTCCGAATATAGTCCCTAATGAAATGATGTTTTATTTCTATATGCTTAGCTTTAGAATGCAAAATAGGATTTTTGGATAAAAAAATAGCATAACTGTTATCACAGAGGATAGGAATGTTACTCTCGAATATCTGAAAGTCCTCAAGTTGACTTTTCATCCAGAGTATATGAGTACTACATCCAACACAATATATATTCCGCTTGCAGCTTGATAGTGCAATAGTGGATTGTCTTTGGCCGACCAGATATCGATTTTCTCCCGTAAACTTGCAGCTCCCGTATGCTTTCTTTCTATTCCGCTCCGAAGCCGCATCACAAAGATCCTAAAAGTTTGTATTTCTTGATTTTCTCAGTAATATAAACCAAGATTAGTAGTACCTTCGATACTTGAGATTATCTTAACAAGAAAGAAGTGAGTTTCTAGGATCCGATGGAATCTAGCACAAAGACGTATATTGTATAAATTTTAAGGTCTAGAGGAAGTTAAATATAAGAGAGATCCAATCATACCGCTTAAAAGGACGTAGAGAATTGAATCGAATTGGATCCTCTCGGCTCAAAACGATTTATATTT